>JAHRHZ010000021.1:323447-360514 GCA_024137785.1 Ginglymostoma cirratum | reverse complement strand
ATGGGAAATTAACCAGACAAAAGAGGCACTGGGCTGATAAATGAAGAGAGCTTCATTACTATGGTGCTCTGACAAGCTTAACACTCTTAATGTCTGTTTGGCAAAGCCTCATAACAAATATTACAAGTCATTGTAAGTTGTAGTGGTTCTGTTGCTAGACAATATTTCTAGGCTATGTAGATTCAACTTGCAACTGTAGTTTGAGAACTTGAATTTAGTTCATAATTTCAGGAAAAGGGACTTAGAAATGATTTGTCATTATCTGGAAAACAATACTGATTCAATATTGCCCTCTATATAAGGGAATGTGCTGGGTTTATTGAGCATGACCCTACATGTGACACAAGTCCCACACTAACAAAGAGAGCCTTTAGCTGATTTCTGAAATGGTCAAGGAGGCCACTCAGTAGGATCAGCATTTTTTTTTTATTCACAGATATGGATGTCTCTGGCTGGACCAGCATTTATTGTCCATCCCAAGCTGTCCTCGAGAAGGTGGCGGTGAGCTGCCTTATTGAGCTGCTACAGTCCACTTGCTGTGGGTAGACCCACAAGGATGGATATTAGGATGGATATTCACCATTGTGTCATTTTTTAAAGTCAGGATCGTGACAGGAACTTGCAGGTGGTATTCCCATGAACCTTCTAGATGGAAGTGGTCATTGGTATGGAAGGTGAAGTGCTGTAGTGGATCATGTAAATGGGATACACTGTTGCCAGCTTGTAGTGAGGGGAATGGATATTGAAGATCTACTTGTAGTGCTGATCAGGCGGGCTGCTTTGTCCTGGATGATATCGAGCTTCTTGAATGTTGTTAGTGCTGCACCCATCCAGGCAAATGGGGAGCATTCCAACAGCACAAACTTGAATGTTGTCCGTATTTTACTGCAGGAAATTATTCTAAGCCCAATCTTTGCCACATTGAGAGAGACTGCACTTAAAAAACTTGCTGGTGGGCCAGGCCCAAACTCAGAAATTATGTTTAACTGAATAATGTTTCTGTAGAGAGTGGGAGCCTGTGGAATTCTCTGTAACATAGAAATATAGAAACAGTCGAGGCCAAAACATTGAATGTTATCAAGAAGGAATTAGATTTGTGAATCGTGGAATCATACAGCCTTTGGCCCATTGAGTCTGCACTGACAAAGACAGCTGTTCACACGAGTCCTGTACTCCAGCATTTGATCAATGGCCTTGAATGTTATGACATTCCAAGTGCTCATCCAAGTTTCCCACCTCAATTACCTGCCCAGGCAGTGCATTCCAGACACCACCACCCTCTGGTTGAAAATATTTTCCTCAAATCCCCTCTGAACTTCCTGTCTATCAACTTAAAATTAACGTCCCCTCCTTATTCAACCTTCAGCTGGGAAACTTCAGCTGCTTTCTATCAACACTCACGATGCCCCTAATAATCTTAGATACCTCTATCAGATCTCCTCTCAGCTTTCTCTTCTCCAAAGAAAACAACCCAATCTTATCCAGCCTCTCTTCATCACCAAACTGCTCCATCCCAGGCAAAATCCTGGTGAGTCTCTTCTGCACCCTCTCCAGTGTAATCACATCCTTCCAGTTGTGCAGTGACCAGAACTGCACACAATACTCCAGCTGTGGTCTAACCAAAATCCTGTACAGCTCCAATATAAACCCACTGCTCATATAATCTATGATTTTAATCTGTGACTGGCAAAGGCAAGTATCCTATATGCCTTCTTGACTAAAAACTGAAAGAACTGGGGATGCTGTATATCAGGAACAAAAGCAGAAGTTGCCAGAAAAGCTCAGCAGGTCTGGCACCATCTGTGAAGAAAAACATCAGAGTTAACGTTTCAGGTCCGGTGACCTTTCTTCAGAACGCTCAGCAGGCTCGAAGGGCCGAATGGCCTACTCCTGTTCTGAGTTGCTGGAAAAGCTCAGCAGGTCTGGCAGCATCTGTGAAGGTAAAAAACAGAGTTAATGTTTCAGGTCCGGTGACCTTTCCTCCGAACTCCATTTTTTTCCTTCACAGATGCTGCCAGACCTGCTCAGCTTTTCCAGCAACTTTTCCAGCATCCACAGATCTTTTGGTTTATATGTAGATATTTTAAGTTTGGAAATGGGTGCTGTTGTGCTTCACAGAAAAACACAATAATTTATCTCAAGGCATCTAGAATATAGAAGGATAAGAGCAATGCTTCCGTTGTACAGACTTTATTTGAGACTCTATCTTGAGGAACCTCACACCTCAGGAAGGAGATAATGGCTTTGAAGTGGGAATGGAACAGAGTCACCAGAACAAAACTGAGGTTCAAAGACATACCATGTGAGGACATGGTATATAAACATGCCTAGAATTCCTGTTGGTACTGAAGGTAGATCTGATCAAGGTGTTTAAAATATGATAAGCATTTAATAGTGTAGATGGCAAAACCTTCTTAATATTATGGAGAGATCAAGAGCAATGTAATTACCTTGATAGAAGTGGTCCATGTCCAAATGCAACAAGACCTAGACAATATAGGCTTAAGCTGAAAAGTGACAAGTGACACTCACTCCACACAAATGCCAGGCAATGACTATCTCAAGCAAGATAGTTCCAAACATCAGCCCTTGACACTCAATGACATTACCAGCAGTGAATTCCCTACGATCAACATCCTGGGGGTTACCATTGTCTGGAAATTGATCCGGATTCACCACAAAAATACAATGACTACAAGAGCAGGTCAGAGACTAGAAATCCTGCAGCGAGTAACTCACCTTCTGACTCCGTGAAGCCTGTCCACGATCTACAAGGCACAAAAACAAAGTTGCTGGAAAAGCTCAGTAGGTCTGGCAACATCTGTGAAGGAAAAATCAGAGTTAATGTTTCGGGTCTGGCGACCCTGTTCTGTGGAAGGGACACCAGACCCGAAACATTAACTCTGATATTTTCTTCACAGATGCTGCTAGACCTGCTGAGCTTTTCCAGCAATTTTGTTTTTGTTCCTGATTTACTGCATCAGCATTTCTTTCAGTTTCTATAGGGCACAAGTCAGGAGTGTGATGGAATACTCCCCACTTGCCTGGATGGGTGCAGCTACAATAATACTTAGGAAGCTTGACACCATCCAGGACAAAGCAGCCGGCTTGATTGGCATCATATCCACAAGCATTCACTCTCTCCACCACCAACGCTCAGTAGCAGCAGTGATTACTATCTACAGGATGTTCTGCAAAAATTCACCAAAGATCCTCAGACAGCACAGTCCAAAACCATGACCACTTCCATCTAGAAGGACAAGGGCAGTAGATACATGGGAGTACCACCCTCTGCAAGGTCCACTCCAAAACCATCCTGACTTAGAAATATATCACCATTCCTATAATAGCGGCAACTAGAGATGGGTAATAAGTGCTGGTCCAGCTAGAGATGCATACATCCCATGCACAAATTAAGGCAAAGATCAGGTCTTTGGAGAGGGCCTTGAGTTCATAACCTTCTGGCTCAGCTGAGAATGCGACCCACTGAGCCCTGGCTGACACTGAAGCAAAGAATAATTCTGCTCTCTCATTTCCTCACCCATGAGTAACAGATGTATAATTTACTTAATACAACAGTTTAGAAAAACTTTATAGTCAATGATACGAAGGTTCAAGACCTGGGAGCACCCTTTCTGCTACAAAGATGTTTATGATGTGTTTTTTTTGTTGAATAAGGATCATTTTATCAAAGTAAAACAGAAAACATCAATTAATGCCGCCATATTGTCTGAAATTGCCTCAATAGAATTTCTTGAAATTAATTCCTTGTATCGTCTTTCGTCTCATTAGAATTCCTACAATGTTGTCCCTTTGTTCATGTCATACACTGGCTGAGATAAGCTTTGTATTCCAGGGCCACTGATGGTATGAAATTGCTAATTGTAGGTTTTACATTTTCAAACATACCCTTACAGGACGTTGACTTTATATAACACGCTTTGTAAAGCATACTTCAGCGTCTGTTCTCTCATTTCCAAAATCTGTGGATGCGCCTTTCAAAGTCATTTTAGAAATTATATATATGTATATTATACACACAAGATAGATATTGTTCTTAGAGTTAAAGGTATCAAAGGATTATTGGGAGGAAGCGGGTACAGGGTACTGAGTTGGGTGTTCAATGATCTGCCATGATCATATTGAAAGGCAGAACAGGCTCCAAGCACCATTTGACCTACTCCTGTTCCTATTTACAATGTTTCTGTGTACCACACTAGTGCTGGAGATAATGTGATCTCATTTAGTGACAGCTTCAGGTATCCTGTGTACCTCTAGTTCAAATCATTCATCACAATGGGCTTGCATTCTGTACAGTTCCTTAGAGAGAGAAGCTAGTTGAAAAATGCTTTCATTATTCTGGAAACTATTCAATATTGTCTTATTGAAATTATAGTCATATCCCAGATTTATATCTGGCTTGGTAGACCCTAGCTTTTTTTTTAAACCCCATGGAGGTCAGTTACTAAATAAAAACAGAAAGAACTGTGGATGCTGTACATCAGAAACAAAAACAGAAATTGCTGGAAAAGCTCAGCAGATCTGACAGCATCTGTGGAGAGAAAATACAGTTAATGTTTCAGGTCAAGTAACCCTTCCACAGAATGCAGTTTTTAACTTTTTAACACAGAGGATGGTGCTTGTATGGAACGAGCTGCCAGAGGAAGTGGTGGAGGCTGGTACAATTACAACATTTAAAAGGCATCTAGATGGGTACATGAGTAAAAAGGTTTAGAGGGATATGGGCCAAATGCTGGCAAATGGGACTAGATTAATTTAGGATATCTGATCAGCATGAATGAGTTGGGCCGAAGGGTCTGTTTCCATGCTGTACATCTCTATGATTCTATAACTTTATGACTCTATCATCAGATCCAAAATAACCTGATCCCTGATTGGATCCACAACATATTGTTCTGGGATACTGCCCTGAAAATGAGCTAGAAATTCTTCATCATCACTGTCAACCTGATTATCCTGAACTGATAATTCTCAACTCCACTTTCCAGCCTTTTCCCCACACCCCTTGATTTTCTTACTGATTAAAATCTGTCTAACAAAGCCTGTCTGACGAAGCCTTATATATACGTAATTGCTCTTGTAATCATTTCAGCTTCTGGCATTTGTTTTGGCTTTATGTCTATTTTGGATAATGTCTCTATTGAAAAGCTTCTGGATTGCATTTCTTTGCTCTATATATGTAAAATCCTGCTTAGATCTGGAAATACTCCTTCACACACAGAGTAACCTGTTGCCGGATAAATTGGACCTGACATTCCTTAAAATAGAGATGGACAAGGGAAGGTTAATCAAGATGCTTAAAATTATGAAGGACTTTGATGAACGGAAGCAAGGAGAAGATTTATTGCACTGACAAGAGGATAGGTTTCCAAATTTAAAGCAATTGTGAAAAAGAAAGACTAAATTGGATGGTCTGAATGGCCTTTCCTGTAATTATTTGGAAGTAGTATCTCTCTGTATAAGGAGGAGGGTGCAGGTAGCAGGTTTTCAAGGCTAGGAAGAAACAAGTGAGATGTGTATCATTGTGGGTTGGGTGCTCCCAATTTGCATAGTGCTAAAGTCCCATCCCTCTCAGCTTCTAAGCAGATTTCTTAAAATAAAATGACCTGCTCAGTCTCGCCTGCTCATGCCAACCATTTCCTGGAATGGGAAGCATATTATTATTGTCAATTGGCCTATTAACAAGCTCAATTGGACCATAGTCATCTATTTCAAAATGGCAGGTAGGTTGTTGATTTTGACGCCTGCTCACCTGTCCTGTGATAGGTGACAGATGGGAAGGTTTTGGCTTCATGTCCTATGCAGCCCTAGGTCTTTGTGCCAATGCTGGAAGCTGGTAGTCCACTATACCACCTGGAATACCGTCAAAGAGGTAAGAGGTTAACCCTCACATGCATGGTTAAGATTTCTTATTTAATCCATTGATTCACCTAAATGTTTGGTCAGGTGCCTGTTAGCGTGTGATCCCATTAGTGCCACCCATGGCTAAGTGAATGGCTAGTGATTCAGAAAATCATTGGTCCAGTCCAGAGCCTTTATCCAGGCTGACACGCCCAGACCAGTACTGAGGAAACGCTGTAGAGGTGGCATCATTGTGACAAGATGCTAAACTGAAAAATAAACTGAAAGAACTGCGGATGCTGTAAATCAGGAGCAAAAACAGAAGTTGCTGGAAAAGCTCAGCAGCACCTGTGAAGAAAAAGAAATCAGTTAATGTTTCAGATCCAGTGACCCTTCCTCAGAATGGATGGTACTAAACTGACCTCCTTCTGGACTTCAGGGGGTACATTATGAGGAGAGAATACACAAATTAGGCCTGTTTTCTCTAGAATTTCGAAGGTTAAGGGCTGTTTGATCAAAGTCTTCAAGGTAGTAACAGGAAAAGTCAAGACAGGTAAAGATAACTATTCCCACTGTTTGGGGATTCAAGAACAAGGGACATAGTCTGAGAATGAGGGCCAGAATGTTCAAGAGAGATATTAGGAAGCACTTAGAGTCATAAAGCTGTACAGCACAGAAACAGACCCTTCGGCCCAACTCATTCATACTGACCAGATATCCTAAATCAATCTAGTCCCATTTGCCAGCATTTGGCCCATATCCCTCTAAACCCCTCCTATTCATGTACCCATCCAAATGCCTCTTAAATGTTGTAATTGTACCAACCTCCACCACTTCCTCTGGCAGCTCATTCCAAACACACATCACCCTCTGTGTGAAAAAATTGCCCCCTAGGTCCCTTTTAAATCCCCTCTCACTTTAAACTTATGCGCTCTAGTTTTGGATTTGGCTACCCTGGGAAAAGACCTTGGCTATTCAATCTATCGACACCCCTCATGATTTTATAAACTTCTACAAGGTCACCTCTCTGACATTCCAGGGAAAATAGCCCCAGCCTATTCAGCCTCTCCCAATAGCTCGAACTCTCCAATCCTGGCAACATCCTTGTAAATCTTTTCTGAACCCTTTCAAGTTTCTCAACATCCTTCCTATCAGGGAGACCAGAATTGAACGCAGTATTCCAAAAGTGGCCTAACCAATGTCCAATACAGGCACAACATGACCTCCCAACTCCTATACTCAATGCACTGACCAATAAAGGCAAGCAACTGAATGTTTCGAAGGCAAGGCTAGATAAATTTTTGAACAGTAAAGGAATTAAGGGTTATGGTGAGTGGGCGGGTACGTGAAGCTGAGTCTCAAAAAGATCAGCCATGATATTATTAAATGGCAGGGCAGGCTCGAGGGGCCAGATGGCCTACTCCTGCTCCTAGTTCTTATGTTATGTTATACCAAGTGCCTTCTTCACTATCCTATCTACCTGTGACTCTACTTTCAAGGAACTATGAACCTGTACTCCAAGATCTCCTTGCTCAGCAACACTGCCCAGGACATTACCGTTCAGTGTACAAGTCCGGCCCTGATTTGCCTTTCCAAAATGCAGTACCTCATTTATCTAAATTAAACTCCATCTGCCACTCCTCAGCCCATTGGCCCATCTGATCAAGTTCCCGTACTACACTCTGAGGTAACCTTCTTGGCTTCTACAGACAAAGAATGGTAGAGGTTTGGAACTCTCTTCCACAAACAGCAGTGAATGCCGATCAGTTGTTAATTTAAAATCTGAGGTAAGTAAACTTTGGTTAAGCAAAGGCATTAATGGATATTCAGCCTGAGGCACGTTTATGGAATTAGGCCACAGATCAGCCTTGATCTCATTGAATGGCAGAACAGGTTTGAGGGACTGAACGGCCTACTCCTGTTCCTATGTTCATCTCTGGTAGAATGTAAACAATAACATGACACTATTTTGAAGAAGAACAAGAGAATGCTCCCTGGCCAATATTTATCTCTTTGTCAGCATTTCTGAAGCAGCTGATCTGGCCATCAACGCATTCACACATGTGGGGTCCTGCTGTTTGCATGTTTAAAATATCTGTAATGGGATGGGAGCATGACTGGAAAAGCCTGCATTTGTTGCCCATCCTAACTGCCTTTAAACTGAATGATTTACTCAACCATTTCAGAGGGCAGTTATGAGTCAATGACATTGCTGTGGGCCTGAAGTCACATATAGACCAGGCCAGGTAAGGATGACAGTTTCCTTCCTGGAAGGACATTAGTGAAATAGGTGAGTTTTTATGATGATAATAGTCATGGCCACTATGACTGAGATTCACTTTCAGTTCCCGATGTTAATGATCAAATGTAAATTCCACCATCTGTTTCAGTGGCATGGTGGCTCAGTGGGTAGCACTGCTGCCTCACAGCGCCAGAGACCCTGGTTTGATTCCACCCTCAGGCGACTGTCTGTGTGGAGTTTGCACATTGTCCCTATGTCTGCGTGGGTTTCCAGGCTCGGTGGATTGACCGTGCTAAATTGTCCTGTAGTGTTCAGGGGTGTGTGGATTATAGGGGGATGGGTGTGGGTGGGATGCTCCAAGGGTCGATGTGGACTTGTTGGGCCGAAGGGCCTGTTTCCACATTGTAGGGATTCTATGATTCTGTGACTTGAATCCCTGTCCAGAAAGTATTAGCCTGGGTTTGTGGATGGTTAGTCCAGTGACATTACCACTATGTCACACCCTTGTAAATCTGGCTGGTGATTCTGCTACATTACAGCAGTGATTACACTGGGAAAGATCCTTGCTGGCTGGATTGAGCTCTGTAAATTTAAGATTAGCCCTTGTCTCCATTCACTTCTGTAGTAAATGGCTGCACCCATTCCCATTGCATGCTCCAACGCCAAGGCTGTGACATGTGGAATGACTGGTCCCTGGTTCAGTGAGTGCCCCCGCCCCATTGTTATTGTGGGTATGGCTCCAGCTGTGTGTACCTTTACGGCTGCAGACAGCCCTTCGCTTTTCTTTCTTAATCTTCCAAAAAGTAGAAAAAGAAAAAGCTGACAAGTTTTAACATCAGCTGTGGGTTTTTCTTTTCCTCTCTCTCTCTGCGGCCACTCTGAGCATGAATGGCTGCAGACTAGCAGATTAAAACTGATAAGGGAATCTAAACAAATTACATGCTATTATTCTTCAATATTGCTATGATTATTGGGCACAATGAACCAATAACAAGGCACATTGTGAAAGGTGACTCCCTGGTTCACTTAATGTAATGAGCTCTTTTACAGATTTGCACAGTAAACAACAGCTGCCTTTATTAATCACCAATCAATGTCTTGCTGTTTGTTTGCTTTTAAAATTGTAATTCAATGCCACTTTTAATCGTCTATTCTGCAGGCGGGCTCTGATAATCCTGTCAATACTCCGAAGCAGAGGCTTAGATTCCTGATACGCTCTTTCAATTGAAAAGGTTTCCATTTTCACTTTGATCAAACCTGTTTCAAACTGTAATCACTTTCTTCCTCCAAATGTTTTGTCCCTAGTCTGATATTTGTAGGTTTGCACCTTTAGTGCCTGACTCCCACTCGGAGACTACAGGACAGTCAGGTGCAAACACGCAAAACTTCCTCAGACAATAGAGCGCAGGGTTCTGAGGAAGGGGGCTTGGAATGTTGGCAAAAGGTGCATACAGGAAAGAGAAAGGGAAAGGAGGGAGAGGGAAAAGGTAAGAAAGGAGAAGGGAGGAGGAGAAGGAGATAATGAGGGAGACAGAGAGGGAGAGGGGTAACAAAGACCAGGGAAGGAGAAACACTAGAAATGGGGCTGAGGATAAAGAAGATGGAGGAGGAGATGGAGAAAGATTTAGTGCATCAAGGTAGAGGAAAGAGAGAATAAAGGGATAAAGAGGAGAGGTAATTAAACAAGGAGGGGAGAAGGAGCGCAACAAGGTGGTGGACAGGGAGAAATTGGGATAGGATTTTTCATAGGATGAGGGCATCGCTGGCTAGGCAGCATTTATTGCCCATCCCTAATTACCCAGAGGGCAATTCAGAGTCAACCACATTACTATGGGTCTGGAGTTACCTGTAGGCCAGACCAGGTAAGGATAGCAGTTTCCTTCCCTAAAGGACATTAGTGAACCAGACAGGTTTATCCTTGACAATGGATTCATGGTCACCATTAGAATCTTAATTCCAGAATTTTATTGAATTCAAATTCCACCATCTGCTATGGCAGGATTTGAACCTAGGTCCCTCAAGCATTACCTGGCTTTCTAGTTTAGTAATATGCCAATAATACCACTAGCCCATCACCTAAATGGATGAGAATAGGGGATTAAGTAAGAGGAGCAGTGCAAGAGAGGGGAGAAAGAAGGAGGAGAGAGGGGAACAGGAGGGATGAGAAGAGGGAGAGAGGAGGGAGTGAGGGTAGAGTGGACAGAGAAAGAGGGAGTGAGGAGGGGGTGAAAGGGGAGAGAGAAAGTGTGGAGATGAGTAGGTTGAGGAGGACAAAAGGAGAGAGAGAGGAGGGGAGTACTCAGAGGTAAGCAGAGGATGGAAAGTTGGCTGAGAAGAAACAATTGAGAAGGAGAGAGAAGAATCAACACCATGCCTTTCAATAATTTGTCAAAGTCACCCAATTACATTAAAGCATGTTCACATTGACATTGGTGGAATTTGAATTCAATAAAAATCTGGAATTTGGAGTCTAATGATGACCAGCATGGACACAATGGGCTGAAGAACCTCTTTCCATGTTGTAAAACCTCTATGACAATGATACAGTCTTTACAAAATTCAAGTTTTGCCATCTGTCATGAATGGGATTCAAATCCTTTCCCCCAGGCCTGGATTCACTAGTCCAGTGACAGTATCACTACATCATTGTCTCCTATTAATATACTCAATGGCCTCTTTCTGTGTTGTAACTTTACAATGGCTCTAAAAATTGAACTATCTCAGCCTTGAAAAGCTCCAAATGACCTCCAACATAAACAGTGTTTCAGAGAGAATTCCAAACATCAGTTACCATCAGTAGGAAACTAAAGTCACTTAAAAAATAAAGGTTAATTTATGCCCTTAAAGGATGCTGGAGGTAGATTTAAGAGTAAGTCATAGAAGGGAGTGGGATATCAATTGAAGGTAAGAAAAATGCAGGACTGAAGGAAAGAGTAGGGCAGCCAAACTAATGGAACTAATTAGGGTGGCAGAGTGGCTCAGTGGTTAGCACTGCTATCTCACAGCACCAGGGACCCAGGTTCAATTCCATCCCTGGGTGACTGTCTGTGTGGAGTTTGCATATTGCTCCTGTGTCTGTGTGGGTTTCCTCCAACAGTCCAAAGGTAAGTAGGTTAAGTGGATTAGCCATGGGAAATGCAGGGGTAAGGGGGTGAGTCTGAGTGGGATGCTCTTCAGAGAGTTAGTGTGGACTTGTTGGGCTGAATGACCTGTTTCCACACTGTAGGGATGCTATGATCTCTTTCAAAAACCTTGTACAGGTTCAATAGTCTGAGTGGCCTATTGTGCTGCAAGACTTTATGAAAGGGGTCACCAAAAACAAGAAAGAGTCATCAATGCTAACACTTCTTCAATAGATCTCTAGTTGCTACAGATTCTTTTATCATAATTGGCTCATTAATTGCTCAACCAGACCTGCTGCAATCATTCCAAATTGACCTTGGCTCCTGACCTTCCATTTTAACAGCCACATACTCCCAGGCAGATTATTAACCCAGCAGCCTATCAAATCTCATTTGCACAACAAAATATTATATATCCTTCTAGTATTGGGAAAATAATTGTCCCTGATATTTGCAAACACACTAATAGTTTACAGAGGAAAGACGCTATGTCATAAAGTCACTCAGCTCATTCGTTGGCCTTACTGTGTTCTGAACCACATGCTCTCACTGAAGGCAAACAGATATGGTTAAGTGTGTGATATGCTTTAACATGAGGAGGGCAATAGGCAATCTTCAAAAGTAATGCACATTATCCTAATTGATTAAACATTTAAATGCTTAACAAAATCTTCCTAATGTTTCTTCACACGACACGTCAGCTGATTCAACTCTTCATTATGTTTGAAGCATATTTACCCCAGGTAACAAGAAGGGATAACTCTGCCCTAATATATTCAGGAGCCACACAACACCAGGTTATAGTCCATAAGATTTATTTGGAATCACAAGCTTTCGGAGCACTGTTCCTTCATCAGGTGAACTCCAAAAGCTTGTGATTTCAAATAAACCTTTTGGACTATAACCTGGTGTCTTGTGACTACTGACTTTGTCCATCCAGTTCAACATCGGCACCTCCACATCATGGCTAATATAATCAAACATTTGGAAATTACTTTGAACATCGCTGAAAAGAGAAATGTATCACTGTAGCTTTTTCTCTCACACTCATCAAGACAATTACAGGAACAGCAAATTTCAAACCATTGCACAACTTGTATCACAGGAGTGAAGGGTGCTGGTTGGTCAGCAAATTAACTCTCATTGGTTAAGGTGTTGGCATAGAGAAAGTACTGCAGACTTCCGAAGTTCCTGAGTAATTCAAAAATGACGCAAGACTTGAACATAATCCTTTAGCTTGCTGAGAATGGGCCCCTGGGAACAAATGATTAAACTGTTGCAGCCGTAGACACAGGAGCAGGCTTTTGAGCTCTTTGGGCCTGACCTCCATTTCCCCACCTTGCTCCATGCCATTTAATAACAAAAAATGATCAATCACACGGTTTTAAATTTTTCAATTGATCTCTAGAGTGCCTTTTTTGGTGGCAGGGGAAGAGTTTGAGGTTTTCTCTTCCGTTTCAGTTTGAGGAAACGCTTCCTGACATCAGCCCTGAATGGCCTAGCTTTAATTTTAGGGTTGAATGACTCCCTTTTCCAGATTCACCCACCAGAGAAAATAGTTCTTCTCAAGTTGCTCATTGTGGATTTATGTGTTATAGTGTATGAGTCACAAAACTTTGGCTTTCCAGATAAAGCATGTCATTAAAAAGATTAATGGGAAGTTATCCTTTATGATGAGAGGAATTGAACATACAAGTGAGGACATTTCATTTCAGTTATACAGGGCATTGGTGAGACCACATCTCAAATACTATGTGTAGTTTCCGTCTCCTTATTTAAGGAAGGATGTAAATGTATTGGAGGTGGTTCAGGGAGGCTTATTGGATCGATCCTTGGAAGGATTGGGTTGTTTGATGAGGAAAGGTTAGACAGACTGCACTTGTTTCCACTGTAGTTTAGAGAGTGATTTCATTGAAGTCTGTGAGATCTGGAATGTCCTGAGCAATGTGGATTTAGAAAGGATGTTTCCTCTTATGGATCAGTCCAGAACTAGAGACAATATTTTAAAATCAGGAATTGCGTTTTTAGGACAGAGATAAGGAGAATTTTATTTTCTCTCAGATGATTGCGAGACTTTGGAATTCTCTGCCTGAGAAGACAATGGAAATGAGATGGATAGATTCTTGTTAATTGAGAGAATTGAGGATTATCTGAGTTATATGGGAATGTGGAATTTGAAAGACAAACAACCTTATTGAACAGCAGAGCAGGCTCGAGGGATCAAATGGACTACTTGTGCTTCTATTTCATATGTTCTACTTTGTAAGTATCACCTTAAATACAGGTTGGCTGTAGGATTAGGTTCATCAGTCACAAAAGGGCCTACAGAATCCATGACCAGTGACATGGAATTTCAAAGGTGATTATCAGGCTCATTAGCAAGAGATTGCTAATGGAACCCTCAGCTATATCACCCCTTGCACTTCTGTGTTGCAACCATTTGGCCAACAAACAGGGTGTGTACAGGAGGATTGGGAGGGAAGAATACTTGGTCATTTCTTTTGCACATCCCAGTTAACAATTCAGCATCTCACCCCTCCTCACCCCCTACAAAAGCAAAAGTTTTTTAAGTGTCCAACCCTTAAATTACAAAGAATTGGACACCAAGGTAGTAAGAAGGGGAGAGAATGATGATCCAGTTACAGAATGATTGGTTGCTCACGGTTTTGAATGTTGGAGACCTGTTTGGTCTCCAAGCTGGGCACTCCAGAGGCTTGTGATGCCCGTAGATTTCTGAAGATCCTCAAGGCCTTTGTCTTTTGTGTTTGGAATTGCAGCAACCTCTCGATCTCCACAGGAGCATTGTGGCTCAACCTTGGTGGAGTATGGTTGTAGCTGTGACCCATCTGTGATGCCTCGGCTTCTCTCTGTCTCTGAGGAATGTTTGAAATTGAATCCAGCTCCTTACTGAGTTGAGTGACTTGGTCTAGCAACAAAATTTGAAAAAGGGGAGAGTAAGAATATAAACAGTTGCTTTAACATCCTCAGGTCAAAGAAACACAGAAAATCAGAACAGGAGTAAACCATTCAATAAGATCAACCAACTCAGTACCCCATTCACACATTCTTCCCAGACCCTTTCAACGCTTTCATTCTAAGAACTGTATCTAACTCCTTCTTGAAAACATTCAATGTTTTGGCCTCAGCCACTTTCTGTGGTAGAGAAACCCAAGGCTTTTCATTACTGTTGTAATAGAGGGAAACACCCAGTCAAATATGTGCACAGAAAGCTCCCACAAACAGCAAGAAGACACGATCACTTTGTGGTTAGGAGTGTAATTATGAGCCAGGTCACGTGGGGAGAATGCTCCTACACTTCCAAGTAGTTATTGCATTTAAGAGTTGGTAGTCTTTAAATTGTTATCAAGTCAGAGTCATACAGAACTGAAACAGACCCTTTGGTCCAACCAGTTCAAGCTGACCATAAACCCAAGCTAAACTAGCCCCACCCTTCTGCTCCTGCCCCATATCGCTCCAAGCCTTTCCTATTCATGTACTTACCTAAATGTCTTTTAAACCGTGTAAATGTGCCCACATCCACCACTTCCACCGGAAGTTCGTTCCACATGTGAACTACCTTCTGTGTAAAACTTTGCCCCCTTGTATTTTGTAAATCTCTCTTCTCAAAAATACACCCCTTAGTCTTGAATTCCCCTATCCTAAGGAAAAGACACCTACCATTAGCCCTATCTATATCCCTCCTGATTTTAGAAACTTCTGATAGAAGATAGAATCCCTACAATGTGGAAACAGGCCCTTCAGCCCAACAAGTCCACACCGAACCTCAGAGCATCCCACCCAGACTCATCCCCCTATAACCCACTTAATCTACACATTTTCTGATGAAGGGTCTAGGCCCGAAACGTCAAGTTTTCCTGCTCCTATGATGCTGCTTGGCCTGCTGTGTTCATCCAGTCCCACACCTTGTTATCTCAGATTCTCCAGCATCTGCAGTACCTTTTATCTCTAATCTACACATCCCTGGACACTATAGGCAATTTAGCATGGCCAATCCACCTAACCCACACATTGTTAGACTGTGGGAGGAAACCAGATTACCCGGAGGAAACCCACACAGACATGGGGAGAATGTGCAAACTCCACACAGACAGTTACCCAAGGGTGGAATCAAACCCAGGTCCCTGGTGCTGTGAGGCAGCAGTGCTAACCACTGTGCTACCATGCCACCCAGGTCTATTAGGTCACCCCTCAACCTCTCAACCTCTTACGTGCCCATGGATAAAGTTCTAGCCTATCCAATCTTTCTTTATAACTCAAACCCTCCATACTCAGCAACATCCTGGTAAATCTCTTCTGAAACCTCTCAAGCTGAATAAAAACCTTGCTATAACAGGGCAATCTGAACTGCTTACAGTATTCCAGAAGACATCTCACCAATGTCATTTACAACCTCAACATGACTTCCCAGCTGACAGTGCAGCATTCCCCCAATGGGTTCTGAGGTCTGGTCTCTGGAAAGAGGGTCTGAATTTGAGGCTTGCAAGACAGCTACCCACTGAGCCAACAGCTTACCCTCAATGAGATAAAGGAACAGGTATCAATGTTGTAAAATCTCTCACTGATTCCTGGCTTTGTTTATTGTAACTTGCTTACAAAAATTCTCCCAAGAACTGGAAAATTTACCAAACCAGGGACTAAAACTCCAAAGATGTTGATGGCTCCCCTCTTTGAATTGCTGCTGAAAGGATTTTCCTGGTGATTGACAATGGGCTCATTGGGACAGCCCTCCCTTTGTGTACCAATCACGCCTCTCTTTATCAATTCTGACAAGGTGCCAGTCAAAATAACCCTGAGCAGAAATCGGGGTGGGATTGGGAGGGGTGGGGGTGCTGGAGTGGTAACAAAGGGAGTCAAATGCTTGGAAAGGATTTTCTAACAATCAGTGAGGGTCTGGCATTGCCAGTGTGTGGTCCAAGGAACAATCATTTCCTCAGCATCTTCCCGTTCAGCCCCTGTATTTGCTGCTCCTTAATCACTCCCTGAATAAAATTTTAGCATTTCCTAAACAGATGAGAGTCCGCAATGATTAGGGGCTGTTAACCTACTTACTCCAAACACTGCACTGTTTATGGTACACCAAACACATCGAGCAGACTATTGCTTCATAATCAGCATTCTTTCATGAGAGTAAGAACTGAGTTATCTTTAAGTTGCTGCTAATCTGTCACCATTAGTAAAACAAACTGAAATTGCAACATTTGCTGAGACTGAGGAGAGACCAAAATCTGCAGATTGCTGCTTTCTTGAATGGTTCAATATCTTTTCACTACAGAAAAATGCTTTAAACGATGTAATTTTACAATTCAAAGAACGAAAAGACCTGAAATGTTCGTTGTTGAATTGGGAGCAATGAAGAGCCCAAGAGCAGAAGCCAGGGGATACACGCTAACGATCCAGGGGTAGGCACTGAGTATTTAGGGGTAGATGTTGAGAATCTGGGGTACACTGAGAAATTAGAGGTAAATACTGAGCATCTTGGGTTAAGGATTTATGGGTGACATGGTGGGTCACCAGTTAGCACTGTTGCCTCACAGTACAAGAGAACAGGGTTTGATTCCAGGCTCAGGTGACAGTCTGTGCGGAGTTTGCATGTCCTCTTTGTGTGGGTTTCCTCTGAGTGCTCTGGCTTCCTCCCACAGTCCAAAGATGTGCAGGCTTAGTAGGCCATGGTAAAGGCAGGGATGTAGAATAGGGGGTAGGTCTGGGTGGGATGCTCTTTGGAGGGTCAGTGTAGACTTGACGGGCCAAGCGGCCTGCTTCCACAATGTAGGCATTTTATGATTCTTGAGATGGATACTGACGAATTAGGGATACACCCTCAGGATCTAGGCTAAATACAGGAATTGGAAGAATGCACTGAGTATCTAGGGGTGCGCACACAAGTCATTAAAAGTAGTGACACTGATTGATAAAGCAACTCAGACACTAGGGCTAATTTCTAGAGATAGAATTGAAAATCAGGAAGATTAAGTGAAACTTGGTTAGACCACACTTGTGTTTAATACAGTGAACAGTTTTGTATGCCATATTGTAAAAACAGCACTGGAAATTCCAAATGGGGTTTACCAGAATTAAATAGCTATAATGATCACGAAAGGCTGAATTCCTCTAGAAATCAGAGCAGGCAGCAATTAAAAGTTTTCGAGATGATTTGTAGCTCGGGTTGTGGATGAGGCGTGTCTACATGCAAGCAATGTTGTATAATCTCTCACTGCTCAGAAGGCTGGATTTGTCTAGAAATCAGAAGGCTGAGTGGTTTTATTGCCCATTCTTAGTTGTCATTCAGTTAAGTGGTAATGAATCATCTTCTTAAACTTCATTGGCCAATAAGCCCTCCAGGACGTTGCAAGGTTGTGACAGGTGCTATACAAATGTAAGAACTGGACTTAATCAGAATGGTGTCAGATTGCCACATCCTGAAAACTAACTGGGGACACATTAAGTGGACACGTTACCTCCAACATTCTGCTCAAACTTTATCTGTGAGGGCACCATAACCCATATGCAGACAGCATCCTTGTTTCATCCGGTTTCCAACACAAAAGCAAAATGCTGCAGACGCTGGAAATCTGAAATGAAAACCAGCAATGCCCAGCAGGTCTGGCAGCCTCTGTGGACAGAGAATCAGAGTGAATGATCCAGATTGATGTTCTTTCATCAAAAGCTTGGGAATCTGGTGCCGTTTCAACATTGCCTTGTGAATGAATGAGCATTCATCGAGTCACCCTGGGAAGGTAGCTCACTCCTTGATTTAACGCCTCATACCAAAAGCAGCACTTACAATATTCCTGCCTTACTGGGGTAAACTAAAACAAAGAATTGTGGGTGCTGGAACTCTGAAGGAAAAACAGAAATTGCTGAATAAACTCAGCAGGTCTGACAGCATAAGGAGAGTTAACAATTTCAAGTCCCATGACCTATCATCAGATCAGGGCTATTTACCTCAATACTCTTGTGATCTGAGAGTAGGAATTGAACCCACAGCCTTCTAACTTGTGAGCAAGTGCCTACCCAGTGAGCCAAGACAAGGCAACTAACCAACACTGTGCAATTGTGCCAAAATAGTGCTTCCTTAATGTCACTAGCAGCCATCTCTTGGCTTTTAGTGTTTAAAGGCAGGAGTGGGTCTTTTCAAAGCTGTAACATTACTGAAAGTTTAAAGTTTTAGCAAAGATCTGTAGCTCAGGTTGTGGGTGAGGTTGTTGACTTGCTCGCCCAGCTGGCTTATTCTCATTCAGACGTTTCGTCACCATGCTCAGTAACATCATCAGTGAGGCCTCTGATGAAGCGATATTATTCTACTCCGCTTGGAAGTTATACTGTCTGGTCCGTTATGGTGGGTACTGTCATTTCCAGTTTTGATCTGTATGGGTTTGTGTATGGGGTCCAATTCTATATGTTTGTTGATTGCATTACGGGTTTAGAACCATACCTCTAGGAATTCCCGTGTGTGTCTAAGATTGGCTTGGGCTACTATGGTTACTTTGTCCCAGTTAAACTGATGGCCTTCATTGACTGAGTGTACTGATCCAACATAGCTTACAAAATACCATGCAACGACTGCCACAAACATTACATCAGACAGACAGAAAGGAAACTAGCCATCAGAATACATGAACATCAGCTAGCAGCTAAACGACACAATGAACTCTCCTTAATATCTGTACACTTGGACAATGAAGGCCATCAGTT
This sequence comes from Ginglymostoma cirratum, assembly GCA_024137785.1. Lineage (NCBI taxonomy): Eukaryota > Metazoa > Chordata > Chondrichthyes > Orectolobiformes > Ginglymostomatidae > Ginglymostoma > Ginglymostoma cirratum. The sequence continues at coordinate 341,575 of JAHRHZ010000021.1, read as the reverse complement.
TGACTGGGACAACATAACATAGCCCAAGCCAAACATAGACATGCACGGGAATTCCCAGATGCATGGTTCTCAACCCGTAATGCAATCAACAAACATATAAAATTGGACCCCACATGCAAACCCATACAGATCAAAACCAGAAATGACAGTACTCACCGTAACAGATCGGACAGTATAAATTCCAAGCGGAGTAGAATAACATCGCTTCATTGGAGGCCTCACTGATGATGTCACCTAGCATGGTGACCAACCATCTGAATGAGAACAAGACGGCCCAGCGATCAAGTCAACAACCTCAGTACTGAAAGTACAAATAACTGTATAACCATCTCAGTATTTCACATTGAGGCTTCAGTTTTGTGACACTGTCCCAGTGCTTTGTATGGGATAGCCAATTTAACGAGCATCCAGAGATGCTTCTGCTTGGATTTGATAGGATGGCCCCAGTCGATGACTGCATTTGCTGTGATCCTACCTGACTGGGCTAACAAATAGTAATCCTGCAGGCCAGAAAGGTTAGAATTCACTGCAGTAAAATACAATCAGTAACTGGCTTCAGTTAATGGTTTATCAGGCAAGCTGCAACACATTCACCACAGCTGTATTGCAGTTAAACCCTTGTCACGAGCACATTGCACAGTGACTGCTGTTATTTAAGACTATTGCAGGTGGCTCCCTCTGATGTTAGAGTTGGTTGAGGCAGCTGAGAGTAGCACAGTCAATGAGAAAATCAAACATTGGACCACTGCCCTACATTGAACTCACATCACTTTATCAACTAGTGACGTAGTGTGAACACACAAAACATCATTGTTAGGGGGGCACGGTGGGTCAGTGATTAGCACTGCTGCCTCACAGCGCCAGGGACCCGGCTTTGACTCCAGCCTCGGGCGTCTGTCTGTGTGGAGTTTGCACATTCTCCCCGTGTCTGCATGGGTTTCCTCCGGGTGCTCTGGTTTCCTCCCACAGTCCAAAGATGTGCAGGTTAGGTGGATTGGCCATGCTAAATTGCCCGTAGTGTTCAGCGAGGTGTAGGTTAGGTGGGTTGTTGAGGGGGGTGGGTCTGGGTGGGATGTTCTGAGGTTCGGTGTGGACTTGTTGGGCTGAAGGGCCTGATTCCACACTGCAGGGATTCTATGATATCACTGAGACAGAAATTCCATCAACCTTCATGGGCCTCTCTAGCCATCTGGGAACATGTGTGTAAAATCCAGGCAGGTGAGGATTGGGCTGAGGGGTTTGAGTGAGGTGGGTCCACAAGCTCAAGGTCAATTCTCTTTCCAACACTCAATCAACATCCACAAGCTACAGCCAATTTCTGCAGATAGCAGGAAAGCAAATGCACTGTTGGATATAATTTAAATGGGAGTTGGAATAAAAATAGGGAACTCTTGCTATAATGATACAAGGCACTAGTTAGACCATGGCTAGAATACCATTTTGGGCCCGTTATAAAGGGAAAGATATACTGGCATTAGAGGAAAACCAGAGAGATCCACTTGGCTGATCCCAGGTATGGAGGGACTGTCTTATGAGGAGAAGTTGGGTATTTTGGGCCTGTACTCATTGAAGTTTAGAGGAACTAGAGGCGACCTTATTGAAACATACAAGATTCTTCGAGGGCTTGACAGGATAGATGCAGAAAGGCTGTTTCCCCGTGTGGGAGAGTCTAGCACCAGAGGACATCATCTCAGAATAAGGGGTTGCCAATTTTAAGTAAGGCATAAGGACAATTTTCTATTCTCAGAGGGAGGTGAATCTGTGGAATTCTTTACCAGAGAAGACAAAGGGTGGTAGTGGACGAAAAATATTCAGCATGGTGCTCAGTTACGAGTCCTCATCTATTTGTGATTTTTGTAAATGATTTGGATGTAGGAGTGGAAGGGTGGATTAGCAAGTTCGCGGGCGGTACGAAGGTGGGTCGAGTTGTGGATAGTGCGGAGGGTTGTTCTAGGTTACAAAGGGACGTTGATAGGATGAAGAGCTGGGCTAAGAAGTGGCAGATGGAGTTTAACCATGAAAAGTGTGAGGTGATTCATTTTGGAAGGATAAACTTGAAAGCAGAATTCAAGGTTAATGGAAAGATTCTTGGCAGTCTGGAAGTGCAGAGGGATCTTGGGGTTCATGTCCACAGTTCCCTGAAAGTTGCCACCCAGGTGCATAGAGTTGTTAAGAAGGCATATGGTGTGTTAGCTTTCATTAATAGAGGGATTGAGTTCAAGAGCCATGAAGTTATGCTCCAGCTATACAAAAGCCTGGTTCGGCCACATCTAGAGTAGTGTGTCCAGTTCTGGTCGCCTCATTACAGGATAGATGTGGAAGAGTTGGAAAAGGTACAGAGGAGATTTACCAGGATGTTACCTGGAACGGAGAGAAGGTCTTACGAGGAAAGCTTGAGAGAGCTAGGGCTTTTCTCTTTAGAACAACAAAGGATGAGAGGTGACTTGGTAGAGGTGTACAAAATGATCAGAGGTATAGATAGAGTGGACAGCCAGAGACTTTTTCCTAGAGTGGAGGTAGCTATTATGAGGGGGCATAGTTTTAAAGCGAGTGGAGGTAGATTCAGGGGAGACGTCAGAGGTAGATTCTTTACTCAGAGAGTGGTCGAGGTGTAGAATGCATTGCCGGAGAGGGTAGTGGAGTCGACCTCATTAGGGGCATTTAAGCGGCTATTAGATAGACATATGGATAATTAGGTAGGGGTGGAGGTTAGACAGACCTTAGGATGAGGGTCGTGGGCTGAAGGGCCTATACTGTGCTGTACTGTTCCATGTTCTATGTTCTATGTCCTAAGATTTTTGAGGCTGAATCATCAAGTTTATTCAAGGCTGAGAGAGAGAGAGAGAGAGACACAGATATTTTATCAATAAGAGAATCAAGGGATATGGGTGAAAAGCTGGGAAGTAGAGTTGAGGATCATCAAATCAGCCATGAACTCATTGAATGATACAGCAGACTGGATGGGCCAACGTCTGCTCCTACACCTCATAGCCTCATTAAGTCTTGGAAATAACTCCACAGAGACGGGCATTCCATCACCAAGTCACTCTTTATTTCCACGTGGAGAGTCCTTGACACTGGCCCAGCTCCCTCAGAGCCAGCTCTAAAAGTGAACAAAACTTTTGACATTCCTGTTTATATCAGTCATCCAGGGCTCCCTGATTGAACCAGATTAACAGCCCCAATCAGGAGATTCATATTGTATGAGGTCCACCCGGTTGACTTCATTACAATCACTACGGCCTTGGAATGACGGATGAGAGACCAACTGGGCCTATGAACAAACCACCAGCAAGGAGGAACTCCAGTCAACAGCAGAATGAAAAACGCTTAAGGGGAAACAAATCTTTCTAGAAATCATACAAAGATCTTTGAGTCGAGTTTCTGCATTGAGTGCAAATTATTTTTTGATCTGGAAGTAGCTTCAAAGTCTATCAACTAGTGCCTGTGCATCAGAGGAACTGAGTTCAGTTTGAACAGCCTTACTGAACCAATGCAATTGGGAGGGGTGCAGTATGGGCTGAATGGACTCCTTTCTGTGCTGGAATCTTTATTATTCTTGCTACAATTCACTGATGTTTTCAAGATATTTAACCAAGCATGAACTTGCATTCATGTAGCAACTCTTACAACCTCAGCATGTTAAAACCACTATTTACAACAAATGAAGCACCTTTTTAAAATGAACTCACTGATGAAGAGCTGGGGTGGGGTGAGGGTGATGGCCTAGTGGCATTATCACCAGACTATTACCCCAGACATCTAGGTATTGTTCTGAGGAACTGGGTTCATAGCAGAATCCAATTTTTTAAAAATCTAGAATTAAGAATCCCAAGGGGTTGCATGGTGGCTCAGTGGTTAGCGCTGCTGCCTCATAGCACCAGGGACCCAGGTTCGATACCAGCCTTGGGTGACTGTCTGCATGGATTTCAAACATTCTCCCAGCGTCTGTGTGGGTTTCTGCTGAGTGCTCCAGTTTCCTCCAACAGCCCAAAGATGTGGATGTTAGGTGTATTGGCCATCTGAAATAATGTTCAGGGATATGTAAGTTAGGTGGATTAGTTGTAGGAAATGCAGGGTTACAGGAATAGGGTACCAGGGTGTGTCTGGGTGTGATGCTCCTCACAGAGTTAGTGTGGACTTGTTGGGCTGAATGGCCTGTTTCCACACTGTAGGGATTCTATGAAATTCTACAAAGATCTAATGATGACCATGAAACCATTGACAATTATCAGGAAAATGCTACCTGCTTCACAAACTCCCTTTTGGAAGGAAGTCTGGTGTTTAAACCTTGTCTCCTGACCCACAACAATGTGGTTACCCTCTGGACAGGAAAGTCTGCCCTGGCCAGGGACATCCACATCCTGTGAATGAGTTTTTGAAAAGGCAACCAGTTTACACACAGAAAGGTCCCACACAAAGCAATGTGATCATGAGCAAATAAACTTTGGCCAGCACCTTGGGGAGGACTGACACCATTTTCTTCAGATAACAGCAATGACCTTTCACAAAAGCAAGGTCCGGGAGATCTGAAATAAACACAGCAAGTGCTGAGCACGTCTGGCAGCATCTTTGAACAGAGAAACAGAGTTGATAATCTGAAATCAAAGAGGCTTTTTCTCTTTGAAACATAGTTCTGAAAGAAGAGTCTTACTGGACTCAAATTGTTAACTCTGTTTCTCTCTCCACAGATGCTGCAAGACCTGCCGAGTTTCTCCAGCCATTTATGTTTTGATTCCAAGGGATCTTTTACATTGATTATGAAGACATGGAGTGCATTTGATCAAAGTCGCTGTTGAAAGATAGGACCTACAACTCCCTCTCAGTAACTGTATTGGGATTGTTTTCCTGGATTCTACACTCAAGGTTATAGGACAGTGTTTGAACCTTCAACCAGGTCTTCAGAAGCAAAACCCACTGAGTCACAGTGAACACTGAGTGGCCTGATCTCTGATCTTACAACTTCTTCCAAACCTCAAGGCTCACAATATTCAAACAGGACAAAACCAGTGAGTGACAAACAAAATCGCAACTCGAACATGAAAGCAAAATACTGTGAATACTGGAGACTGGAATGAAAGCTGAAAATGCGACACATTCTGGAAGGAAGCTGCGGAGAGGGGACGAATGGCCTTTCACTGCAACAATTAGAATCCTGAAGGCCAAGCTCATTCAGCTGGTTCCAGAGACTACAGACCGTAAAGTCATTAGACATAAAAGTAGGCCATTCAGCTCATCAAATCTAGCCCACTGAGGCACTTTTCAATAAGCCAGTGATGCCTTGAAATTAGAATTTTCAATGTTATGTTCAAACTTATTGTCTCGCTCCCTCCCTTTCTCTGTAAACTCTAAAGCCTTGTGATCATGGAAATCTCTGGGCTTCTCCCTCTCATCATCTCTGATTTTATTACTCCATCGTTGGTGACCATGTGTTCAGCTGCCAAGACCTAAAACTCTGAACATCTGTCCCTCAATCTCTCTTTTTTTAAAACCTCTCTGTGCCTTGACCTCTCTCTCTCTCTCTCTCCTCTTTTAAAATGCATCTTGAAAGTTATTTCTTTGAATATGCATTTGGTCACCTGACCTAATATCATGGTGTCAAATTTTGTGCAATAATGCTCCTGTGAAGTACCTTTGAATGTTGCTGCAACATTCAGAGTGCTACATAAATGCAAGTTGTTGTTGAAATTGTTGTCGTGTGATGAAGGTTCATGATAAACTTTCATTATTTGAAAACTAAGTTCTAACATGGACAGAACCATGAATTTGTTTAAGCTTGATTTGTATTGCTACATTGTGTGTATTAAAAAGGGAGATACCATTCTAGTTTCATGTTTGATTTGTTCTGTGTATAGTGATGAGGAATTTTGACATATGTTGATACATGCACCTTTAATGGGCTTTACAGCCTTAGAACAGAGATTGAGGTGAACAGTTCAGTGCATTAGGACCAAAAAGCACAATAAAAAAACTACTGCTGCCTAGTGACTAAATTTAATTTCATAGAAAGATAGCACAATTCAGAAGATCAGACCGTGCGCATATGCAGTTACGGTAATTGGCTGCTGCTGGTTTAGCAGTCTCCAAATATGTCTGAGTTAGGGAAAATAGTCCTTAATGCCTTAGAAGAAAATTCTAGAAGCAGAACATGGTTGGAAGCTGAGTGTAAGGAAAAGCCATGTGTTTGCTCCAAAAGTGCATAGAGGTCAGTAAGAAAGCTCCAGAAACCAATTACAGCCATGCTGACTCAGCAAGGAACTTTAAAGTGGAAACCAGATGATCCTTCACTGAGGGTTCAGTATCTGTAAGGTTGTTGTTGAGAGTAAAAGGGTTGAACATTTATTTCTGAGAATTGTGTTAAGACCATTTCAAGCCATTCTTGTACAATGTACGACAATCTGTGTTTTGTTTTCCTTTTCAGTGTAATAAACTTTGATGTTACTTTTTAAAAAATATATTGGAAACCTCTTGTGAAATGTTCAGTGACTGACCAGTACAGTAACACATATCAAAAATGTAAAACTTATGGTCTATCAGGTCAGGTATCATTCTGGGATCTTATTTGTTTAGCGTTACCATCGACTGCTATCACAACAGCAGACAGGAACTGTCAGAATGCCGCATGTTTTCCTTTATTAAGGTTGAGATAAGACCATAAGGCCATAAGAACAAGGAACAGTAAGCCATTTGGCCCCCTTGAGCCTGTTCTACCATTCAATAGCATCATGGTGGATCGGACATTCCTATGCCCATTTCCCTGCACTTTCCCCATAACCCTCAATTCCCCTATTGGTCAAGAATCTATCTCAGCCTCAAATATACACAAGGACTCTGCCCCCACAGCTCTCTGTGGCAAAGGAGTTCCAAAGACACACAACCCGCTGAAAGAAGAAATTCCTCCTCATCTCAGTCTTAAGTTGGTGCCCCTTTATTCTGAGGCTGTGTCTTCTGGTCCTAGACTCTCCCATGAGGGGAAACATCCTCTCAGCATTTACCCTGTCAAACCCCTTAAGAATCTGATCACTTCTTAAGGATCATCCTAGTGAACTTTTGCTGAACTGCCTCCAATGAAATGATACCTTTCCTTAAATAAGGGAACCAAAACAGCTCACAGTCCTCCAGATGTGGTCTCACCAGCATCTTGTACAGTCACAGTAAGACTTCCCTACTCTTATACTCCAAACCCCCTTGAAAAAATGGCCAACATTCCATTAGCCTTCCTTGTTACCTGCTGCATCTGTGTGCTAGTTCTCTGTGTTTCCTGTACAAGTAACCCAAGACCCTTTGTGTTGCAGCTTTCAGCAGTTTTTCTCCATCTAAATAATACTGATCTTTTGTTCTTCCTTTGAAAGTGAACAAGTTCACATTTCCCCCATTAAATTCCACTCATCAACTTTTTTGCCCAATTACTGAACCTATCAATATCTCTCTGTAAACTGTTTGTACCCCTTCACAAACTGCCTTTCCACCTAGTTTTGTGTCTTCTGCAAAGATGAGGAGGCATTTCTTTCCTCAGAAGAATCTTTGCAATTTTTTACACCCAAGAGAGCTGTGACTGTTGAGTCATTTAGTACCTCATGTCTTAAATATTGGTAAATTTCTGGATTCTAAGGGAACAAAAGAATATATAAGTTAGGCAGGCAAACAGAACTGATAGAGGAGACAGAGCATCACCTTACTGAATGGCTGAGCTGCTTGATAGCCATTTGGCCTTCTCTTGCCCTCATTTAAGTGTAGGAGGCAAAAAAATGCCTCTTTTTCCATCACATCTGATGGAGTTTCCGGTCGTCAGTGTGAGATGGACGTGAGAATGAGCTTCTCAGGGAGAAAAAGCAAAGACACTGACATGAAATACAGACCAGAACTAAAGCAGAGGGTAACGTTGTATTGAGGATCCGTCAGTGACCTCATGTTTCTATTTTGTTTACTGTTTGCAGCCCAGTAATTATATTGCCCAAGATGTCTTCTTTTTTGATTAGTCAACTCACTGTTGATTAAATTTTACTGAAAACATGACTGACCTCTGTCTTGGAGTGCTGTTATTATTTCATGTGATTAACTTGTGACATAGTATAACATCAAATGACTCAATGTCATTCAATTTGTTTGGATCGAGAGATGGTTGGACAAATCATTCATCTACAAGCGACAAACCTGTTGTATTGAGCATTTGATGCAGGGTAAGATAAACAGTCACAGGATCAGGTAGCTGGTGATTAAGCCTGCACCTGGATGTCAGGAGCAGGATTGCAGTATTCACGAAGCAAAGAATATGACAAAGAAAAATCTAATATTCGCAGATAGCGGATTCACAGAAAGGGAAGGAGGCCATCCCACCTAGCTCACATCCCCATGTGTTGTCCGTAATTTGCTAACTCTTATTTGTCAAGCACCTGTTCTATTTTCTTTTAAACAAGCAAAATGAGATGGTGCTGGAGAAACTCAGCAGGGCTGGCAGCATCTATGGAGAGAAGGTCACTGATTTGGAAACGGTAACTCTGTTTCTTTCCCCACAGATGCTGCCCAACCTGCTGAGTTTCTCCAGCACTTCCTGTTCTTATTTGTTTCAGATCTCTTGCATCCGCAGTTCTTTGTTTTATTCCACTTTCTCTAAATTATTTTATTGAATTAGCTTCCAGCACCAAAATATTCCAAATTCTGACAGCTCTCTGAATGAAAAATATGTCTTGTCAATATCACCCCATTAGATCTTTTGCCAGTGGGAACATTGAAACTTCCATTAACAATCACCAGTTGTTGGCATTGCCCAGAGAGAATAGTTTTTCTCCATCAACCCTGTCATAGCCTCTCGTTATCTTGGAAGGTCACTCCTAGTTGCTTCTGTTCCAAAGAGAATAATCCAAACATTTTCAAGCTGTCATCACAACTGAAGCCTGTCAGCCCTAAAGATATCCTGGGAAACCTCCTCTAAGCCCTTACCAAGGCCTTAACAACGTTTCTAAAATGCAGTGTCCAGAATTGTTCACAACTCTCCAGCTGAGACCAAAGCGATGGTCTGGGACTTCCTACCATGACCTCCTTACTTTTACAATGTGTATGATTTGATCACCACCTTCTCAACTCGCACTTCAACCTTGGAAGACTTATGGATCTGCAAATCCAAATCTTTCAGCTCAGCTACAGTTCTCAAAATCATGTGCATTAGACATACCCACTGAGGACAAAGTGGAATCTTCCCCGTCCATATCCGTTGACTCCGTGGATATAAAATGGTCAACATCCTCGGGGACTGATGTTTCCTTTGGGGACAATGCTTCTCGGTTAAAACACTGTGGATTGAGGTCTCGTGTGGACTGCTTCAAACCATTGACGTTTGCAGCCTAAATGAAGATGAACAAAACTCATGAACAGTTCTGAAAAACACAGCGAAAAAGAGTCTTGCAGCAATATCCTTCTCAAATATTGAAAATACAGTGATGCATTTAGGAAGATCAAATTCAGGCGCAAATTATACAATAAATGACAGAACCCTTGGGAGCATTGACATACAGGGGATCTGGGCATACAGGTCCACAGATCCCTGACTGTGGACACACAGATGTTCAAGAATGCATATAGCACGCTCGCTTTCAGCTGGGGCATCAAATATAAAAGTTGGCAAGTTATGTCACAACTGTACAAAACTGTACTTTGGCCACATTTGGAATATTGTGTGCTATTCTGGTTGCCAAATTTTACCAGAATGTTTTGGAGAGGGTTCAGAGAAGGTTTACCAGGATGTTGCCTAGTCTGAAGGGTTTTAGTTATGACGAGAGGTTGGATAAACTCGAATTGCTTTCAATGGTAAGACGGCAGCTGACAGGCAACCTTATAGGTGTCTACAAAGTAATGAGAGGCACAGGTAGGGTGAATAGATGGAGACTTTTTCCCAGGATGGAAATAAACTACAGGCGGGAACATGTTCAAGGTGGGAGGGGGAAAGTTTAGGGGGGAAGTGTGGGGAAAATTTTCACACAGAGGGTGATGGGGGCTCGGAACACACTGTCAGTGAAGGTAGTGGAAGCAGGCATGTTGGCAACGTTTAAGGCATATCTTGAAAGACACATGAATGGAAGGTGAACAGAGAGATAGAAACTGTATATGGGCAATAAGTGATAATAGGTACTGCAGATGCTGGAGAATCCGAGATAACAAGGTGTGGAGCTGGATGAACACTGCAGGCCAAGCAGCATCACAGGAGCAGGAAAGCTTGACGTTTCGGGCCTAGACCCTTCATCAGAAATGGGGGAGGGGAAGAGAGTTCTGAAATAAATAGGGAGAGAGGGGGAGGCAGATAGAAGATGGATAGAGGAGAAGATAGGTGGAGAGGAGACAGACAGGTCAAAGAGGCGGGGATTGAGCCAGTAGAGGTGAGTGTAGGTGGGGAGGTAGGGAGGAGATAGGTCAGTCCAGGGAGGACGGACAGGTCAAGGGGGCGGGATGAGGTTAGTAGATAGGAGATGGGGGTGCAGCTTGAGGTGGGAGGAGGGGATAGGTGAGAGTAAAAACAGGTTAGGGAGGTGGAGATGAGCTGGGCTGGTTTTGGGATGCGGTTGGGGGAGGGGAGATTTTGAAGCTTGTGAAATCCGCATTGATGCCATTGGGCTGCAGGGCTCCCAGGCTGAATATGATTTGCTGTTCCTGCAGCCTTCGGGTGGCATCATTGTGGCACCGCAGGAGGCCCAGGATGGACATGTCGTCTGACGAATGGGAGGGGGAGTTGAAATGGTTCGCCACTGGGAGGTGCAATTGTTTGTTGCGAACTGAGCGCAGGTGTTCTGCAAAGCGATCCCAAAGCCTCCACTTGGTTTCCCCGATGTAGAGGAGGCCACAACGGGTACAGCGGATGCAGTATACCACATTGGCAGATGTGCAGGTGAACATCTGGTGTTCCACACCCCCGTCCAGCCCCACCACACCCGGCACTTTTCCCTGCAACCGCAGGAAGTGCTACACCTGCCCCCACACCTCCTCCCTCACCCCAATCCCAGGCCCCAAGAAGACTTTCCACATCAAGCAGATGTTCACCTGCACATCTGCCAATGTGGTATACTGCATCCGCTGTACCCGTTGTGGCTTCCTCTACATCGGGGAAACCAAGTGGAGGCTTGGGGACCGCTTTGCAGAACACCTGCGCTCAGTTCGCAACAAACAACTGCACCTCCCAGTCGCGAACCATTTCAACACCCCCTCCCATTCCTCAGACGACATGTCCATCCTGGGCCTCCTGCAGTGCCACAATGATGCCACCCGAAGGCTGCAGGAACAGCAAATCATATTCAGCCTGGGAACCCTACAGCCCAATGATATCAATGTGGATTTCACAAGCTTCAAAATCTCCCCTCCCCCAACCGCATCCCAAAACCAGCCCAGCTCGTCCTTGCCTCCCTAACCTGTTCTTCCTCTCATCTATCCCCTCCTCCCACCTCAAGCTGCACCCCCATCTCCTATCTACTAACCTCATCCCGCCCCCTCGACCTGTCCGTCCTCCCTGGACTGACCTATCTCCTCCCTACCCCCCTACCTACACTCACCTTTACTGGCTCCATCCCCGCCTCTTCAACTTGTCTGCCTCCTCTCCACTTATCCTCTCCTCTATCCATCCTCTATCCGCCTCCCCCTCTCTCCCTATTTATTTCAGAACCCTCTTCCCCTCCCCCATTTCTGATGAAGGGTCTAGGCCCGAAACGTCAAGCTTTCCTGCTCCTGTGATGCTGCTTGACCTCCTGTGTTCATCCAGCTCTACACCTTGTTATCTCTATATATGGGCAATAAGTAGCAGGTGTAAATAAGGATTAGGAATTGGTGCAGGCTTGGTGTGTCAAAGGGCCTGTTCCTGTGCTGTATTGCATTGTATATATTAATATCTTACTATTCGAGAACAACAACACCAAACATCCAGAACATTACAGGGAACTGACTGCACAACATGAAGATTCATAGAGTCATGGAGATATACAGCATGAAAACAGACCCTTCGGTCCAACCCGTTCATGCCGACCAGATATCCTATATCAACCTAGTCCCATTTGCCAGCATTTGGCCCATATCCCTCTAAACCCTTCCTATTCATGTACCCATCCAGATGCCTTTTAAATGTTGTACTCATACCAGCCTCTGCCACTTCCTCTGGCAGCTCATTCCATACATGCACCACCCTCTGCGTGAAAAAGTTTCCCTTTCTGTCCTGTTTAAATCTTTCCCCTCTCACCTTAAACCTATGCTCCCTAGTTTTGGACTTATCCACCCCAAGGAAAAGACCTTGTCTATTTACCCTATCCATGGCCCTCATGATTTTATAAACCTTTATAAAGTCACCCCTCAGCCTCCAACGCTCCAGAGAAAATAGCCCCAGCCTAGTCAGTAGCACCAGCAGCCACAGCTCAAGCCCTCGCATCCTGGCAACATCCTTCTAAATCTTTTCTGAACCGTTTCTAGTTTCACAACATTCTTCCTAAAGAGGGAGACCAGAATTGAATCATCATCATCATAGAATCCCTACAGTGTGGAAACAGGTTTTTCAGCCCAACAAGTCCACACTGACCCATCCCCCTGTAACCTACCTAGTCAACACATCCCTGGACACTATGGGCAGTTTAGCATGGCCAATCCACCTAGCCTGCACATCTTTGGACTGTGGGAGGAAACCGAAGCACCCAGAAGAAACCCACGCCGACACAGAGAGAATGTGCAAACTCCACACAAAGTGGAATCGAACCCAGGTCCCTGTTGCTGTGAGGCAGCAGTGCTAACCACTGAGCCACCATGCCACCCGCATGCTGAATTGCATGCAGTATTCCAAAAATGGCCGAACCAATGTCCTGTACAGCTGCAAGATGACCACCCAACTCTTATAATCGGTGCCCTGACAAATGAAGAAATTGAGTAGTTAATCTACACACAACACTCTGTTCATCAACTCAATCTATATCTCCTCTATCAGTGATCGATTTCTAGTCTCACCTTCTCTGTCAATTACCTTTTCTCGTCTATCCCTTTATTAACTATCGGTATCTGTCTATGTATTCTGACTGGTGCTTGTGATTATGATGGCTGTGTTTACTCTGTGTGTCTTGTACAGCCACAATCCCTACATTGGGAGATGTTACACTGAAGTGACAGAGCCCTGGCGCTAATTTTCTCTTGATCTTCAGGCATTGTCCAAAGCAATTGTGCGTTCCATAGCTGAGCTATCAAACTTTTTTGAGGAGAGATTAAATTGGTTAGGACTATATTCACTGGAGTGGAGAAGAATAAAGGAGGATCTTACAGAGACATATAAAATTCTAACAGGACTAGACAGCAGAATACAGGAAGGATGTTCCCAATGACCAGGGAATCCAGAACCGGGGGGTCACAGTCGAAGGTTACAGGGTAGACCATTGAGGACTGAAATGAGGAGAGGTTTCTTCACCCAGAGAGTGGTCAGGCTGTGGAATTCTCTGCCAAAGAAAAGGAGTCAGGTATAGTTCTTAGAGGGAAAGGCATCAAAGGGTATGGGGAGAAAGCAGGAACATAGAGAACTGAGCTGGATGATCCATCATGATCATACTGAATGGCAGAGCAGGTGCAAAGGTCCAAATGGACTAACCCTGCTCTTATTTTCTACGTTTCTATATTTCAACCCTGTTGCTTGCTTGGGAATATTTAATGTCAAATAATCCAAGTCCCAAGGTAGACATGGATCAATAAATTAAATAGTTACATTAGATCTTCTACTTGAAGAGCACAAGGATTTGATTCCAGTGCCTTGTCTCAATTTGCCAAGTTAGAAGTTAATTCGCTAATTGCGTTTGTGAATGGCTTGTCCATTATCCATGCCCCTCATGATTTCATAAGCCTCTACAAGGTCACCCCGCAGCCTCCAACATTCCAGGGAAATTAGCCCCAGCCTATTCAGCCTCCCCCTGTAGCTCAAGCCCATCTCTAATTGCTCAGAAAGCATATCCAGTAATCTTTTAACACTATACTTTATTTATTTGTGAGCATTGCTGGCTAGGCCAGCATTTATTGCCCATTCCTAATTATCCAGAGGGCAGTTAAGAGTTAACCACTGTGGTGATTGGAACCAGGTTGACCTCACTGACTACAAGCTTGTTGATTGGGGTTGTTAACCTGGGCCAATCAGGAAATCCCTGGCTGACCAAAGTAACCAGGAGATTATAATCTCCTCAGTTTGGGCAATGACTCCGGGCTGTCTGCCCACAGCCAGTGTACTGATGCACTCATAAAGTAAAGGGTGACTTGGTGATGGGATACCGGCCTCTGTGCCTTGTTTCAGTCTGTAGGCCCCAGCCTGAGGCTGTGTGTGTTGACCGAGTCTCCATGTATAGACTGGGCCTTCGAGCATGTAGACCGACAGCTGTGAGCGTGGACCAAGAGCTGTTCTTGTAGGGTGAGAGCTAAACATGAAGGCCGAGAGCATTGTGTGTGACGTTATTGAGCTCCAGACCTCAGGCTTCACTTGAATGTATTGCCATCCATTTTTACTAATGGAGAAAAACAAACTGAAACAAGCTTTCTTTTTGAAAGAGTGCAGTAATTTGGATTATCAAATGTAACAAGTTTAATCTTCTCAGTATAACTTGAATTGTATTTAATGAAATGTAAATTATTTGTTCAAGATTTTCTTTGATCTTATTTTGTAAACGCAAATAAAAAAAATCGAGGAGATCAGAATCACCTCAGTTCAGGAGGACTGACTCCAAGCTGGCCGGTTACAGCCAGTGTACTGTGCACAAGTAAATGAAGGGTGACTTGGTGATGGGATACCAGCCTCTGTGCAGTTATTTCAGTGACAACGAGAGTGGGATGTGCCTGAAGAACATTTGCTTGGAAGAGTCATCTTGGAGTTGGGGGAAAGCATTTCTGGCATCATGCCTTTATTTGGGAAGATTGACTCATTTGATCCTGCCGTTGAAGACTGGGCCCAGTATGTGGAAAGAATGCAGTATTTCTTCTGAGCAAATGACACTGGGCAGATGAAAAAGCAATACGTAATCCTTTTGACTGCATGTGAACTCGCAGCATTCTCGGCTATAAGGGGCTTAATTTTCCCAGAGACACCAGACACTAAAACCTTCAGAGAGTTGACAGAGTTGGTTAAGGAATATCATAACCCCAAACTTCCTCTAATTCTGAGATGCTATCCATTTAATTTGTCTGTTAGAGAACTGGGGGAATCTGTATCAGGATTTTTGACAAGATTGGGATGACTGGCAGTGGCATGTGATTTTGGGTTAACCCTGATTGAGATGCTGAGAGACCTTTTGGGATTTGGGATTAATGACATAACTATGCAGAAGTGCCTACTAGCTGAGGCCCAACTGGACTTCAAACAGGCACTACAACTGGCGTCATTAGAAAATGCTGCCAACGGAGCTTGGGAGCTAAGGGGCATCCCAATGGAAGTGGACACCCTCACCTGTCTGACTGAGCTTGGGGAGCACTATTTGAGTGCAGGCAATCGTAGAGCCTCATGCAGGGCATAGTCTGAGCAGAAGGGACCTAGGCCAGCCCCCAGCAGAACCCCACAACAAACCTGAGCCTCAGTCAATCCCAGCACAGCTGCATCTGTGGTTGCAGAATCTGTCTTTAACAAGATTCACTTGGGACTCCAACCTTTACATTAGCACAAGACTTCAGCCAGACTGAGAACATACACTGGGAGAACCATTGCAGATTAGGGTACGACTTAGGTCCCAGGCTCTAATGAGAAGCAGTTGGTGCAGTTACCACTGATGTTAGTAAATGGCTCAGGCCCAAGCCTATTCGAACGGAGTCGGTTGGGAAGGACTCACCTGGATTGGCTCAATGTTTTTTTGATTAGAAAATGGCTGCCTCAGTGAAGTCCTAGTGAAATACCCAGGAGTATTTCAGGAAGGACTTGGGACTATCAAGGGGGTCATAACCGCTTCACATATTGGCCAGGAAGCAATTCTGAAATTTTGCAAGGCCCACCCAGTGCCATTTGCCTTGCAGGCTTAAGTAGGGGCAGAAATCAGGAGACTGGAGCGTGAAGGAATAATCAAACCTTCCTGCTCCTATGATGCTGCTTGACCTGCTGTGTTCATCCAGCCCCAAGCTTTTTATCTGAGAAGTTTGTAGAATGGGCAGCACAGTTCGTATCGATTCCGAAGTCTGATGGATCGGTTCGCCTTTGTGGGGATTTTAAGCAAACGGTAAACAGTTTCTCATAGCTGGATAAATACCCGATCCTTCACATACAGCACTTGTGTGCAAACTTGGCAGGGGGATTGTCCTTTACAAAGCTGGACATGAGCCAATCCTACCTGCAATTGCAACTGGATGAGGAATCCCAGATGTACTCTACAATTAATACCTATACGGGGTTATATCATTATAAAAGACTGGCATTTGGGATATCATTAGCCTGCACCCTTTTCCAGCGGACACTGGAGAACATTTTACAAGAGATACCCCAGGTTGTCATTTATCTGGATGACGTGCTAATAACAGAGAAGACCAATAAACAGCACTTGGAGAACTTGGACATAGTGATTAAACATTTCTCCCAGGCGGGCATTCACCTTAGATGGGAAAAATGTGCGCTTCAGGCTTCCCAAGTGACCTATTTGTGTCACTGAGACAACAAAACCAGGTTACACCCATTGGAAGAGAAAGTGAGGGTGATCAAAGGAGCCCCAACTCCAACATCTGTACCAGAGTTTGGATTTATCCTTGCGTTAGTGAATTATTACGGAAAATTCATACATAACTTGGTCTCCATCTTGGCACCCTTACACCTGCTGTTGAGAAAGGGTCAGCCTCGGAAATGGTCGCGTCACCAAGAAGCAGCCTTTAGGGAAGTGAAAAAGCAGCTTTCGTCATCTAAGGTGTTGGCCCACTATGACCCACAGTAAGAGGTACTGCTGACATGCGATGCCTCCCTGTACAGTACTGACATAGCCATGGCTCACCGGTGGCCCAATGGAGAGGAATGCCTGATAGCGTATGCTTCCCAAACTTTGGCTGACGCCAAATGCAAATATGCCCAGATAGAGATGGAAGGTTTGGCGGTCATCTTTGGTGTGAGGAAGTTCAGCCAGTACCGTTAATGGATGAGAATTTGTCAAGATGGTGCCACCTATAGCTTCTAGTAGAATTCAGCATTAGGCCCTTATTCTCAGTTTGTACAAGTTAGAACACAAGCAGGAAGCCAAATGGCTAATGCAGATGCCTTGAGCTGCCTCCCACTGGCAGATACTCCACCCGTGGTGAGCCCCTCCCCCAGAAGAGCCCGTTTTGGTTTTAAACTTTCTGGGCCCTTTCCAGTCACCGCTGACAATATCCGACTGTGGACACAAAATGATCCTGTCCTAGCGAAATTAGAACAGCTAGTGGTAACGTGGGAAACATGAGGGCCATCGCACCCCAGATTGAAACCTTTCCAGACCCAGCAAGACCAGATCATCTTAGACAACAGCATATTACTGTGGGGAGCAAGAGCGATTTCCCCAGGTAAAGTTCACTGCCAGATACTGGCCAAACTCCACCAGTGTCATCCAAGGGTTTTCCGAGATGAAGATGCTAGCAAGAAGATATGTCTGGTGGCTGGGGTTGATGCCAACATAGCTGCGTTGGTGGGGCAGTGCCCAGAGTGCCAACAAAGACAAAAATTGCAACAACCAGCACCCCCACATTCATGGGAATGGCCAGGGAAACCCTGGACTCGGTTGCATGTCAACTATATCGGTCCTTTCATGGGCTCAGTGTTCCTGGTCATTGTGGATGCCCATCCAAAGTGGTTGGACATGCATAATGTCCATTCAGCAAACACAGGGGTGACGATTGAGAAGCTGTGAGCATTGTTCACGATACAGGGAGGTATTGGTCATGGACAATGGGATGTCGTTTTCCAGCAGGGAATTTGAATATTTCCTAAAGTCCAAAAGCATTCAGCACATAAGGACAGCTCCACACCATCCATCGTCCAAGGGTCTAGCGGAAAGAGCGGTCCAAACTCTGAAGGCACGCTTAAAGAAGCATCAACTGATATCAAACTGTTCCATGATAACAAGCGTGGGGCTGGATGAACACAGCAGGTCAAGCAGCATCATGGGAGCAGGAAAACTTGACGTTTCAGGATGAAGGGTTTAGGCCCGAAA
>JAHRHZ010000021.1:250137-313447 GCA_024137785.1 Ginglymostoma cirratum | reverse complement strand
GAAGAAGGGTCCCAACCCGAAACATCAGCTTTCGTGCTCCTCTGATGCTGCCTGGCCTGCTGTGTTCATCCAGCTCCACGCTGTGTTATCCCAGACTTCAGCATCAGCAGTTCTTACTATCTCTGTGGGAAACCAGGGCTTTTTCAGGATGGCAGCCCATGACTAGTGGAGTTCTGCAAAGGTCAGTGTTGGGATCTCAACTATTCACACTACACATTAACTATCTAGACGAAGGAAAGGAGGGGATTGTTGCTAAGTTTGCAGATAGCACAAAGATAGGTGGAGGGGGAGGTAGTTTTGAGAAAGCAACCAAGCTGCAGAATGACTTGGAGAGGCTTAGGAGAGTAGGCGAAGAAGTGGAAGGCAAATGCAATGTTAGCATTCATTTCAAGAGGGCTAGAATACAATAACAGGGATATATTGTTGAGGTTGCAAAAGGCTCTGATCAGACCACATTTGGAATGTTGTGAGCAGTTTTGTGCCCCATATCTAAGGAAGGATGTGCTGGCATTGGGGTCCACAGGAGGTTTTCAAGAATAATCCCGGGACCAAAGGGCTTGTCATATGAGGAATGATTGCGGACTCTGGTTCTGTATTAAATGGAGTTCAGAACCCATGTTTGGCCACATCTGGAGTACTGTGTCCAGTTCTGGTCACTTCATTACAGGAAAGACGTGGAAGCGTCGGAAAAGGTGCAGAGGAGATTTACCAGGATGTTGCTGGGAATGGAGGGAAGGTCTTACGAGGAAAGGTTGAAAGAGCTAGGGCTTTTCTCTTTCGAACGACAAAGGATGAGAGGTGACTTGATAGAGGTGTACAAAATGATCAGAGGTATAGATAGAGTGGACAGCCAGAGACTTTTTCTGAGGGTGGAGGTAGCTATTACGAGGGGGCATAGTTTTAAAGTGAGTGGAGGTAGATATTGGGGAGAAGTCAGAGGTAGGTTCTTTACTCAGAGAGTGGTAGGGGCATGAGAGTGAAGTGGACATGAGAAAATGTTTCTATGAGTAGGAAAGACAAGGACCCGAGGGCACAGCCTCAGAGTGAAGAGATAATCCCGTAGAACTGAGATGAGGAGGAATTTCCTCAGCCAGAGGGTGGTGAATCTGTAAAACTCATTGCTGCAGAGGGCTGTGGAGGCCAAGTCATTGAGTATATTTAAGAGAGATAGAATCTTGATTAGTAATGGGTTCAGGGGTTACAAAGAGAAGGATATCTTATAATTTTGTAATCTTATGAACCACAATATCCAATTCAACAACATTGCCTAGCCACATTAATACTGTACGAATGGAATAAGCGGAATTATAAAAAAGGAGTCAGAGGCTGGCCTTAGGCCTTCCTATTTGATGGATAGGTTGTTAGACTATTAAAGAGCAACTGGATCTCAGTCAGATAAAGGCCAATTTAGACAAAAGAAAACTGGGATCGATAGACTTCTGTTGGGCAATTAATGATGACGGATCCAAGAAGTGTTAAGATACAGATAAATCAAGACCTAATGAAACAGAGTGCATAGCTTCCTCCTGTTTCCATGTCTCTTTCTCTAATGAGAATCGGTGGACAGATTAATGGATCACTTAATTCATGCTAGATTTTTTTATTAACAGCTGATGGGTTTTAACTGGTTTTCTAGAAATGAACGTACAAATTGGGCACTGGAGTAGGCCATTCAGCCCTTTGAGTTTGTTCCACTATCCAACATGTTCATGCTTGATCTGATTGTGGTCTCAAGTCCCCATTCCTGCTTACATCCAATGATCACTGACTGTTATCAGTCAAAAATCTATGTTCCTCTGACTTAGATATATTCAAGGACCCCACCTACATCCTCTCCGGGGAAGAGAATTCCAAAGACTCATGAGCCCTTAGAGAAGAAAATTTTCTCTGATCTCCATCTTAAATGGTGACCCCTTATTTTTAAACGGTGCCCTCTGGTTCTGGTCTCTCCTACGAGTGAAGACATCCTTTCGGCATCAACCTGTCAAACCCCCTCACCATAATATGTGTTTCAATAAGATCTGAACCTTCTCAACTCCAATGCATATAGGCCCAATCTGCCCAACCTATCCATCTCAATTAACCCCTTCGTCCTGAGAGTTAGTTAACTGAACTATCTTTGAATCTTTTTGAATGCATCACATCCTTTCTTAAATAAGGAGACCAAAAATGTGCACGATATTCCAAATGCAGCCTTGCTAAAGCCTTATATAACTGTAGTAAAACCAGCCCTACTTCTTTATTCCATTTTCCTTTCCATAAACCCCAACATTCTATCTGCTTTCCTCATTACTTGATGTTCTACGTTAAGCACCATGTATGCAGCATTATTATTGAGCTTACCACATAGAACATAGAACATAGAACATAGAACATAACAGCGCAGTACAGGCCCTTCGGCCCTCGATGTTAGGCCAATCTGTGAAACTAATCTGAAGCCCATCTAACCTACACTATTCCATTATCATCCATATGTTTATCCAACAACCATCTAAATGCCCTTAAAGTTGGCCAGTCTACTACTGTTGCAGGCAGGGCATTCCACGCCCTTACTACTCTCTGAGTAAAGAACCTACCTCTGACATCTGTCCTTTATCTATCACCCCTCAATTTAAAGCTATGTCCCCTCGTGCTAGCCATCACCATCCGAGGAAAAAGGCTCTCACTGTCCACCCTATCTAATCCTCTGATCATCTTGTATGTCTCTATTAAGTCACCGCTTAACCTTTTCTCTCTAACGAAAACAGCCTCAAGTCCCTCAGCCTTTCCTCATAAGACCTTCCTTCCATACCAGGCAACTTCCTGGTAAATCTCCTCCACACCCTTTCCAATGCTTCCTCATCCTTCCTGTAATGCGGCGACCTGAGCTGTACGCAATACTCCAAGTGCGGCCGCACCAGAGTTTTGTACAGCTGCAACATGACCTCATGGCTCCGAAACTCAATCCCTCTACCAATAAAACCTAACACACCGTACGCCTTCTTAACAACCCTATCAACCTGGGTGGCAACTTTCAGGGATACTTCTATCCAATTCCCCCGTCTCTCCACTGGCAATCTTCTCCTGGCTTTCTGCTCCCATGGTTTGAGACAAATGCTTCTGCAGTTGATGAGTCTCCTGTTGATGGTCGCAGCTCGGATGATCCAATAACGATAACCTCTTTTCCGACAGTGATTTATGAGCTGGCGAGGCCCAGGACGTTTGAGAAATTGACAACCTCTCGGTTAGCTCTGCAAAGTAAAAGTGGAGTATTATGTCAACAAGATTCCATGTAAAATTTCTGTGAAACTAATAGCACTGGATCCACTCCAGCCAGGACCCTGGGCTCTTCATGGTAAATCCTCAAGGTTCTGCAAGGTTATAAAGTGCGTGACCAGTGAACAGCCCATCACACAACTCCTTATTTTTCATTGTGTTAAGGTCATTGAGAAATAAGACAGGCTGCCCAAAGAGATGCAAAGAGACAATGCCCATGATAAGTTGAATAAATTGAAACAACACCTTCCCTGATTTGTAGGGCACAGTGGAGATCAGGGTGTGGAGACTGGGCAATTGTATAAGAGAATGCCTGAAGTTTTTTTTCCACATTGGAAAAGATCAGTTGCCTGCAATTGATGGGATGGCAACAACCTCAAAATCACAGAATGATAAAATCACAAAATTGCTACTGAAGGAGGCCATTCAGCCCACTGTGCCTGTATCAACTCTTCAATTGAGCAGCATCACCCAGAGCCAATTTCCTGCCTTTTCCCCAAATCTCTTACACAATGTTTCTCTCCAAATAATCATCAGTGACCCTTTTGAATACCTCAACAGAATCTGCCTCCACACTTTTCCATGCAGTGCATTCTTGACTCTAACTACTCATTGGGTGAAAAAGATTTTGCACACTTCAACCTTGCTTCATTTGCAGGTCACTTTAGATCTATGCCTCTCTCATTCTTGTCTTACAAATGGGAACAGTTTCTCCTTATTTACTATATCTAACCCGCTCATGATCTTGAAAACCTCTATCACATCTCCTCTCAGCTTTCTTTTCTCCCCAAAGGAGAAGAGTGACTCAGTGGCTCAGTGTTAGCACTGCTGCCTCACACTGCCAGGGACCTGGGTTCAATTCCAGCCTCAGGTAACTGTCTGTGTGGAGCTTGCATGTTCTCCCTATGTCTGTGCGGGTTTCCTCTGGGTGCTCCAGTTCCCACTCACCGTGCAAAGATGTGAGGTTTGGCCATGCTAAAGGCAGGATTATACGGATAGGCTGGGGCTGGGTGGGAAGCTCTTCAGGGAATTGGTGCAGACTCAGTGAGACAATTAGCCTCTTCCTGCACTATAAGGATTATATGAGGGAAAAGTCCCAACGTCTTCAATCTATCCTCATCCCTGGAACCAGTCTTGTGAATGATTTCTGCACTCTCTCTCTTTCTCCAATGCATTCACATCTTTCTGTGCCTTACGCTTGAGATCACCTACTTCACCACATGATAAAGAAATGGGGTGATTGTCAAAGGAGGCTTCTTGTTGGGTGCCTGTTTGTGGACTCATATTAATGGGGGAGGTGTGGTATTCAAGGCCGCAGCATGAGGCAATGTCCCTGCTGTTATGTCAAATGAGGGCCGATAAATGGAGAGCCACTCTACGCCTTACTGAAAACTTTGAACACAAGGAAGCCAATCATCCCTTCACACCATTTCCACCATTCTACTAACTCATCTGTACCCAAATTCCATTTCCCAGCCTTAGTTGCTTATTCACCTAATCCTCATACTCAACCAAAATCTAACAATCCTAGGTTGTGAAAGTTTTCATTACTCCCCTCCAGCCTTGTCAGCTTCCTGGGAGAGAAATCCAGCAGACTTTCACTCCCCTTGGTGTGAAGAAGTTCTCCCTCACATCATCTCGAAAGGCCGGGCTCCAATATTCAGGTGCTACCTCCTATTCTGGACTCCCCTCCATTAAAGGAAATAGTTTCTCTCTATCAGCCCCTTCAAATGCTTCAATCATTGAAAACACCTCAATTACATCACTCAATTAATTGTCTATACTTAAGGATGTACAAATTCTAGTCTACACAACCTATCCCCATAATTTAACCTTTTTAGTCCAGTACCATTGTGGTGAATCTGCACAGTAAAATCTCAAACATTTTCTAACACTCTGACAGGTTTCTTAAATGTTTTTGTAGGATATTGGTCTCACTGCTTGGGTCAGTATTTGTTGCCCATCCCTAACTGCCCTTGAACTCAGTGACTTGATAGAACCATTTCAGAGGGCACCTGAGAGTCAACCAAACAGCTATGGGTCTAGAGTCACATATAAGCCAGACCAGGTAAGGACGGCAGATTTTCTTCCCTAAAGGACATTATTTACTGTCACATATACCTAGAAAGATATAGTGAAAAGTGTTAAAATCCAGCGTTATTTTGAGTTACAAAAGGAATAAAAAGAAACTACATAAATAGAGTTCACCCTCCATACAAGGGGTCTTCAAACATAACTCCAGGGCTTCTGAAAGATATCCCATGCCACAAGGAGTCCCCACTCTGGGTACCATCTCCACCGCAGCCAATGATGCGCCAAATTCCCAAGTGCATGCTGCGGGCCTACCACAGTCAGGAGTCCTCCTCCACACACCACCATCACTGCAGCCAACACCCCGCTCAGCACATCTCTGTCGAATATAATCTCAAATCTGAACGGCCTAATTCTGTTGTTGTCTGCCATGTTTCAAAATGCATGAATCAATACCAGAAGGCCTCAATCATCACGTCATTTTGAACAGATAAACATGTTTGTATTTCAACACATAGGACCCATTCACAGCTCATTGAGTCAACCACAGGGATGAATGTATTTACATACCTGTCAGTGAATCAGATGGGTTATATCACAATTACTGAGATCAGCTTTCAATTCCAAACTCACTACATTTCAATTCCAACAGCTTCTATGGTGGGATGTAAACCCCTGAATCTGCAAACTTTTCTCCTGGGCCTCTAGATTAACGCTACAGCGTTATCCTCCCCCTGAGGGCTTAAGGAGAAATATCCATTCCCCAGTTGTATATGAACTCCAATGTCACAAGACAGCACTATGTATGCATCAGTCGTGGTACAAGCTGAGTCTGTCAACAACTATGTGCAGTTATATGTCACCTGAATAGAAACATAAAAATTGGATTAGGTCATTCGGCCCTTCAGGCCTGCTCAATGTGGTCATCGCTGATCCTCTGTCTCCACACCATTTTCTCCCTACCCCTTAATGCCTTCAAACTTCATTGATATCTTCCTTGAATATATTCAGTGACCTAGCCTCCAGAGGTTTCTGTGGTGGAAAATTCCATGGGTTCATTACCCCACGAGTGGAGAAGCCTTTCCTATTCCCATATTCCTGAGATTCAATCCTCTGGATCTAGACTCTTCAAATCAGGGGGAAATATCCTTCCTGCACCTAGTCATAACATTCTAACACGGCTGGATTTTGTTTCAATAAGATCCTCTCATTTATCTAAACTCTAGTGACAAGGGGGTCCAGGTACATAATTCTTTGAGATTGCATCACATGTAGATAGGATGGTTAGGAAGGTGTTTAGCACGCCTGCCTTCATTGCTCAGACCTTTGAATATAGGAGTTGGGACGTCATGTTGAGGTTATACAGCACATTGCTGAGGCCTCTTCCGGAATACAGTGTACTGTTCTGGTTGTCCTGATACAGGAAGGATATTATTAAGTGGAGAGGGTTCAGAAGACATTTACCAGAATGTTGCCAGTTATAGAGGGTTCGAGTTATAAGGAGAGGCTGGATAGATTGTGATGTTTTTCACTGGAACGTAGAAAGTTGAGAGGTGATCTTATAAAGGTTTATAAAATGAGGGGTATAGAAAGGTGAATGGCAGGTTTCTTTCCCTGGGTTGGGGGATTTCAAGACTAAGAGGTGTATTTTTAAGGTGAGAGGAGTAAGATTTTAAAAAGACATGAGGGACAATTTTTTTTTACACAGAGAGTGGCTTGTGTGTAGAACAAACTTCCAGAGGAAGTGTTGGATGCAGGTACAGTTACAATGTTTAAAAGACATTCTGTTAAGAAATGTTTAGAGGGATATGGGCCGGGAAGATGGCACTAGTTTAGTTTGGGATTTATGGACAGCATGGACTGGTTAGTCCAAAGGGTCTGTTTCCATGCTGTATGACTCTATAACAATGACTACAAGTGAGTCAATGACTACTGTATGAGTCAAACCAATTTCCCCTCATAAGACAGTCCTGCCATCCTCAGTATCCCTAGCACCTCCCTCTATGCTGAATATTTTCTTTTCAATGAGGAGATGTAATAGACTATATGTAATAAATTTTCCCAGACTGCTTCACAACACAAATCATCAAACAAATTTGACATTGTGCCACATGAGAGCAGGTAGGTCAGCTGACAAAAAGCTCGGATAAAGAGCTCACCTTAAGGAATGTTTTAAGGGATGGGAGGAGGTAAAGATAAGAAGGTATAGGGAAGGAATTCCAGAGCTAAGGAATAAGTAACTCAGAGTGCAGTGGAGCAATTATAATTGGCGAGACACAAGGGATCTGAAATACAGAAGTCATGAGTCTGCAGGTTCCTTCAAAGAGCTGTCCAACTTGTTACACTCTCCTCCTCTTCCCCAGTGTTTTCCATTCAATAGCCTTTGATTTCAGTTCCGCTGAGGCTGCTGTGTTGTTCCTGGAGCAAAATGATTCTTTCCAAAAAAGAACAAAAACAGAATTTGTTTCTGTACATATGATTATAAGGTTTTTGTTGGCAGTTTTCTTTTCCCTCTGGGCTGTTGCTGATTCTATTTTCCGGATTAAGACTTTTTTATAATTTGAGCAATGGTGTGAGACTACAACCAAGGGATTTTTAATTAGGGGAGGTAGTGATAATGTCACTGGGCTAGTACTCCAGCAGACCAATTTAAACCTTCTCTTGATGTGGGTTCAAATTCCACCATGGCAGTGTGACACTTGAATTCAATGAAAGAACACCTAGAATTAAAACAAAAAAAAATCACTGGCCTGATGGAGACTACTATCAATTGTTGTAAAAACCCATCTGGTTCACTAATGTCCTTTAGGAAATCTGCCTACATGTGACTCCAGACTCACAGCAATGTGGATGACTCTGAACTGCCCTCTGGGCAATTAGGGATGGGGCAATAAATGCTGATCAAGCCAGCGACATCTGCATTCTGAAATTGTATTCTTTTTTAAAAAATTGGGTTGGGTTGTCGTAAATAGTTGACTAGAGAAGGGAACAGACAGAAGCTTCACTTGGGTAGCAAGGTAGTTCATTGGTTAGCACTGCTGTTCTAACAGCACCAGGACCTGGGTTTGATTCCAGCCTCAGGCAAATGTCTGAGTGGAATTTGCATATTCTCCCCACGTCTGCGTGGGTTTTCTCCCACAGTCCAAAGATTTTTTTTTAATGCATTCATGGGATGAGAGTATCACTGGCTAGGCAGTATTTATTGCCCAGAGGGCAGTTAGGAGTCAACCATATTGCTGTGGGTCTGGAGTCACATGTAGGCCAGACCAGGTAAGGATGGCAGTTTCCTTCCCTAAAGGGAATTAGTGAACCAGATGGGTTTTCCCCAACATTCAATAATGGATTTGTGGTCATCATTGGATTCTTAATTCCAGATTTTTTTTAAAATTGGATTCAAATTCTACCATCCGCCATGGTGGGACTCGAACCCAGGTCCCCAGATTATTGTCTGGATCTTCTGGATTAACAGGCCAGCAATAATACCACTACGTCATCACCTCCCCTTGCAGATGTGCAGGCCATATGGATTGGCCATAGGAAATGCAGGATTACAGGGATGGATCTGGGTAGGATACTCTTTGGAGGGTTGGTGTGGACATGATGGGCTGAATGGCCTGCTTCTACACTGTAGGGCTTCTATGATAGATGCTGTACAATCCAAAAAGAAAAGTCAGGTGGCAAATTTGGCCAGTTATTTAGATCTAAAGTATTTGGCACTAAGATTACTTCAACTCACAGAAATCTTTAATGCACCGTTACACGGACTCTCTTCTCTCTATTTGAAACTCTATGTGAAAACTAGTCAGCCATTTGCCTGATTATCCAAGGTGGAAAATGGACATGAAGTTACCATGTTAGCAATGTGACTCCAATCAGCCGTAGATCCTATTGCAAAGTGTGTGCTGTCCACTTTGGAGCAGGTGTCAAAAACAGGGACTAAACCCTTACAGTATATTAAGAAGGATTATAAATCTTTGTTGACATTAGTCAACGAAAGAAGTGGAGGAATTTTTTTGGGGCTGACCTTCTCAGGATTCTTCAGTGGCAAGCAACGAATGGAATATTCCAGAATTTTTCCTGCAGCAGCAAGGAACATCCAGCCCCTCAATCCTTTCCATTCGATGCTGGTTCATCAGTATCTTAATTCCATCTACCCACGTTGGTTCCATCACTTTTAATCCTTTCACCCAATAAAAGTCTATTACTCCAAGATTCTAAATGTTTAATGGCGTGGAGGTGCCAGTGTTAGACTGGGGTGGACAAGGTCAGAAGTCACGCAACATCAGGTTACAGTCCAACAGGTTTATTTGAAATCACAAGCTTTCATAGCGCTGCCCTTCCATCAGGTGAAGGAGCTGAGCTCCAAAAGCTTGTGATTTTAAATAAACCCATTGGACTATAAGCTGGTGTTGTGTGATTTCTGACCTTGAAACTTTTAAGCTAGGCTATGGCGTCAACTGTTTTTTTTTGTTTGTAAGAAAGTTCCAGACTAAGGGACATGGATATATTAAATAGACAAGGCCTTTTCCACGAGTTGGGGGAGTCCAAAACTAGAGGGCATAGGTTTAAGGTGAGAGAGGAAAGGTTTAAAAGGGACGTAAGGGGCAACGTTTTCACACAGAGGGTGGTGCATGTATGGAATGAGCTGCCAGAGGAAGTGATGGAAGTTGGTACACTTATAACATTTAAAAGGCATCTGGATGGGTATATCAATAGGAAGGGTTTAGAGGGATATGGGCCAAATGCTGGCAAATAGGACAAGACTTATTTAGGATACCTGGTTGGTATGGAAGAGTTGGACCAAAGGGTCTGTTTCCATGCTGCACAGGTCTACTTCTCCATGACTCTATTTCCACTCCCCTGTGATGAATTGTTACCTGACATCATCCTGGATGGCCTGGATTGAATTGTATGGTTCTTCTAGCACTAGGCCCATGGCCTTGAATGTTAAGACATTTCAAGTGCTCATCCAAATACATTTTACAGGTTGTAAGGCTTCCCGCCTCAACTACACTCCCAGGCAGTGCAATCCAAGCTCCCACCACTCACAGGGTGAAACATTTTCCTTAAAACCCCTCTAAACCTCCTACGCTTCACCTTAAAATTATGTCTCCTCATTATTGACCCTTTAACTAAGGGGAACAGCTGCTTTCTATCCACCCTGTCCATGCCCCTCATAAGCCTACGTACCTCTATCAGGTCCCGACTCTCTGCTCCAAAGAAAACAACCTGAGCTTATCCATCCCCTCTTCATTGTTAAACTGCTCCATCCCTGCAACATCCTGGTCGATCTCCTCTGCACCCCTCCACTGCAATCACATCCTTCCTAACGTGAGGTGACCAGAACTGCAAACATAATGAATAGTGGAGCAGACTCCTAGGGCCGAAGGGTCGCATGGCCTACTCCTGCTTCTATTTTCCATGCTTTTGTAATGACCCAGGTAGACCTCATAGAATATGAGTTCTCTGATTGGAACAGGTTAACAGCCCCAAACAGGGAGCCCTAGCTGACAGATATAAACATGAGCATCAGGGGTTCTGTTCACTCTGAGAGCTAGCTCTGAGGAAGCTGGGTCAGAGTCAAGGACTCTCTGTGTGTAAATAAAGGGAGACTTGGTAATGGGATACCGGTCTCTGTGGAGTTATTTCAGTTTTTACGTTTCCAAGATTCACAACAGGCTTCCTGTGAATCTCCTGTGCATCGTCTCCAAAGGTTCTACATCTATCCTAAAGTGTGGGGCCCAGAATTGGACACAATCCTTCAGCTGGGGTTGGACTTTTGCCCGACATAGATTGAGTAACTGTGGATTTTGCCATTTAAGTTTGGGTTTTTAAAGATCAGGATAACCAACAATTATCTAATACCTAAAGTCCATCCATTAGGAAGGGAAAAATAATAACGTGTGACAACATGAAAGGTACTGGGAGGCAATGGAGTGCAGCAAAGCAACCACCTGAGTCAGAAACGCCTTGTGGTGTATCATCTGAGAGGCGATTGGATAAGGAAGACCCGGTGCATGGGATGATCTCGTCCAGTTCTTCATAAGCACTGAGGCCGCTGTAGCTGTGCACAGTTTGTCCTGGGCTCCCTGGTGACCATGTTTCCAAGACATCTGTGAAAATGATTAGAAAGAGACAGCTGTGTTGGTATCTAAGAAATGATTGGCCAGAGTAATAGATCAAATCAAGGGCAGTCAGCTAACAGCCCCCTCACAAGTTAGGAGTGTGATGGAATACTCCCCACTTACCTGGATGAGTGCAGCCCCAACAACACTCAAGAAGCTCGACACCATCCAGGACAAAGCAGCCCTCACTTGATTGGCACCACATCCACCACCAGTGCTCACTCCCTTCATCACAGTGTCAGCCACTTTTTAAGTTCATTCACAGGATGAAGGCATCACTGACCAGGCAGCATTTATTGCCCGTCCCTAATTGCCCAGAGGGCAGTTAAGAGTCAACCACATTGCTGTGGATCTGGAGCCTCATGTAGGCCAGACCAGGTAAGGATGGCAGAGTCCCTTCTGAAAGGACATTAGTGAACCAGATGGGTCTTTCCTGACAACCAACAATGAATTTGCGGTCATCATTCAATTCTTAATTCCAGATATTTTATTGAATTCAAACTCCACCAGCTGCCCTGGTGGGATTTGAACCCAGGTCCCCAGAATGTTAACTAGGTCTGTGGAATTAGCAGTCCAGTGATAATATCACTAGGCCATCTAAAAGACACACTGCAGTAACTCACCAAGGCACCTCCAACAGCACCTTTCAAACCCAACCTTTCATATCAAGAAGAGAAGGGTGGCAGATACGAAGGATCACCACCACCTGCATGTTCCCCTCTAAGTCATGACTTTAATGACTTGGAAATACATCGCTGCCATTCGTTTTGTGTCACTGTGTATAAATCCTGGAATTCCCTTCCTAGCAGCATTGTGTCTACACTTCACAGATGGTGTGGCTTGATATGTTAGCTCACTTCCTCCAGGGTAATTAGAGGCGTGCAACAAAGACTGGCCTGGCCAGGAATGGCTACATGCCATGAACGAGTGAAAAGAAGCTGGAGACAATTCTAAAACAATATTCTAGATGGTTAAACAATGCACACAATTGTACTTTTAAAATGGGGATTATGAAATAGTTTGACAAACAGTCAGGAATCAACCAATCAGGTAACAAAGATTCTGTGAGCTTTCTGATTGGCTGTGCAGAAAGCAGAGCGCCGTGAAGACCAATGAGTGGAGGGAGGGGGCAGAACACTGGAGGCAGGGGGTCATGTGACTAAAGTTACAGAAATATCTCCAAGCATGGATGGTGACTATACTGCACCAAGTCCAGGCTCTGGATTCATTTCCATCCCAATTGTTCAGTGACTTTTCTCTCAGTGGACCATGAACCTGTCCAGCCGGCCTCTTGTTAGAGTGGTCATCTCGAACAATCACTTCTGACAAAAATCATTTGACAGGGCACTTCAAGGCATATTGTGGCTGTCAAGATTCCCATCATCAGGAGGAATATTTTATTCTAAACACGGCAAGCAGTGAAAGGGAAGTTCAAGTGAAGTCATTTGGAAACAGCAAAGCACTTTGTCTCTGCCTTTAGCCATTTTAAAAGCCAGTTGTCTTGGCCTTGGAATAGCAATGGGAAAACTGAACAATGGGAAGGTCTCCTTCATTGTCAAGGACGGGCGCACTTTGAAGATGCTGCTCAAAAGGTTACAATGGGTCAAATAGCATTTGTTCAATGCCTGAGCACAGATCTGAAAGGAAATTGTAACCATCATAATAGAATTATCCATCCAAAAGGCAAAGGAGGGCTGGGACAGACTGAGAAAGGAGTAACACACGTCTGTTACAAATTTCTGACACCCAGAGACAATTCAGTGAATGCAAATAGAGTAAAGTAATCAGGTGCCTTCTGCTCAAACACAGACATCTCAAGGTACAACACAACCTCATAACAAACAGCCATCACCAACATGATTAAGCACTTACATTAGGACACCGGATCTGTTGAAAGTTGGAGGCGTTGATTGTGGGCAACAAAAGCAACATTTTGCATTGATATAGTGCCTTTGATGTAGCAAACTAGACTAAGCTACCTCACACATGTGTTGCCAAAGAAAATTAAGGGTGGCACCGTGGCTCTATGGTTAGCACTGCTGCCTCGCAGCACTAGGAACCTGGGTTTCTTTCAGGTGACTGTCTGTATGGAGTTTGCACATTCTCCCTGCATCTGGATGGGTTTCCTCTGAATGTTCTGGTTTCCTACCACAGTCCAAAGATGTGAAAGTTAGAGTGGATTGGTCATGGTAAATTGCCCATAGTGTCCAGGGATGTGCAGGCTAGGTGGATTAGCCATGGAAACGCAGGGTTACAGGGTTTGGGTAGGGGATTGGGTCTGGGTGGGATGATCTTCAGATGGTCGATGTAGACTCATTGAGCCAAATGGCCTGCTTCCATACTCTAGGGATTCTATGAAGATTTAGCACTGCGCCAGGTAAGGAGATATTAAGACAAAAAAAGTTATGTTTTAATGAGTGCTTGAAAGGAGGAGAGAAAGCTAGTCGGAAGGAGAAGTTGAGGGAGGGATTTCCAAGACTTGGGACCCAGGCAGCTGGAGCCTTGTCTGTCAATGGTGTTGCAAAATAAATTCAGTTATGCTCAGGAGGCCAATTTTGGGGATGTACAGTTATCTGAGAGAGTTGTAGGCTAGGGTGAGTTAACAGAGAAAGGGAAGGGTGAGGCTATGCAGAGAGAAACTGTTCAAAAGTAAAGAGGCTAAACCTGCTCACCAGCTTCTGATAAATATTAACCTGAACACTGGTTTCATCCTTGAAAATGCATTTTGCACCCTCCTCCTCAGTAGTACACCTTATTATAATTTGGCAATAGAAAGGCATATAATATTCCAAACTCAGTCCAACCAAAGTTCAATACAAAGTACATTATTATAATTTCTCAACTTTTCAATTCTATCCTTGTCAAAATAAACTCTGGGGTTTGGTTTGCCTTTCTCATAGCCTTACTGACTTCTGTCACAACTTGTAGCCCTAATTCTTTTGCACCTTGATCACATTTAGATTTTCATTTTCTAACAATACGTGGCCTCCTCATTTTTCCAGCCAATGTGTTACACCTCACATTTATCTGAGGAAACTAATATGTCAATCCCATGAACATGCTTTAAGTTTCTTTTTAATGTCTTTGCTTAAATTTGTTGCAGTCTTGAATTTTGGTTTCATCTTCAAATTTAGAAACTGTGCTGTGATTCAAGAGTCTAAATTGTTGATCTGAACTGTGAACAACATCGGTGCCAGCACTGACCCTTGTGGGACTGAATTTCTATTTGTTGCTTTCTAACCTGCTAACTGCTAAAATTCATAGTGCAGTGAGTAAATGGCGGAAATCAATTTGCTAAAGTCAAGTGCAATGCTACAAAATTTCAAAAGAAGCTGAGATCAAGTTTGAAGCAATTACCTCTTCAAATGTTACTCTGCTGCTGGTGACAAGTGGACATAATGTTTTCACATCATTGTCTGCTTTTTTTTTCTAAACAACACCTCGCAACAACTAAGTCCAATGAAACTTGGCACAGTTGGCGCTACCTGAATCTTTCAAAGAGTCCGATAATATCGGGATGTGGTGAATTAACTAATTTTTTTTAGAATGTTATGGACTGCTTTTTGAACATAGCAATAAGAGTGGGCCATTCAGCCCATCCACCTTGTTCTGTCATTCAATTAGATCATGGTTGATCCTCTACTGTCAAGCCACATTCCCACTCTATTTGAGGTGATTGGTGTCCAGAAACCAAAGGATTTTTCATTTGGACATGCTCGATGATTGAACTTCCATAGCTGTCTGGGGAAGAAGAATTGAAGGATTCACTGCACACCTTGTTGCAGTTTGGAATGGCCTACACCTTAATACAAAATTACATCCCCTATTTCTAGACTCATGAGCCGGGGAAACATCCTGTCTACAACCAGCATGTCATGCCCTGAAAGAATTTTTTATGTTTCAATGAGATTAGTCTTCATCTTGCGGAACTCAGTAGAATGCAGACCCAGTTTCCACACTTTCTCCTCATAAGACGATCCCACCATCTCAGGGATTAATCTAGCAAAGCTCTATTACACTTTCTCTATGGCATGTACAACCTTTTTCAGATACGTTGAGCCAAACTGCACACAACACTCCAGCTGAGGTCTCCCTGTGGTTCCATATCTTGCAGCAAGACATCTTTATGTTAGTACCCAAACCCTATGTGATAAAGGCCAAGATACCTATTCTCTTCCGATTATTTTGCTGCACCTGGATATTTTTTAGTGATTCATGAACGAAAACCACACTGCTCAACCTCTAACCATTAAGAAATATTCTGTATTTTTGTTTTTTCTCTACCAAAGTGGACAACATCACACTTATTCATGTTATGTTCCATCTGCTAAGCTCTTGCTCATTCGCTGAGACTGTCCAACTCATTGAAAGTCTCATTGAGTCATTCTTCAAACATGTACTCTCATCTCGTCAGCATTCAAATGGTGCCGACAACCAGGCAACTCCTTGCGAGCTCTCAACTGCAGATCTTACTCTAACGTTTCTTATAACCATTCTACACTTTTAAACCTAAATTCTAAGTCTGTAAAAATTACTAATAATGTTCTTTTAAATCTACTTACAGGTCTGTGGATCCTACGGAGTACTGTCAACACTGGATTCGCCCAAACCCAACCCAGAAACAAACTGGGCCCAACCAACCCAGGCCCGGTCCCCGATCCCACAACTACTCAACCCTAGGGAGGCCCAGCCCGACCAGGCCTGACTCACTTAACTTCTTGAGCAGAAGACTCGCACCAAGTCCACCCAGGACTGTCCAGGAGCTAAAATCCTACTGCCACCATCGTCAAAATACAGAAGGGAGATAGAGGGCTTGGTGTCATGGTGCAATGAGAACAACCTCTCTCTCAGTGTCGGCAAAACTAAAGAACTGATCGTTGACTTCAGAAAGAAAGGAGGAGAACATGCACCTGTCTACATGAATGGATTGGAGGTTGAGAGGGTTGAGAACATTAAGTTCCTAGGAGTGATGATAACCGACAACCTGTCCTGGAACTCCCATGCAAGAAGGCACAACAACGTCTCTTCTTCCTCAGGCGGCTCAGGAAATTCAGCATGTCCATAAGTTCCCTCGCCAACTTCTACAGATGCACCATTGAAAGCACACTGCCCGGGTGCATAACGGCCTGGTATGGCAACTGCTCTGTCCAGGACCGTAAGAAACTACAGAAGGTGGTGTGCACAGCCCAGACCATCACAGAAGCCAACCTCCCATCCATGGACTCTATTTACACAGCTCGCTGCCACAGAAAGGCTGCCAACATCATCAAAGACCCTTCCCACCCCAGTAATATTCTCCTACAAGCTCTTCTATTGGGCATAGATAAGAAACTTGAACACATGCACCAACAAGTTCAAGAACACCTTTTTCCCTGCCCTTACTGAACTGATGAATGGACCCCCTAACTTCAAATAATGTTGATCTTGCTTTGTGCACCTCCTGTGGAGTGTAACCTGTACACCTCACACTGTCCAAACATCCTATGGTCTGTATGTCCTTGCTTACTATGATCTGCCTGTACTGCCCACAAACAAAGCTTTTTGCTGTACTTAGGTACACTTGACTACAATAAATCAAATCATTATCATCCAGCATCTGCTGTTCTTGCTGTCTCTGAGATCATCATCATCATCATAGTTATGTGTTGTCATAATATTTGAAAATATTACACACAGTATGTAGTGAAATGTGGTACCCACATCCAAATTATTTCTGTAGATTGAGAACAGTCTCTGCTTTCTGCCGGTTAACCAATTCTCAGTCCGTACTAGTGTGTTGCCCTCAAATACTGTGATTTAATTTTGTTTATTAACCTCTCATGTGAGTCCTTAACAAAAGCCTTTAGAAAATACAATACGTCATATCCACTAGTTCTCCTTTACCATTGCTACAAGTATCATTCTCAAAAAGCTCCGAGAGGTCTGCTAAATATGTCTTCCCTTTCACAAAACCATGTTGACTCTGCCCAATTTTAGAATGATTTTCTCAGTATCCAGTTACTATATCCTTCATAACAGATTCTAACATTTTCCTTAGAACTGACTTCCAACTAACAAGCATGTAGTTTGCCATTCTTCTCTCTCTGCCTTACTAAATGAGGTTGCATTTGTCACTTTCCAGTCTGCTGGAACCATTCCAGAATCTGTAGAATTTTGAAAGATAACCACTAACTTAAACTATCTCCTTAACACTCTGAGATATACCTTATCTGGTCCACAGACTTTCAATTTAGTTAGCATTTCATGTACATTGGATCCCTGATTTATGAACGTCTGGCTTACAAACATTCATACTAATGAACGTAATCCCATACAGGAGTGTAATTTTAAATGCCTGATGTGCAAGTATTTCCTATTCTTATGAATGGCTACTTTATATTTTCCTTCTTCTTGACTTGCAAACAAACTCCTAAATGGAACATGATCACGACCCAGGGACTGCCTGTACTACCTTTTTACTAATTTCTGTCAATTCCTCAATCTCACAAGTCCCTTGGTAGCCCTGTACTTCTGGGGGATATTTTCTATATGAAGGTAGATATAAAGTAACTGTTTAGTTTCACCACTATTCTATATGTTCTCCATGATAAATTCTCCATTATAATTGTAATGTGCTTACATTCCACATGGTCATAACTAATAATTTCCTCTTCAAATACCTAAAAAAGCTTTTAGAGTCTGACTTTATGTTTCTTGCAAACTTACATTCATGTTCTCTTCTCTTTCTTTATCAGTTTCTTGGTTATCCTTTGCTGGGTTCTAAATTGCTCTTGGCTTACCTGAAGAAGAAGTAAGACTCCGAAAGCTTGTGTTTTCAAATAAACCTGTTAGACTATAACCCGGTGTTGCGTGATTTTCGATCTTGTCTACCTCAGTCCAACACCAGCACTTCTACATTATGGCCACCACTTTTTATGGCATCCTTACAAGTTGTTTCCTTTGATGGTTAATTTCTTTTGATAGCCACTATTGATTCACCTTTCCCATGGATACATGTGCCTTCAAAGAATGTGTATAAGTTGTAGGCTATGTGATAATTATTTAAATACCAGCCATCGCCTGTTTATTGTCAAGTCTATTAGTGTATTTTCCCAACTCACCATGGGGACTTGCCTCTCTTTCCTTCATAGCTTTCCATGTACAAATTTAAGACACTAACTTCAGTATGTAACTATGTCATATTCAAACTTAATGTGGAATTAGGATGTTGTGAATTATCATGAAATTTGTCACAGTTGTCAAAACATGAGCAGAGTTTTCAGAGCAGGTAATTGGGTGTGGATTCACCTGAAGCCTTTTCAGTAACAATCATCCCCACAGAGTACAGAATTCCCAAGATTCACAACCCTCTGAGTGAAGAAACATCTCCACAACTCAGTCCCAAATGGTCAACACCTTTCCCAGAGGCTGTGCCTCGATCATATTTGTAATTATGAGGGGTACTGATAGTTTTAATGGGAAGTGGCTTTTCCCTAGGATGGGGGATTTCAAGACTAGGGAGGTAAGATGAGAGAGATTTTAAAAAAGACATGAGGGGCAATTATTTTGCACAGAGGTGGTTCATGTGTGGAATGGTCTTTCTGATGAAGTGATGGATGTGGGCACAATTACAACATTTAAAAGACATTTGGATAACTACAGGAATAGGAAATATTTGGAGGGATATGGGCCAGGAGCAGGCAGGTGGGACTGGTTTAGTTTAGGATGACATTCAGCATGGACTTTTCGGACCGAAGGGTCCATTTCTGTGCTGCATGGCTCTATGACTCTATGATTCTACAATCTAAGAAAGGAAAGCTGTAGTTGGATCTTGGTCTCTTCATTTGGCCCTTGACCCTGCTCTGCAATTCACTATCATTGTGGCTGATTTTCTACCTCACTAATGTCCTTTGGAGAAGGAAACTGCCATCCTTACCTAGTCTGGCCTATTTGTGACTCCAGACCCACGGCAATGTGGTTGTCTCTTAACATCCCACTGGGCCATTAGGGATGGGTAATAAATATTGGCTTTAGTCAGTGACACCCTCATCCCGTGAATGAATTTTAAAAATACCCTCAATTTGAAAAGGACTCCCAGAAGGTCTAAAATAAAAACAAAAAGTGCTGGAGAAACTCAGCAGGTCCTTCAGCATCTGTGGGGAGAAAGCCGAGTTATAGGTTAGAATCCAAGATGACTTTTCCTTGGCTTGCATTTCTACATTAATTCTTATGACTCAAATCACTGGTTACAGTGAATGATGTACATTTGTAATCTCATTATAAGGTGTAGAGCTGGATGAACACAGCGGGCCAGGCAACATCAGAGGAGGAGGAAAGCCAACGTTTCGGGTCGGGACCCTTCTTCAGAGAGTGGGGAGGAGAAAGGTGCTCTGAAATAAATGAGGTGGCGGGGGGGCGGTGATAACAAGTGGATAGTGGAGCGGATAGGTGGGAGAGAAGATGGACCGGACAATGAGCCGGGGATGAAGCTAGTAAAGGTGAGCGTGGGTAGGAAGTTGGGATGGGGGTTGCTCAGTGAGGAGGGAGGGACGGATAGGTGGGAGAGAAGACGGGCAGGTCAAAGAAGCGCGGATGCGGGGGGGCTTGGCCTTGGGATGAGGTCAGGGGTGGGGACATTTTGAAGCTCGTAAAGTCCACATTGAGACCATTGGGTTGTAGGGTTCCAAGGCGGATGTTTCGCTCTCTGTCTCTCTACAATGGTGCCACACCTGTTGAGTTTCTCCAGCACTAGTTGTTTCTGTATGCATTTACCTCGTTGTGTTGATATAGGTGGGAGAACTGGCCACTGATTGAGGACTCGGTCATGCCAGATTTCTACAAACAAAGGTGTCCTCCCTGCTGAGGAGCTTTTCGCTATCGAGGGTGATGCTTGCAGCCGGTCACCTGTGCTTTGGAAGCTGGACAAACTGACCTCTGTGTTCACCACACTCTGATAAAAACTGCTGGCCTCCGGAGAGAATTTGCCGGATCGAATGCCGCTGCTGCCTCCACTCAGCTCCCAGTCTTCGGAATCTCGGCTGTTCCAAGAAAGCGAAGAGTGGCGGACGTGGGAGAGATCGGTGCTGCTGTCACCTCCACAGCTGGATACTTTGCCCAGCAATTCTGTTGGATAGAAATCAAAAAGATTTTTAATAAAAAGACGAGAGTGCGACTATGGAAAGAATCATGGTTCCCTCTGACGAAAGACAGCACCTTCCACAACTTCAGGATATTCCAAATCATTGGTTACTGTCAACGAGATGGATTTGAAGTATAGTTACCATTGCCATCCAGGAAATGCAGCAGCCAATTTACACACGACAAAGTCCCACAAACATAAATGTGAAAATAGCTAGATAATAAGCTTGACTTTAGTTGAGGGATTAAAAAATGGCCAGGAAAGAAAGCTCCCTTCAATGAAGCACATTCTTTGAAAAGATGGCCATGAGGCATTTTGCATCCAGCTGAGGGGTTAGATGGCTCAACAGCTCATCAGGTGGTGTCACTTTCACTCTGTACCTGCACTGAAAGGATCAGCCCCAGGTTACAGCCTGGAGTATCTAGTGGATCTTTGTATCTTTATCTTCAAATGTTTGAGAATTTTGTTGGGTGTGGAGTGGGGGGTAGTTCTCTGAGAGAGGATCAATCAACCCCAAGCAGAGGATTAGTATAACCATTTCACCAGGAAAACCCCATGTGGTTCTATCAATCTCCTGCTGGTTTTCTGGTAGAAGATTAGACATTAGCCATGGATCAAGTCGCTGATTCATTCACAGACTTCAACCTCAACGTCCTCCTGAATCAACTCAGGTCAGTTAGTGTGAAAGTCAGCATGCACAGAAAGTGGTTGGGACCAAAACATTATGTGATTTCCAGAAGGAGGTAGATATAGCTCTTGTGACTAAAGGGATCAACGGACATGGGGAGGGGGGAGGGTGGGATCAGGGTATTGAGCTCAATGATCAGCTATGATCATATTGATTGGCGGAGCAGGCACGGGGTGGAGAGAGAGGTAAGCTGGATGGGCTATCCTGCTCCTATGTTTCTATGTCTCACTCTGCAAAACTGACATATCTCAGGAAGCTTGAGTAATGAGAGACGAAAAGGTGACCCTAGCAATGGTCTTACCCGTGTTACTGGTGTGTCTGTCCAAGCTGAACTCTGTACCCTGGTCACTCACATGTGAAGAGTGTCCACTGCACTCGGATAAAGTGCCACCCATCCTGGATAGAAGGGGCCTGATGCTTTCCCTCTGCCTGTCCATCTCATCTATCACTGTCTCAGGAAGATCTGCACCATCCCAAATCCTGGAGAGGCCACAGTCTGTGCTTGCCTCCAGGTTGTCAGCTTGGCTTTGTTCAGTGGCTTCAAGTCCAGCTTCTCTCTGAATATCTTCCTGCTTTTCCTTTTCTTCCACCGAAGATGCCAAGCTTGGCAGAGGTGACCTGGGCAGGACTTTTGCTCTGGTTTTGAATGGTACATGACAAATTGCTTGGAGTGTGGGTTGATGCATAGTACACACTGGGTGATAGAAATGAAAACAAAATGATAAAACAGTTGGAGCACACCAAGAAAGAGATGAAAGAACAACAACTCACTTTTATATAGTACCTTTGTCACAGCAAATATCCCAAAGGGGCTACTCAGGATTAGCAGACAAAATATGACACCAAGCTGTATACAAAATATTAGTGATCAGAAACATATTCAAAGAGGTAGCTTTAAAGAATGTCTTAGAGGAGGAAAGGAAGCCTGAGAAGTTTAGGACAGTATTTCAGAGTTTAGTCCACAAGCAGCAAAATGCATTCCCCCAATGGGGGCGGGGAAAGAGTCACAAAACCGGGACTATGCAGGAGGCCAGAGGTGGAGGAACACATGGAATGTAGAGCAGTGTAGACCTGGAGGAGATTACCGAGATTGAGAGAGGTAAAACAATGGAGGGCTTTGAAACCAAGGCTGAGAATTTCACAATCAAGCACAATCAAGATTGGGAGCCAATAGTGGTCAGTGAGCACTGGGTATAATGGGTGAATAATACTCAGAGTGAGTTAGGAAAAGAGGGACAAAGGTTTTGGGTTTGATATTATGAAGAGGCACCAAGCAAAGGAAGGGGAGATGGTACAGTTTAGTGGTAATATCACTGGACCAGTGATCCATGTAGGACGAGGTTAATATTCTGGGGACATGAGTTCAAATTACACTATGAAATTTGAATCCAATGAAATCTGGAATTAAAAGTTAGCATAATGGCAGTCATGTTGGTTTTGTGAAATACATTCGGTTTACTAAGCAGGTTCTGTGGAAAGGTGACCGGACCCGAAACATCAGCTCTGATTTCTCTCCGCTGATACTGCTGGACCTTGTGAGCTTTTCCAGCAATTTCTGTTTTTGTTTCAGGTTCACTAATCTTCAGAAAAGGAAATCTGCTGTGCTTACCTGGTGTAGACAGCATGTGACTCTTAACCTTTTCTGGGCAATTTGGCATGTGCAACAAATATTAGATTGGCCGGTGAAAGCCATATCCTACGAATGAATAAAAAGAAAGAGGAGGCTACATTGAATTCCTTAATACAAACTGAAACACCACCCTGGGATCTCCATTCAATAGCTCAACTTGTCCATTTTAAATTATTCAAACATTCCCGTTCTCAACTCAAAGCCTTTGCAATATTAGGATCCAAAAGTCTGTTACCCAAGCCCAAAATTACACCTCATCCCCCTCATACACCACCCTGTGCTTGTTGACCTACATTGGGTCCCAGTCCAGCAACACCTCAATTTTAAGCCCTTTAACATGCAGCTTTTATAGAATTTTTGCCATTGTTTAATTGAAAGTGAATGTTTGAACATTGTGCACTTCTTCACGAGTGTGAGTATGGCCCCCTCTCTCAAATTAAAAGCACTTGGTCACCAGATGAGGAGGGATGAGCCAATTTTCAATCCTTCCCCTGTGTTAGAGTCCCATTGAGTGGAGATAGTAGCTCCTTCAGTTTTGGGAGTTAACATCTGTCAAGTCCCTGTATCAGGTGTGTGACTTTTTCTGCACTGAAATGACTGCAGTAGTTTAAACCAGCACCGAGGAGATTGGGTATTGCATTAAATTTATAGCTTCACTAGTTAAACTATTTAATGTAAGTACGGATGGCAGAGTTGGTCTGCTTAAGAACCGAAAGAACTGCGGATGCTATAAATCATGAACAAAAACAAAGTTGCTGGAAAAGCTCAGCAAGTCTGGCAGCATCTGTGAAGGAAAAAACAGTTAACATTTTGGGTCCGGTGACCCTTCCTCAGGTCGGCCTGCATATTTGTCTGAACAATCTTAGAGAATAGTGTTAATAATGTAGCTTCCCTCACTGAGGTGCAACCTCCTTGTGTCATGCTTGTAGAGTCGTGCCCTCCAAGTTGGGTATGACTAATTGTCTCTCTGTCCTGGAAAGAAATATTTATGATCCTTTGTGCACAATGGCTAACTATAATTACAATATGTGTAAAGGTCATTTAAATGATTTCTAAATATGAAACTTAATCATTTGAACAAAACACAATAAAGGTGGCATGTTGCAGCTGCGGTGTGTGGGAGCTGCTGGGTATCAGTGGGATCTCTGACAACCACATCTGCAGTAAATATCTGCAGAAGAAGGAACTTCGGCTCTGCCTGATGAGCTGCAGTCTGAGCTTCTGACTCTGCAATGAGTCAGGGAGGGGAACATACCTAGATACATTGTTCTGGCAGGCAGTCAGACTCTTCAGGTGAGGTATTTTTCAACTAGTTCATGCTCAGAACGAGGAGGATGTGGCTACAAGTGAAGCAATCCAGGAGGAGCCCCAGACCCTGTGATATTCCAACAGGGATTCTGACATCAGGCAGAACCCTGTGTCCAGTGTGT
Organism: Ginglymostoma cirratum; assembly: GCA_024137785.1. Lineage (NCBI taxonomy): Eukaryota > Metazoa > Chordata > Chondrichthyes > Orectolobiformes > Ginglymostomatidae > Ginglymostoma > Ginglymostoma cirratum. Next base: position 289,170 of record JAHRHZ010000021.1, on the reverse strand, counting down.
GTTGTTGGTTACTGCACTGTCCCCAATCTCTTCATTGTATACGGGCAGTGTGATCTCATAATCCACATCTGGGTCAATGAGATTTAGTGCAAGAGGTTCCTCATATTCTGTGATGGAGTGGGCCACCCAGCCCCTAAAAATGGGAGCCACTGAATTTAGTGGTTAACTGGTGTGAATTAAAGGATTGTTAGAAGCTCAGAAGAGAACCTGTGTGGGATTGGCTATTGCCCTGTTCTCTGAGTGCAGTTATATGACAACATTGTGGGCCAAAGGGCCCATTGGTGTGCTGTACTGTTCTATGACGTATGTTTTATGTTGTATGATTAAAATAAACACATTGACGTCTCTGGTTTCGGGGGTTTCACAGGAGGACGCAACAACGAGTAACAAACATTTCTGCATTGTTCAAATGTTTAATGCAGCGACGTTGTCTCACTAATCTGTTGATGATCTGAGCTTTCCTAATTTGCAATGCGAGGAATGTCCTGTGACTCATGTCATGATTCTTTGAACATTTTTCTTTATGATCACTTGATCTGCACTCTTTCAGGGTTGGGTAGTCAATGCCTCTGTCGCAACCTCCAACAAATAGAACAATGCATTTCTGCTCAGAAAATGCAAACAAGCCAAGTGCATGGTGTAAAGAAAGCATTTTGAAATTCCTTTGTAATAGGTTGCCCACTTCTGCAGTGTTTAAATAGAGGGGGAATCTGGGTACAGGTGTATTCTATACATGGCACAGTGGATGGAAGTGAAACCTACCCCTCTTTCATTCACCTCTTGTGTCCTTAACATCAACGCTGTGAGACACTTTCTGCATCCAATCAGAAATAGTTTTCTATTCTGAATGAGTGGATTGTGGGGTGGTGTTCACAGAACTTTTTCATTGCAGAAGGGGCCATTTGGCCCATCATGCCTGCACAGGTTTCATTACCAAGTGCCAATCTCATCCCTTTTCCCCATTCCCGACACACTGCTACAATCCAAATGATCATCCAATACCTTCTTGAATGTTACGGTTGGCATATTGCCATCCTGGCCTCTGTGAATGTTGAGTCTTGTTGGGAGGGCGCAATGAGGGGGTCCTCTAAAGGTAACACAATGGTCTGGGGCAAGGGTCATCACCAAGACACACTGACCAGATACTCTGAAATGAAAACCAAACCAAGGGCAGCAGAAGAAGACAGAAAAATGACTCCATCTCAGCAAAAACTTCTAATCTGACTGCCAAACAAGCTTTAGAACCCATATTTTGACATGATCATGATCTTGCTGATATTCCGATCTCACTTCATCCTGACAAAGGTTACTTCTGTTTTCTGTGACAATGTAAGGGGGTAAAATATGTCTGGTGTAATATCCACAGTGCCACACTCCTTCCAGAACCTCTCCAAGAAACAACAATCTGAGTTTTGCTGATAAAAGGCGGACCAACAGTCTCCATTTCACAGTCCCCACTTCCCCTGACTCTACATTTCTCCAGAGCCTCAATCCCTTTGATAAATAAATGCAGCTGCTGAAATAGTGCTCAGTCTTTTCTGAAAGAATCCAGAAACCTCACACCCCCAACACTACCCCCTGCCTGGAATTTCCACATGTCATGTGAGGACAGTCATTCTGAAGCATAAAGAGATGATGCTCAGTGCAGAGTTATGCAGACATCCTGTTTAATTCCCACCCTTGTCCCATCTGTTATTCACACAGCATGAGAATGGCATGTGTCAAAAGAGTTGTAGCTTTGTAAACCAGCTGAAAATAGCCAGCCCTTTGGCCAAAGATGTAGCCACACCAGTCACTATCTGGGGAGTAATTAGTTTTAAAACTGCAGTAATGTTCAGGCAATACCAGCTCCCAGTTATGATGAATGCCAACTGATAAAACACCCATGCAATCCACAACAAGCCCCACTAATGCAACTATTCCATTTGAAGGGTATTCAGCAATTCATTGTCTGATCAAGATTCGTGTGGTGTGCGTGTTATTTACCAGTTTAATAAATAAGATTTGCTTTACGATTGTTAATTATGACTGAATCATAGAGAAAGATTGGAGCCCATTCAAGCCACCATGCCCATGCACGCTCTTTGAAAAGATTCTTCAATTGAACCCACTAACCCATGCCTACAGGTGTGAGGCTGGAAAAGCACAGCAGGTCAGACAGTATCAGAGGAGCAGGAAAGTCAACGTCTTGGGCCAAAACCTTTTGTTAGGGCTGTGGAGGGGGAAGGGAGCCCAGAAATAAGTAGAGGGAGGGGATGGGGCTGGGGGAAGGATAGAAGAGATGGTGAGAAGTGGATGCAGGTAGGGGGTTATAGTGATTGGTCAGTGAGAAGGGTGGGAAGGATAGGTGGGTAGGAAGATGGACAGGTTAGGTCAGGTCAAGGAGTGGGAGGGATGGGCATGGGATAAGGCTGGGGTGGATGTGTGTTAAAGCTGGTGAAGTCAATATTCAGGCCATTGGGCTGTAAACTCCCAAGGCGAAATATTAGGTGTTGTTCCTCCATTTCACATTTGGCCTCCTTTTGACAGAGGAGGAGGCCAAGGATAGACATGTCCCCAGGGGACTGGGAGGGGTAATTAAAACAGATGGCAACCGGAAGGTCGGGTTGGCTGTTGCAGATGCTCTGCCAAATAGGCCCCAAGTCTGCGTTTGGTCTCTGCAGGATCTGAAAAGATTGTTTGGAGCCTTGGATGGAAGTCAGAGGTGATGCAACCACGTCCTCCACCTTTTCCAAAACTTTCAATTCCCAGCACCCAACACCTCACCTTCACCATGGACGGACAGTCCCTGTACACCTGTTTCCCTCGCACAGAGGACCTGAAAGCCCTTCACTTCTTCCTCTCCCATAGGCCCAACCAATCCCCCTCCACTGACGCTTGGCTGAACTGGTCTTCGCTTTCAACAATTTTTCCTTCGATTCCTCCCATCTTCTACAAACCAAAGGGGTGACCATGGGCACCCACTTGGCCTCGAGCTGTGCCTGCCTCTTCGTAGGATTCACGGAACAATCCCTCTTCCACAACTAGACCAGCACCATCACTCACCTCTTTCTCCACTACATTGACAACTGCATTGGTGCAGCCTCAGGCTCCTGCAAAAAGCTTGAGCAATTTGTCAACTTCGCCACACCTTCCACCCCGCCCTCAAACTCACCTGGACTATTTCTGACACCTCCTTCGCCTTCCTGGACCTCTCCATATCCATCTCTGGAAACTGACTCACCACCACCTCCCTCTGATTATTTCTGGGCTCCCCTTTCCTCCCCCCAGCCCCCTTCCCCAGACCTAACGAAGGGTTTTTGTCCAAAACATTGACTTTCCTGCCCCTCTGATGCTGTGTGATCTGATGTGCTTTTCCAGCCTCACACCTTATAGACCCTGGTTTCCAGCATCTACACTCCTTACTGTCCCCAGTCCACTAATGCGTACACTGAACTTGAAATGTTAAGTCTGTTTTGTTCTCCACAGATGCTGCCAGATCTGTTTCATTCACAGGATATGGGCATTGCTGGCAAGACAAACATTTATTGCCCATGGGGCAATTAATACTTTTCAGTGTATCTCACTACATATGACAATGCAGATGCTCTGCCAAATAGGCCCCAAGTCTGCGTTTGGTCTCTGCAGGATCTGGAAAGATTGTTTGGAGCCTTGGATGGAGGTCAGAGGTGACACAACCACGTCCTCCACCTTTTCCAAAACTTTCAATTCCCAACACCCAACACCTCACCTTCACCATGGATATTATCAAGCCAGATAGGGTTCAGAAGAGATTTACCAGGATGTTGCCAAGTGCAGAAACTTTGAGTTATGAGGAAAGGCTGGATAGGCTGAGACTTTTTTCACTGGAGGGTATGAAGTTGAGAGGAGACCTTATAGAAGTTTTTAAAATAAAGTCCATGGCAGTTGTCCTTTCTCTAGGATGGGGGATTTCAAGACCAGGGAGCCTTTTCTTTTATTCATTCACAGGATGAGGGCATTGCTGGCGAGGCAGCATTTATTGCCCATCCCTAATTGCCCAGAGGACAGCTCAGAGTCAACCACATTGCTGTGGGTCTGGAGTCACATGTAGACCAGACCAGGTAAGGATGGCAGTTTCCTTCCTTAAAGGACATTAGTGAACCAGATGGGTTTTTCCTGACAATCGACAATGGATTCACGGTCATCATTAGACTCTTAATTCCACATACTTATTGAATTCAAATTCTACCATCTGCCATTGCGGGATTTGAATGCAGATCCACAGAACGTTATCTGGGTCTCTGGATTAACAGTCCAGCGATAATACCACTAGGTCATTGCCTCCCCACGGGTGAGAGGGGTAATTTTTAACACAGAGGGTGGTTAGCATATAGAATGGACTTCCTGAGGAAGTGGTGGATGTGGGTACAGTTACCACGTTTAAAAGACTTTTGAATTAATACATGAATAAAAAATGTTTGGAGAGATGTGGGCCAGGAGCAGGCAGGTGGGACTAGTTCAATATGGGATTGTGGTCGGACAGGGACTGGTTGGACCAAAGGCTCTGTTTCCATGCGAGATGTTAACTCTCTTTCTCTTTCCACAGATGCTGCCAGATCTGCTGTGTTTCTCCAGCACTTTGTTTTTCCTTAATTTCAGATTTCCAACATCCCCAGAATTTCCATTTTTTAAAACAACTCAACCTTTAACCCCAAGACCATCTTTTAAAGAGACTTATGTCCAGAGAAATTCTACTCCTATCGTGACTCTTGACGTTCCTACCTAACTGATTCCTTCCAGTTCATTTTTCTTGGACTATAGAGACAATTTTACAATTCCTTTCTGAATCTGATTGCATGAATTTACATTAATTCTGATGACCTGAACCTTTTTTCAGTTCTAACAACATGAAGCTCCTGTCCCAAATTCTCCTAGCTTAGGAATTTCACATCCAGAAAAACAGTGATGTTGCACTCACTGGTTCCTCTGAATGGAATTGACTTAGAAAAAAACTCTTCAGAGAAAAAACTTGTCCCCTTTTAAAATAAACTCATGTTTTCTTCCAAATTCAAGTCAAAACCAAACTAATGGCTCTGTTCTATTTACTCTGCCTTTTATAAACTCAAACATAAAAATATTTTATACCATTAACACCACTGCCAGGCAATTGATTATCTTCATGGAACTAATTCATTTAGGTCCCTGTTCCAGAATGAGTCTTTGACCTTTAAGGAAACTCTTCACCATGCCAACCCATGTCTATCCACCCCTCTTTTTAAAACAATCTAAAATTTTAAAAATTATAACAATATATGACATGCTTTTCATTACTATATTCTCAGGAAAAGGCACAGTCATTCAGGGCTAGGAGGACAAGAAACGTATTCATTTAAAACGTTGTGAACTATTGGAATTCTCTGCCACGGGGGCTGTGGGCACTAGATTGCTAAGTAGATTTCAAAGTAGGATAAGTAGGTTTTTGAGCCTCTCAGGAATTTGAGGAATATAGAGAGTAGGCGGAAAGGTAAACCTGATGCAGAATATCAACCATGATCATATTGAATGTTGGAACAGATTCAATTTGCTGTTTCATCTACTCCTGCTTTTATTCTTACGCCACTATTAAATCTCTTAAGAATGACGAATATCTCTTGTATCCTAAACAAGCTTGGTTATGTTGCTTAGACACATATTTGACTTGAGGTTTTGATGGGATGCCTGTGTTTTCACATCAAGTGAGCTGTCAGTCTACTGCATTTGCATCAAGTGCGTTGTCTGAAAAAAGTGCCAAAAAACCAGTCATGCGCTGATGCCAAATCTCAGGTTACCTGCAGTATTCCAGATGTCCCTGGAGAAAGTGAATGGTTTTGTGTTCGAAGATGGTGGTTGGAGAGTTTGGGTTCTAGAGGTGAGGTTCCATGGTGACCGCAGAGTGCTGGACGAAGCATTCATGTGGGCAATAAATCTGCGACATGGTACCGAGGGTCCGGCTGAAGCTAGCTGAAGGATAGGCTGGCACAGACAGCAACAACATGAACAAATTGATTACATTGCCAATTGAGATAAAAACCTCAAGGTTTGAGTTTAAAAACCTCATATACATCAACCAGCGTGATTTAGAACATGCAATGCTACAGCACAGGAACAGGCCCTTTGGCCCACAAATCTGTGCCAACAATATGTCCAGAATCTGCAGTTCTCACTATCTCTGTGCCAACAAGATGTCATTCTAAACTAATCCCAGCTGCCTGCATATAGTCAATATTCAATATCCCCCTATTCCCTGCCTTGTCAGATGTCTGTTTAAGTTCCTCTTAAACATTGCTAATATTTATGATTCTATCACCTCCCCTGGCAGCACCTTCCAGGCATTACCGCCCTCTGTGTAAAAAACTTTCCTCGTACATTTCCATAAACATTGCACCTCTCAACTTAAACGTACATCCCTTAGCATTTGCCACTTCCACTCTGAGGGACAGACACAGATTATCCACCCTATCCACACCTCTCAGAATTTTATGTACTTCTATCCAAGTAAATGATTCAAGTTAGTCCACCCTCTCCGTATAGCTAACACACTCCAATCCGGGCAACATTCTGGTAAACTTGTTTTCCACCTTCTCCAAACCCTCTGTATCCTTCCTATAGTGTGGTGACTGGAACTTACACAATGCTCCACATGTGGCCTTATGGAAGTCTTATACAGCTTCAACACAACTTGCCAACTTTTATACTTAATTTACTCAACTAATGAAGACAGCAGACAGTATGCCTTCTTCACCACTTTATTCACTTATGCTTCCACTTTCAGGGAGCGGTGGATTCGGATCCCGAGATCCCTCAAAATATCAATGCTCCTAAGGGTCCTGCCATTTACAGTATACTTTCCTGTCACATTTGACATAAAAAGGTTGCTCACAGAATCACTAAGTTGTTAGGGTGCAGAAGTGCACAGGTGGGAACAGCTTCTCCCTATCTAGTCTTGATTTTGGAAGCCTCAACCAGGTCTCCTCTCAGTCTTCTTCTCTCCATGGAGAACAAACCAAATTTCACATGTCGGCGCAACATCGAGGGCCGAAGGACCTGTACTGCACTGTAATGTTCTATGTCCTATGTTCTATGTTCTGCAAGCTATTCTCATCACTGAAATTCCCCATTCCTGGAACCATTCTTGTACATTGCTTCCACAATCTCTCCAATGCATTCCTTCCTATAATGTGGTGCCCACAACGATACACAATACTCCAGCTGAGATCTTAAAAAGTATTTTGTAGAAGTTCAGCATCACCTCCTTGCCCTTGTACTGCATGCCCCTATTAATGAAGCTGAGGGGTCTGTATTCTTTGGGTGGCACAATGGCTCAGTGGTTAGCACTGGGACCCAGCTTCTATTCTAGCCTCAGGTGACTATTTGTGTGGAGTTTGCACGTTCTCCCTGTGTCTGCGTGGGTTTCCTCTGGGTGCTCTGGTTTCCTCCCACAGTCCAAAGATGTGCAGGGTAGGTGGATTGGCCATGCGAAAAAGCAGCGTTACAGGGATAGTGTAGGGGTCTGGGTGGGATGCTGTTTGGAGAGACAGTGTGGACTCAATGGACAAAATGGCCTGCTTCCACGCTATAGGGATTCTACGATTCTATGATTCTAACTGCTCTTTCCCAATGTCTTGCCACCCACAATGGTCTGTATACATATATCCCAGGGCCCTCTAGTCCTGCATCCCCTTTAGAATTGTCCTTCCTATTTTCTATTGTCTTTGAATGTTCTTCAGACCAAAGTGCATCACTTTACACTGCTCTGCATTGAATCTCATCTGCCATCTATCCATCCACTCCACCAACTTATTAATGCACTTTTGGAGCTCCACACTGCCCTCTTCATAGTTTACAATTCTTCCAAGTTTTGCATCATCTGCAAACTTTGAAATTGTTTCTTGCATTCCAAGATCCAGATCATTAATAAATATCGAAAAAGCAAGGTTACTAATACCGCCCCCTGAGAACTCCACTACAAACTTTCCTCCAGCCTGAAAAATATCAATTGAACATTACTCTTGGCCAATTTTATATCCACATGTCTTTCCTCATGTCCCAGTTGCTTCTTTTGCCAATTTATTTTAAATCTCTGCCCCTTCATTTTAAATTCTTACACAAGAGAGAACAGTATCTCCCTATCTAGTCTGTACAGTCATCTCATGGTTTAGACTAATACAATCAGAACTTTTTCATGGAATTTGGGCATCACTGGCTGGGGACAGCATTTATTGCCCATCCCTAGTTACCCTTGAGAGGTGGTGGTGAGCTGCCTTCTTGAACCAATGTAGTTCATGTGCTGTAAATAGACCCATTGCTATTCAGGAGGGAGTTCCAGGATTTTGACTCAGCAACAGTGAAAAAACGGCGATATATTTCGAAGTCAAGGTAGTGTCAAGGAGTGGCTCGGAGGAGAACTTGCAGGAAATGTTGATTCCATGTATCTGCTGCCCTCGTACTTCTTGATAGTAGAGTTTGGTAGATACTATCTAAGAAATCTATCTAATATGGATGATGATGGGATAGTGTAGGGGGATAGGCTTAGATTAGTTCACAGGTCGGCGCAACATCGAGGGCTGAAGGGCCTGTTCTGCGCTGTATTGTTCTGTGTTCTATGTTCTATGAAACCATCGTGAATTTCTGCAGTGCATATCGCAGAAGGTGCACACTGTTGCTACTGAGCGTTGGTGGTGGAGGGAGAGATTATTGAAGATGGCGAATCTGGTGCCAACAAAGGAGCTGCTTTATCCTAGATGATAGAGATTTTTAAGAGTTCTTGGTTACTCAAACTCTTTTACTGAAAAAAGATATATTTTTGCCTCCAGTGAATGCAATAAAGCCAAAGTGTTGGTAAACATTTGGAGAGTATCTCGGTTCCAAGGTGCAATGTAAAATTGAGGTCTTTATTGAATACTTTGCTTCAGAGAGATCTTGTAGTTTGTGAGGGCAGCGTGAAATAGGCTGATATGCTCAAACAGGTTGATGTTAGAAAGGAGGATGTGCTAGAGATTTTGAAAAACATGAGGATAGATAAGTCCCCGGGCCAGATGGGATATACCCAAGGTTCCGACGGGAAGTGAAGGAAGAGATTGCTGCCCCTTTGGTGATGAACTTTGCATCCTCACTGTGCACTGGAATAGTACCAGATGATTGGAGGATGGCAAATATCATTCCCTTGTTCAAGAAAGGGAATTGAGATAATCCTGTGAATTACAGACCAGCCAGTCTTACCTCTGTAGTGGGTAAGTTATTGGAGAGAATTCTGAGAGATAGCATTTATGATTATTTGGAAAAGCACAGTTTGATTAGAAATAGTCAGTATGGCTTTGTGAGGGGCAGGTCATGCCTCAGAAGCCTTACTGAATTCTTTGAGGATGTGACAAAACACATTGATGAAGGTAGAGCAGTGGATATGGTTTATATAGATTTTAGCAAGGCATTCGACAAGATTCTCCATGGTAGGCTCATTCAGAAAGTAAGGAGGCATAGGATCCAGGGAAGTTTGGCTGTCTGGATACAGAATTGGCTGTCCAATTGAAGACAGAGGGTGGTAGCAGATGGAAAATATTCAGCTTGAAGCTCAATAACCAGTGGTGTTCCGCAGGGATCTGTTCTGGGACCTCTGCTCTTTATGATCTTTATAAATGACTTGGATGAGGAAGTGGAAGGGTGCGTTAGTAAGTTTGCCGATGACATGAAGGTTGGTAGAGTTGTTGACAGTGTGGGTTACAACCGGACATTGACAGGATGCAGAACTGGGCAAAGAAGTGGCAGATGGGATTCAGCCTGGAAAAGTGTGAAGTGATTCATTTTGGAAGGTCGAATTTGAATGCAGAATACAGGGTTAATGACAGGATTCTTGGCAGTGTGGAGGAAGAGAGGGATCTTGGGGGTCCATGTCCACAGATACCTCAAAGTTGCCACCCAAGTTGATAGGGTCGTTAAGAAGGCATATGGGGTGTTGGTTTTCAATGGCAGGGGAATTGAGTTTAAGACCCGTGAGGTTATGCTGCAGCTCTATAAAACCCTGGTTAGACCACACTTGAAATATTGTGTTAAGTTCTGGTCGCCTCATTATAGGAAGGTTGTGGAAGCTTTAGAGAAGGTGCAGAGGAGATTTACCAGGATGCTGCTTGGACTGGAGGGCAGGTCTTATGAGGAAAGGTTAAGGGAGCTAGGGCTTTTCTCATTGGAGCGAAGAAGGTTGAGAGGTGACTTGATAGAGGTATACAAGATGATGAGAGGCATAGATAGAGTGGATAGCCAGAGACTTTTTCCCAGGGCAGAAATGACTATTATGAGGGGTCATAATTTTAAGGTGATTGGAGGAAGGTAGTGCAGAGATGTCAGAGGTAGGTTCTTTATGCAGAGAGTGGTGGGTGCGTGGAATGCTCTGCCAGTAGTGGTAGTGGAGTCAGATACATCAGGGACATTTAAACTACTCTTGGATAGGCACATGGATGATTGTAAAATGCAGGGTAGTTTGATCTTAGAGTAGGACAATAGGTTGGCACAACATTGTGGGCCGAAGGGCCTGTACTGTGCTGTAATGTTCTATGTTCTAGGTACTGTGCTGTACTGTGCCGTACTGTTCTATGTGCTAGGTACTGTGCTGAAATGTACTGTGCCGTACTGTTCTATGTTCTAAGTTCTATTTGAATGTCACTTGCAGTCGGAAGCAGTTGTTGCAGAAGTTGTCACAAATTTAATTATGGATGGAGTTGACTGACTCCTGGGCAACGATTTGACTGGAATAAATGTTGTAGCTTTACCTACAAATCAAAGAAAGTCTGAGAGAGTTAAACAAACACAGAGAATGCTGGAGAAACTCAGCGGGTCTTGCAATATCTGTGGAGAGAGAAACAGAATTAACATTTTGAGTTTGGCATGATGCTCCTTCAAAATTTCCATTCTATGAGTAGTGGAGCCTGAATTCCAGGGCAGTATCGCAGTGGGTCATGTACATCTCTCAGGCTATTCCTCTGGCTTCTAACCAGGGAGACATTTTTCATCTGAAAGCACCTCCTTGAACAAGTTTTCCAAAGTGCAGAAACAGTATGAAATGACCTGGTATATGTTACAGCTAAGACACAAGGCCCTGGAAGAACTCAATGCAAACCACAATGTTGTTTCAAGAAATGGGCATGAAAAGCCCACTTGACTGGTTTAATAGAAAGGTGGATCTGTGAGCTATGCCATCTGTCCCATTTTGCCTAAGATCAGAATTCAATTTGTACCCTGGAACAGCAAGCACCCCTCTTAGCCTGCACTCCAGCATCTACTTGAAGTTCTTCTTTCAGCCAGAACATTACTTAATATCAGACATGACCTTTTCCTTACAATAGCTCGGCTGTGAAGCTACCAAAATAGCAAATATTTACACTTGATAGAATATGCAGAGCATCAAACAAGGAGGCAGCCTAAGTGACTGCCTTTGAATTTATGCAAACGTTTTGGCTCAAAAGAAAGCAGCGTAGCATCCGACAGCCACAACAAGACTGGACAAATATTTAACCACAATAATTTTTCTGAATGGGTGACACTTCCTTCTGTTGTGAAAGGGCATTCGGGTACAGGTCAGCCAAGTCTTTGGCACCTGTACATTTAAGGCTTGTTTGACCAAGCCAACTCACTCCATTAGTCCATTCATAGGACGGTGGTCAATGTGGAATCATAGAAAATAGGAGCAGGAGTAGCCCATTTGGCCCTATGAACCTGCTCTGTCATTGAATATGATCATGGCTGATCATCCAACTGCTCTTGCTTTCTCTCCATACTCTTGATCCCTTTAGCCCTAAGAACTATCTCTAATTCCTTCTAGAAAATTTTCAATGTTTTAACCTCAACTGTTCCGTAGCAGAGAATTCCACAGGCTCATCACTCTCTGGGTGAAAACCATTTGTCCTCATCTCAGTCCTAAATAGCCTACCTGTATGGATAGACTGTGACCCCTAGTTCTGGACTTTCTGGTCATTGGGAATATCCTTTTTGCTTTACCCTACCTAACCTAGTTAGAGTGTTATAGGTCTCTATACGTTCCCCTTCATTCTTTTAAACTCTAGTGAATATAGTCATAACTGATCCAGTTTCTCTTCGTACATTCCAGGAATCAGTCTGGTAAAAGGAGGTGTGTAGCTGTTTACAGACTAAAGTGGGATTTGCACAAGGAGCCAGAGGACATCCGATGTATACTTTGCATGTAATTCTTTATCAATTCATTCAGGTGACATTGGTGTCGCTGGCTGGGCCCAGCATTTATTGCCTGCCTCTTGTTGCCCTTGAGAAGGAGGTAGTGAGCTGCCTTCTTGAACTGCTGCAGTCCACATGCTATGTGTTGACACAAAGCCCTTTGTGAGGGAATTCCAGGATTTTGACCCAGTGACACTGAAGGAACGATGATGAATTTCCAAGCCAGGATGCTGATTGGCTTCAAGGGGAAATTGCAGATGGTGGTGTTCCTGTGTATCTGACCTTCTAGATGGTCATGGTCATGGTTTTAAAAGGTGCAGCTTACAGGTGTTGGTGAATTTCTATAATCCATCTACAAGAGACCACACCTGAAGAATTATGTGCAGTTTTGGTTTCTTTACCTCAGAAAAGTTGTACTTCCCAATAGAGACAGTATAGCAAACATTCACCAGAGTAGTTCCTGGGATAGCAGGCATGTTGTATGAGGAGAAATTGAGTTCTCTGGGATTGTATTCACTGCAGTTTAGAATGAGTGGTGATCTGACTGGAATACAAAATATTCTGACAGGTCAGAACAGACAGGACTCAGTGATGATGTTTTCCCTGGCCGAGGGGTGCAGAACAAGGGATCCCAATCTTACGATAAGCAGTATTTCTGACTGATCAGTGGAAACATTCCTTCACTCAGAGAGCAGTGAACCACAGAGAGCTGTGGAAGCAAAGGCACCGAAGATATTGAAGAAAATATTAAATAAAAATTGAAAGAACTGCGGATGCTGCAAATCAGAAACAAAATCAGAAGTTACTGGAAAAGGTCAATGGGTCTGGCAGCATCTATGAAGAGAATTCAGAGTTAATGTTTCAGGTCCAGTCACCTTTCCTCAGAAGGTCTTTTGAAAAAATTTGTAGCTCGTGAAATAAAATGGACATTAGCAGCATGGCTACAAAATCGACTAAGTGATAGGAAACAGAGAGTAATGGTCAATTAATGTTTCTTGGGTTGAAGGAAAGTCCTTAGCAAAATTCCCAAGGGACTGGGTTTAGGGCTATTGCCTGTCCTGAATATATCGATAAACCACAGCTTGGTTTACTTGGTACAACTTCAAAATTAGTGGATGGTACAAAACCTGGGTGTATTGTAAACTGTAAGGAAGACAGTGTAGTATTTGAAAAGGACAGAATTGAGTTAATGGAATGGCAGATGAAGTTTGGCGCAGAGAAATGTAATATAACTGACAGTGGTAGGAAAAACATGGAGAGACAAAATAAACTAAAGGCTACACTCTAAACAGGGCACAGGTGCAGAGAAACCAAATTGTATATGTGCATCAGCTAGTAAAGGTAGGGGCAGGAGAGGTTTAAAGGGCAGTTAATAAAGCATACTGGATCCTAGGCTTTATTCACAAAGGCACAGATTACAAGACAAAAAAGAGATGATGTTAAATTTGAATAATACACTAGTTCAGACTTAGCCGGAGTCCCCTTGCGTTCAGTTCTGAGCACTAAACCTTCTGATGAATGTGAAGGCATTGGAGCGATGTAGAAGAGATTCACAAGTGATTCCAGAGATGAGTAATTTTCAGTTACATAGATGGATTGGACAGGTTAGGAATGATTTCTTGAGACAACGGAAGGTTGAGAAGAGATCTGATAGAGATGTTCAAAGTCATGGGGTCTTGCAGCAGAATAGAGAGGGAAAAACCATTCCCATTGGTGGATAGATAGCAAATGAGGAGACACTGATTTAAAGTCATTGGCAAAAGAATTAGAAGTATCATAAGGAAGACCTTTCTCAGGCAGCAAGTACTTCAAACCTGCAATGCACTGATCAACAGTATGGTTGAGGCATCTTCAATCAATGCCAACAAAAGAGAATAAAATAAAGAATGGTGGATACTCCAAATCTGAAATATAGACAGCAGGCTCAGTTGTTAGCACTGCTGCCTCTCAGCACCGGGACCCGGGTTCAATTCCACCCTTGGGCCACTATCTGTGTGGAGTTTGCACATTCTCCCCGTGTCTGCATGGGTTTCCTCCGGGTGCTCTGGTTTCCTCCCACAGTCCAAAGATGTGCAGGCCAGGTGGATTGGACATGCCAAATTGCCCATAGTGTTCAGGGATGTGTAGATTATGGGGATGGGTCTGGGTGGGATGGTCTGGGAGTCTGTGTGGACTTGTTGGGCCGAAGGGCCTGTTTCCACACTGTAGGGATTCTATGATTGCAAACGTTGAAGAAACTCAGCATCTGTGGAGTGGAAGCATAGTTAACGTGTTGAATCCAGTGACCCTTCTTCAGATTACGAGATAACAAGGTGTGGGGCTGGATGAACACAGCAGGCCAAGCAGCATCACAGGAGCAGGAAAGCTTGACGTTTCGGGCCTAGACCCTTCATCAGAAATGGGGGACGGGAAGAGGGTTCTGAAATAAATAGGGAGAGAGGGGGAGGCGGATAGAGGATGGATAGAGGAGAGGATAGGTGGAGAGGAGGCAGACAAGTCGAAGAGGCAGGGATAGAGCCAGTAAAGGTGAGTGTAGGTGGCGGGGTAGGGAGGAGATAGGTCAGTCCAGGGAGGACAGACAGGTCAAGGGGGCGGGATGAGGTTAGTAGATAGGAGATGGGGGTGGGGCTTGAGGTGGGAGGAGGGGATAGGTGAGAGGAAGAACAGGTTAGGGAGGCGGGGACGAGCTGGGCTGGTTTTGGGATGCGGTAGGGGGAGGGGAGATTTTGAAGCTTGTGAAATCCACATTGATACCATTGGGCTGCAGGGTTCCCAGGCTGAATATGATTTGCTGTTCCTGCAGCCTTCGGGTGGCATCACTGTGGCATTGCAGGAGGCCCAGGATGGACATGTTGTCTGAGGAATGGGAGGGGGAGTTGAAATGGTTCGCGACTGGAAGGTGCAGTTGTTTGTTGCGAACTGAGCACAGGTGTTCTGCAAAGCGGTCCCCAAACCTCCGCTTGGTTTCCCCGATGTAGAGGAAGCCACAACGGGTACAGCGGATGCAGTATACCACATTGGCAGATGTGCAGGTGAAAGTCTTCTTGGGGCCTGGGATTGGGGTGAGGGAGGAGGTGTGGGGGCAGGTGTAGCACTTCCTGCGGTTGCAGGGAAAAGTGCCGGGTGTGTTGGGGCTGGAGGGGAGTGTGGAGCGGACAAGGGAGTCGCGGAGGTGCCACAGTGATGCCACCCGAAGGCTGCAGGAACAGCAAATCATATTCAGCCTGGGAACCCTGCAGCCCAATGGTATCAATGTGGATTTCACAAACTTCAAAATCTCCCCTCCCCCTACCGCATCCCAAAACCAGCCCAGCTCTTCTCCGCCTCCCTAACCTGTCCTTCCTCTCACCTATCCCCTCCTCCCACCTCAAGCCCCACCCCCATCTCCTATCTACTAACCTCATCCCGCCCCCTTGACCTGTCCGTCCTCCCTGGACTGACCTATCTCCTCCCTACCCCCCCACCTATACTCACCTTTACTGGCTCCATCCCCGCCTCTTCGACTTGTCTGCCTCCTCTCCACCTATCCTCTCCTCTATCCATCTTCTGTCCACTCCCCCCTCTCCCTATTTATTTCAGAACCCTCTTCCCCTCCCCCATTTCTGTTGAAGGGTCTAGGCCCGAAACGTCAAGCTTTCCTGCTCCTATGATGCTGCTTGGCCTGCTGTGTTCATCCAGCCCCGCACCTTGTTATCTCGGATTCTCCAGCACCTGCAGTACCTTTTATCTCTAACCCTTCTTCAGAACTCCAGCTTTCCTAGCCTCTGACCTGCTCTTTGGTGAGGAATGCTACTAAAGAACATGAATCAAAAAATAACTGAGGAATCAAGGAAGGCAAGTGAGATAATGAGCAGTATATTTCAAGAAAGAAAGAGGTAGAGAATCGGAATAGTCACGGTTTGGTCACAGCATAGAAAAACCAACAATATATCTCACCTAAGATAACAAGGTGTAGAGCTGGATGAACACAGCAAGCCAAGCAGCATCAGAGGACCAGGAAGGCTGACGTTTCGGGCCTAGACCCTTCTTCCTGCTCCTCTGATGCTGCTTGGTCTGCTGTGTTCATCCAGCTCTACACCTTGTTATCTCAGATTCTCCAGCATCTGCAGTTCCTGCTATCTCTGAAACAAATATATCTCACCTGTTGGATAAGGAATGTATTGTGGACTGTTTAATACTTAAAATGCAAATACATTTACAGAGTACCATATGCTTCACTCACTGATATCAAGGATTTTCAAATGCAGTTTATCTTAATATAATTTTCTCCCATGCCTTGAGCCTTGTCAATCAAATGAATGTCAATTTGTTTCCTTTTATGCTGAGACGCATTGGCAACATCAGATACCACAGTAACCAGGTCAAATCCCCAAATGCTGACCAGAACCACAGATATTCCTTTAATCACTAAGATCTGTTCTTTTTAATTAGCACTATCAGAAGCCAGAGACAGTGGTAGCATTGTTCGGGAGCTGCATCTTTTAACTGGGAAATCTGATTATCAGCTTCAGTCAGCCTCTCAGACATAATGCAGCGCACAGAATGTGTTCAGACATTCATTTGATTTTAAAATTTTTTTTCTGTTGACTTACAGGACTCTCTGTTCAGAATAATGGATGGAAGGTAGCTTGTTTAAGTTGTTCCCTATTGTGCAAACTGATGATCTGTCATATGATGTAGAGCATTAATTAAACGGCCCTAGTGGTGGTATCCCTAACCCTGGACCAGAAGACCCAGTTTAAGTTCTATCTGCTCCAGAACTGTGTAATGACATTTCTGGTCAGGTTGATTAGAAAATATCTGAAAGTGTGAATTGTACACAAGGAATTGAGATGGCACCCCCTGGATGTAACTGAAGGGGCCAGACGGTGAATATTTAAATGCTAGAGTCTATGCTCCCAAGTCCATACAAGACCCCATGCCCCCACGGTCCCACAAATACAACAGTAGGTCAGAGGCTGTGCAGCAAGAAATTCTCCTCCTGATTTCAAAAGCCTGTCCACCATCTCCAAGGAGTAAGTAAGGAGTGTGATGGAATACTCCCCGCTTGCCTGGATGAGTGTAGCTCCAACTCAAGAAACCCAACAAAGCAGCCCATTTGATTGACACCATCCACCAAGGTCAACATACATTCCCCTCACAACTGACACTCAGTAGCAGCAGTGTGTACCATCTACAAGATGTACTGCAGAAATTCACCAAAGATCCATGACACTTTCATCTAGGTACATAAGATACATGGGAACACCACCCCCTCCAAGTTCCCCTTCGAGCCATTCACCATCCTGGCTTGGAAATATATCGCCGTTCCTTCAGTGTCACTGGGTCAAAAATTCTGGAATTCTCTTCCTAAGGGCATTGTGGGTCAACCTACAGCACATGGACTGCAGTGGTTCAAGAAAGCAGCTCACCATCACTTTCTCAAGGGCAACTAGGGACGAGCAATGAATCGTGGCCAAGGTAAAGTTGCCCATTTCCCATGAAGTAATAATAAATTTTTAAAACGTCACAGAATAAAACAGGCTGACTGGTCATTTATCA
This sequence comes from Ginglymostoma cirratum, assembly GCA_024137785.1. Taxonomy (NCBI): domain Eukaryota; kingdom Metazoa; phylum Chordata; class Chondrichthyes; order Orectolobiformes; family Ginglymostomatidae; genus Ginglymostoma; species Ginglymostoma cirratum. Next base: position 271,452 of record JAHRHZ010000021.1, on the reverse strand, counting down.
GAGCCCGAAACGTCAAGCTTTCCTGCTCCTATGATGCTGCTTGACCTGCTGTGTTCATCCAGCTCCACACCTTGTTATCTCTTATGACTGGTCATTTATCTGTTTGCTGCTTGTGGGAGATTACTGACTGCAAATTACTTGTAATTTTCCTTCACTACGACAGTGTCTACACTTCAAAAGTATTGCATTGACTATAGAATTCTTTATTTCCTTTCTTAATCCAGACAATCTATAATTTTGTTCAATAACGTAGCCATTGTGCCAATATGTCCTGTCTCTACATCAAAAGTATTTACTCCAATAAGTTATTTAGCAAGCTTTTCTATTCTGTGTTCATTTTCTTTTATTACTTGTCTGATATTGACAATCAATACTGGCAAGATGTCATATTTCCAGTTTTTAAAATGTGTAGTTGCTGCTATTTGTATGAAGTGACAAGTCTTGCATAACTATTTTTGAACTTAGCAACTGACACTGCATCTGCCAATTTGATTCTTTGAAATTTCTGGCATCACAGCTAGTTGCCCTTGAGAAGCTGGTGGTGAGCTGCTTTCTTGAACTGCTGCAGTACTTGGAGTGTAGATACATATCCTCTCCAGTGCTTTTAGGGAGGGAGTTCCAGGATTTTGGCACAGCAATAGTGAATGAACGGTGATATATTTCCAAGTCAGGATGGTGTGTGACTTGGAGAGAATTTTCAGTACTATTAATTGATCAAGAAAGGACATCTGTTCTTTGAAAGAGTGACACGGGAAATTTAACCTGCACCTGGGGTGATCACAGTTTAGTGTCTCAAAATGAAAGCACCTCCAACAGTGCAACAGTACTTCCACACTGGTACTCTGGTGTCCTCCTGGATTGTGTGTTTGTGTTTCATGATTACAGCCGCTGAGGCAAGGCCACAGTATGTGCATTGTTAGCTTTGCTTCTAATTACTTCATTGTAGATATCTAAAGAAGAGAAAACTTTTAAAAATACATTTCTCTCAGCACATCCACTAGATGCACAAACGTAACTCAGTTCCTGGGGTTTTGGCACATTTACCCAATTAAATTATCCCTAATCCCAAACGTTGTTCGAGGATTGCACAACATGATCAAGCATTTCTCAGGACGTTGGCTTGAGGCCACCAAGTCAGAGTATTGACAGACAAAGCAACACTGGCATTTTAATGAACGTTGGCATAGCTAATGAGAAAAATTAAATTGATTTCTTAACCTTAATAGTAAAGTCAAATAGAAACAATTTCAGACTAATCACTAGCGAAAGAAGAACACAGTTCCATAAAACACAATCGTATTTGTCTCAATCCTGGTTTAACATTTGCACTGGGATTTTGCGGATTTGGGAAACAATGGACACTGAACTACCTAATAAGGGATTTGCCCCTCAGTGGTACTGAATGCAATTGGATAATCCATTTGTGAGATTTAAAAAAACTTTAGGCACCTTTAACCCTTCATGAATACATTTGTTTTCACACTTTGGAAATGACAGATTTATGTCACAGAATATTGAATATTCAGATTAATCTCATTAAATGTTAAGTGTAATAAAGAGAAGGTAAATTGCTAACATACGCATGGGAATCCTTGGTCAATAAAACATTAAACATAGCCTGTGTAAAACTAGTGCTCATCAAGAAAGTCTTTCAAGCACATTGCAAGGACAACGTACATTTATAATAGCATTTTTAACGTAATAAACAGCCTAAGGTGCTTCACAGGAGTGTAATGGGACGAAATTCAACCACATAAGGACTTGGTAGGACATCTAAGCGAAAGTCTGGTGGAAGTAAAAACAGAAATTGCTGGAAAGCTAAGCAGGTTTGGCAGCATCTCTGGAGAGAAATCAAAGTTAATGCTTTGGGTCCCATGACCCTTGCTCAGACCAACCTTCTGAGGAAGACCCAAAATATTAACTCTGATTTCTCTCCACAGATACTGCCAGACCTGCTGAGCTTTTCCAGCAATTACCGTTTTCGTTTCTGCTTTCCACCATCACTTTGGTTTTTAACCTGGTGGAAGTGGTTGTTTTTGAGGAGCATCTAAAAATACAATGTAAAGGATTATGCCAAGTGGTTTTGGTTGGTTGGTAAATGTTGCTAAAGACAGTCAGATATTGTTTACAGATTGTGTTATTACTCAAAATCAGCAATTGACTCTTTCCAGACAATCAGACTGTGCGATAACAAAACATAAATATGCCTACTTTCATTGTCATCTCTTGCCTTTAATGGGACAGTAATGGCCCCAGTACTGGCTCAGGAGCCTTACCATTCTGATAAAATTGGCAATAGCACTGGAACCATTTTGACAAAGTACCCAAAGCATCCACCTGTTTCAAGTTGAAGCATGTTGACACAACTGATGTCAGTTCAAATCCCACCACGGCAATTTATGTCCTCAAAAAAGCAGGCACCTCTAGTTCTGGGGTAATGAAAATAAATGATACTAAAAGCTGAACTGTTATACAAACCCAACAGGTCCTTCCAGTAATGGAGCTGCTGTCTCTACTCTGGTCCACCACATATTGTGTTAGACCCTTAATGTCCCACAACAACCAGGAATGAGCTGCAAAAGCAACTTTAATCAGCATCTCTCACACCACCAAAGCAAATAAATAAAATATTATCTTCCCTCTGCTTTTAAACCTCCTCCAAAGTTTGCAGCCAGACATAATAAGCTTAACCATATATATTTAAACACCTGCTGCCAATTTGTCATCAACTTCTCATAGTCAATGTACACATTACAACACTAAGTCCACCGCAGTATTAAAGGGCTTTATAGTGCATGCCTGTCGGAGGTGAATCATTCAACAAACATGTCCATTTAAATGACAATATACAAGGAAACTTGTTTCAAAAGCAAAATAATTATAATGGGAGGCTCTAAGCTTCACATGAACTGAGAGGGTGGCACGGTGAGGGGGCGGACAGAACAACCTGTGACACAGGTCAATGTTTTGAGCAATTCGGTGAAGGTTTTGTTTTTAAGTGCATTACTGTTCAAACGAGACAACAGCTTTCTAGCTTTATTCATGAGCACTGAGTATGAGTTGGTCATTAATATAATGGAAAAACAGCACCGACTGAACAGTGATCATAAAATGACAACGTTTGATATTGGGATAAGAGAGAGAAGGCTGAGTCCCCAAGAATGGTTTAAATATAAATAAGACTAACTTTGATGGGATGAGGCAGGGATTGACTGATTGGTAGAACTCAGTTATGAATGACCAGTGAGAGAGGCATGTATGAGAAATGATAGCTTGTATATCTATTATAAGGGGCCACATATTTTTTTCTGAAGGAGGGTCACTGGACCCATGATGTTGACTCTGCTTTCTCCCTACAGCACAGCTGCCAGACCTGTTGAGTTTCTCCAGTAATTTCTGGTTTTGTGTCACGTATTTTATTATTTGGGACAAGACTGTGAATTCGAAGTTGGAATGATCTCACTGAAAAACCAGGAGAGTTTCTCAACTTGAAAATTAAATATTTCATTTCATAACTTTAATTTAAGTCCATTCTTTTCCAAATGTGAGATAGATTAGGGGTGGAATTACCAGAAGAGCTGAGAAGGCAATGGTAACTGAAAGATTACCAATGTAACTGATCCTGGTGGAAATGCAGGAGGGATTAGGTACACAGATTAGAGAGTCAAAGATTCAACTACAACAGATTGAGACAGAAAATGAAGTTAAAAGGTGGAAGATGGCAATGATAAAACCTGTACTTGACTTTCAGTGAGAAGAGAAAGAGCTGCATTTTCGGAGAGAGGTGGGGAATATCAGATAGAAATTATGGTGTTTTAAAAAATATGGACCTCAGATACTGACAAAGTCTCAAATGGAAAAAACTAGTCATAATCTAAGGACCAGTAAGGAAATGCTTACAATTGTACAGGCCCTGAGAAAAGGAGCTGTGGGCATTCTTTGTATCGTTTGAGATAATAACTAAACAAATGAATAGCCCTAAGGAAAACTGGAAGTTGCGTTTGTAAAGCAAGTTGAAAGGTACAGCGCATGAAATCTGTGCATCACTGTCATAGGAGGTTTCTAAGAATTATGATATGGAGGTGCTGGTGTTGGGCTGGGGTGGATGAGATCAGAAGTCACACAACATTTTCTGATGAAGGGTCTAGGCCCGAAACATCAAGCTTTCCTGCTCCTATGATGCTGCTTGGCCTGCTGTGTTCATCCAGCCCCACACCTTGTTATCTCGGATTCTCCAGCATCTGCAGTACCTTTTATCTCTCATCCCAGGTTACGGTCCAACAGGTTTATTTGAAAACACAAGCTTTCAGAGCCTCTCTCCTTCTTCGGGCATTAGACTTAAGAATTATAACACTGTCAAAAAAAAGGCAGTTCTGTGTAGGTATGAATTAGTTCCTGAAGTGGACAGGCAAAAGTTTTGAAATTTGTGGAAACAGCCCGGGCAAACCTCCACTGAATTTGAAAGGGTCAAGCAAAATAATTTTGCAAAGTGGTTACAGGTTTCAGGAATAAATACCAAATATGAAACTCAGACAAATTAATCTCCTGGCAGCATTTAAAAACACATTGCCTTTTGTAATTAGAACCCACATTGAAGGTCGAAAGGTTGCGACTGCTAGAAAAGCAGCAACAAATGCTGGTGGCTATTAGCTGACCCTAAAACCCTTTTTCTGACACCACCATATGGTTATAGGATCAGAGAGTGAAAGGAAGGCAAACAGCCAGTGTAGAAAAAAGACAGCTAGGAATGCCCCAAAATCTCCTGCCCACAGAAGATGGAAAGATGCTGAGGGTGGAAGTGAAAGTCAAAGATCAAAGTGTTTCCTTTATAATAAAGTGGACCACCTACATTCAGAACGCTGGAAGCTGTGTGGGGAGCCCATGTGACTTACTGAGGAGTGTTAGAGTGAGTCTAAAAAGGCAAGTTGAACGGAAAATACAGAGAACATAGAAGGCTGAGAGGTGACCTTATTGAGGTTTATAAAATCATGAGGGGCATAAATAAGATGAATAGCCAAAGTCTCCTCCCCAGGGTGGGGGAATCCAAAACTAGAGGGCATAGGCTTAAGGTGAGGTTTAAAAGGGCAAATTTTTCACACAGAGGTTGGTGCATGTATGGAATGAACTGCCAGAGGAAGTGATGAGGGCGAGTGCAATTACAACATCTGGACAGGTACTTGGATTGGAAAGGTTTAGAGGGATATGGGCCAAAAACAGGCAAATGAGACTAGTTTAGGAAACCTGGTCAGTATGGACTAGTTGGACCACAGGTCTGTTTCTGTGCTGCATGTCTCTATGACTCTATAAATTATAGCTTTAAATTCAACAGGAAACTGGAGTAAACACTACTGTGAGTGCAAGAGGTGAATAAAGGTAAATGAGAAATATAAAGGGTTTTTGTCAAAAGAAATGATAACGCCATTTTCTTCAAATGATGCAGTTAAACCCAGAACTGTACCCTAAATGATTCAGGAGCTGCTCAACCCCTTGTGTTGGAGAAAAACAGTTTTCCCTCCAGAGAGTTCAATGAAAGCCAACTGTTAATAAACTTTGTGAAGAATATATCCCAATTCCACTGTACAAAGTCCAAATGGAGTGTGACTTGCTGTCCAGAATATTGCCAATAGGCGTTGTTAAGAAATAACCCTTTGAAGGAGCTGAAACACTCATTGGTAATAATTTGTTGCTAGGCAAAGTTATAATGTTGCCTCTAATCATGAAAAGCCTGGATTTAGGTAAAAGAGATGCTTCAGATACAAGTAAAAGTTCCAGGTATTTTTTCCTCCTGTGTGGTGACCAGAGCAATGGTTAAAACAAGATCCACCCACATAAAGAAACACTTGAAAAGAACATGTAAAAAAAAAAGACCTGTTTAAGCAACTACAGTTAACTGGCTGAGTAATAATTCACAAAAACATAGAATTCTTCAAGTGTGGAAACAGGCCATTCAGCCCATTAAGTCCACACTGACCCTCTGAACAGTATCCCAACCAGACCTACCCCATATTTCCCATAGATACACGCGCTAGCCTGCACATCCCTGGATACTGTAGCATGGCCAATCCACCTAACCTACGTAACTTTGGACTGTGGGAGGAAACCCATGCAGACACGGGGATAATGTGTAAACTCCACACAGACGGTCACCCGAGAATGGAATCTAACCCGGGTCCCTGGCGCTGCAAGGCAGCAGTGCTAACCACTGAGCCACCGTGCCACCCTGAAGCACAAAAGTGAGAGTAACTTATTTAAGGCAATTGTAAGGCAAAGGCAAGTGTTGCCAAGAACAGCAAAAGGTTCCCCATTCCCCATTCCTAAAACTAAATAGGGATTCATAAAATTCAGAAGATTCTTGGGAAAGTGTGGGCTTTATCAGACATTTGTGCCTAACCTCAGCATAACAGCTGTATTCTTACCAAGTTCATTTTCGAAGCAGGCTAAGATGGGATTGCCAGCAGAATGCCAGGTTTTGTTTTTGGAAGCTGAAGGCAATTCTACTAAATGAACCAATCTTAGCCGTTCCTGACTTTACAAAACATTTCAAAGTTGCAATTAATGCGACGGATTCTGGAGTAGACGCAGTCTTGTTACAAGATGGTGAATGAGGAATAGAGAAGCCAATGGCTTACTTTGCAACAAATTAAACCAATATCAGACTTTGGGATTATTATTAGTTCTTCTATTAAATTTTTGAAATCTATATCAATCATGGTTGCAAAGTGACACTAATAGTTCTGACTATATTCCACTAGCTTTTGTAAAAACATTCATGACTCGGGATAAAATATTGCTGTAATGAAGCTTATTAAATTAATCAGGCATGAGTCTTACTTGTCAGCCCAAACCTGGATGTTGTTCAGGTCTTGACTGCATTTGTACATGGTCTGCTTCAATTAACCCTGTCAATATCCTTTTCCACCTGTTGTATATCTGTTAATCTGTCTTTTGTGTGTGTTTTAATTGTGATTGGTTGTCTATGTAATTAGCAATTATTAAGTTGCATAATTGTGGATTAGAAATCCTTTCTTTTCTCTGCCTTTGTTAAAATTAATTGTGCTTTTTTTTAAATTCATTCATGGGATGTGGGTGTTGGCTGGACCACCGTTTGATGCTGGTCTCTAATTGAGTTCAGACTGACTGTTTTACTTGAGCCATTTCTGAAGCCAGTTAAGAGGCACAAGTAGGCCAGGCCAGGGATGGACGGCAGACTTTTTCTTCCTGAAGGGAGGTTAGTGAACCTGATGAGTTTTTAACAACGTGGTCATTATTCACTGAGATTTGCAATCAAATTTTTATTGAATTCTAATGTCACCATCTGCTGCAGGGAGATTCAAACCCATGTCTTCAGAACATAAGCCCGGGGTTTTGAATTACTAGTCCACTGACGTTACCACTACACAACCACTCACCCACTCAATAGCTAAACAAGTGTAAATTTATAATTACTGATGAAACTTGGTGTGAATTGCTTTAGTCATAGAGTCGTGCAGTAGGAAAATAGGCCCACTTGCCTGAACTTGGCACATATCGCTCCAAATCTTTCTTATTCATGTACTTATCCAAATGTCTTTTAAACATTGTAACTCAGGCAAGCTGATCATCTTAAAGGTTTAATTGGGATTTTGACTATTTCAGGACTATTAAGTCAGGACAGCACACATGGCCCTAAAAAAAATTAGCCCAAATTGTTGCAGTTAATAAGTGATGGATGGTATTAGGGGAGGCAATGGTCTAGTGATATTGTCATTGGGCTATGAATCCACAGACTCAGGTAATGTTCTGGGGACTGGGTTTGAGTTTTTCCTGACAATTTATTCATGGTCAACATCAGGCTCTTAATTCCAAACTTGAATTCATAAGCCACCCTCTGCCATGGGCAGGGTTTGAAACCATATCCCCGGAACATTATCTGGGTGTCTCAATTAATAGTCCAGTGACTAGGTTACCACATACCCTAAGGACCAGAATTTGAATCCTGCCATGGCAGATGGTGGAATTTGAATTCAATAAAGAACCTGGAATTAAGAATCTAATGATGACTGTGAATCCATTGTCAATTGTCAGAAAAACCCATCTGGTTCACTAATGTCCTTCAGGGAAGGAAACTGCTGCCCTTATCTGGTCTGGCTTACATGTGGGTCCATACCCACAGCAATGTGGTTAACTGTTGACTGCCCTCTGGGCAATTAGGGATAGACACATTTCATGAATGAATAAAAGAATTAAATAAAGACAAAAGGCTAAAACAGTAGGAGATCCCAAGTATTGGGAGAGATAGAAAAAAGAGCAGGAGGATACAAAAAATTGTGAGAGGCATAAGGTGTTTCTTTTAAAAAAAAACTCCAGGTGTTCAAGGACAACACTAAACAATTTTGCAAATATGTTAAGATGAATAAGGTGGCTAAGGGAAATGGGACCAGCCAATAAGAGATACAGGTTACATCCTAAATAGAAGTGAGGAAATAGTAGACAAATTAAATATTTGTTTTTTTGTTAGTTTTCACAGCAAAGGATGGAGATAGTTTTCCTTACATGTTTGGCAATTTAACAATGAGCTGATGGATGGAACTAATTGATTTAACATCAGTTAAAACAAATTGGCGATTGTGAAACAAATGAGATGAAAGATTTTTTAAAAAGTGCTTCGAGACACCGGTCATGGCTCGCATCAAATGTGGCCTTGCAGCCTGCATCAATCCCTTGCAATTTGCCTACTGGTCCATCAGGTCCATGGTCGATGCCATTTCCCTCATCCCTGGAATATCTGAATAATAAGGACACTTACATCAGGCTTCTATTTATGGACTACAGCTCCGCCTTCAACACTATAATCCCAAACAAACTAAACTCCAAAATTCAAGACCTAGGTATCAGCTCCACCCTTTGCAACTGGATCCGCAGCTTCCTGGTCCACAGACATCAATAGTGAAGATAAAAATAACAACACCTCCTCCATGACAATCCTCAACATCAGCGCCCCACAAGAATACTTCCTCAGTCCCCTACTGTACTCCCTGTACACTCATGACTGTGTGGCCAAATTTCATCTGAACACCATCTACAAGTTCGCTGACGATGCCACCGTTGTTTGGTATCCAGCCTACAATGACAGAAAAGAATACAGGAAGGAGATAGAGGGCTTGGTGTTGTGATGCAAAGATAACAATCTCTCCGTCAATGTCAACAAAACGAACGAGCTGATCATCGACTTCAGGAAGAAAGGAAGAGGACACGCCCCTATCTACAACAATGGAGCTGAGGTGGAGAGGGTCAACAGCATTAAGTTCCTAGGAGTGATGATAACCAAAAATCTGTCCTGGATCACCCACATAGATGTGATGGTCAAAATGGCACAACAACATCTCTTCTTCCTCAGGAGGCTAAGAAAATTCGGCATGTCCATAAGGATTTTCACTAACTTTTACAAATGCGCCATAGAAAGCATTCTATCTGGGTGCATAACAGCTTGGTACAGCAGCTGCTCTGTCCAAGGCTGTAAGAAACTACAGGAAGTTGTGTGCACAGCATAGGCTATCACGGAAGACAAACTCCCCATCAATTGACTCCATCTACCTTTCTCATTGCCAAGAAAAAGCAGCCAACATCATCAAAGCCCCCTCCCACTTAGCTGTAATCTCTTCCAACTTCTCCCGTCAGGCAGGAGATTCAAAAGTTTAAACACACATCCCAACAGGTTCAAGAACAGCTTCTTCCCCATTGTTATTAGACAGCTGAATGGACCTCTCAGATTTCAAATCTAATGCTGATCTTGCTTCTGTACATCTCCTGTGCAACTACAACTTGGTATTCCTCGCTCTGTTCACCTATGATCTGTATGTCCTTGTATATTATAATCAGCCTGCACTGCACGCAAAACAAAACTTTTCACAAAACTTAGGTACATATGACAACAATAAATCAAATCAAATCAAGAAACCTCCAGAACTTGATGGGTTTCACCAGAGGATAGTAAAAGAAATAAACGAGAAAATCAGCCCTTATTTCAAGGAGGTTTGTGTATAAGATAAGGAAGTCTTGCTGCGGATGTTCAATGTGCTGGTGAGGCCACATCTGGAGTACTATGAGCAGTTTTGGTCCCCTTAATCGAAGAACAATACCACTTCATTGGAGGCAGTTCAGAGAAGTTTCACTAGGATGATCCCTGATATGGGGTGATTGTTTTATGAGCAAAGGTTAAACTGGATGGGGCTCTGCTACTGGAGTTTAGAAGAATAGGAGGTAATATCATTGAACATCTAGAAGTCTTAAGCGGCCAGACAGGGTAAATGCTGAGTGAATGTTTTCCCTCATGGGAGAGTCTAGGACCAGAGGGCACAGTCCCAGAATTAAGTGGCAGCAATTTAAGACTGAGATGAGAAGGAATTTCTTCTCTGAGAGGGTTGTGTGTCTTTGAAACTCCTTGCCACATAGAGTTGTAGGGGAAGAGTCCTTGCGGATATTTAAGGCTGAGATAAATAGATTCCTGATCAGAAGGGAAATCAAAGGTTGTGGAGGAAGGTCAGGAAAGTGGACATGAGGAACGTCAGATCAACCATAATCCTATTGAAATAGCAGAGCAGGATTGAGGAGCTGAAGTTCTGTTCCTATTTCTGAAGGTCTAATGGTCTATGGTAATGAATGATGTCTTATAAATGCAAGTTCTTTTCTGCTTTTCTTTAAACAATACAATATTAAAATGCTCATCAATAATGAAATGGCAAAAAGTCAGATGACACCATGATGGATTTTTGACTTGGAGATGCCTGCAGGGACTTTAAATCTCCAACACAAGCCAAGAGAGAACAGAATCAAACTCAAAGCTGAGGTAAGTGACTCTTTCCTGGAATGAGCCACAGCTGCTCACGTCCTGAGGTCTGGAATTTTCTTCCTAAATTCTTGACTGAATGCTCACATTTATGCTTTTCTCAAATCTTCCCTCTTTGACTGAGTTTTAGGTCCCTGTCCTAATAGTTTTAAATTGGTTTAGTGTCAAATTTTATTTATTAATCCTTGGTGTAATTAAGAATGTACATTTCAGTGTTTTGTTAAAATTCGTGCAACTCCACAGCAACAGGCCAGATTGAGTTTGAATGAACAATAATGGGCTGGAGGAAGAGACGGTGAAAAAACTGGGATCCTTTCTTAATATTTCTCACAATCTACTGTTGGTTGCCAGAGATTCTGAGATGCCTCAGATCTACTGGAGACAGATGTTATTTTACTCCTTTGTGGGATGTGGGTGTCACTGTCTGGGCCAGCAGATTTTTTGACCAGAGGGAAGTTAAGAGAGAACAACATTGTTGTGGGACTGGAGTCACATAGGCCAGACCAGGTAAGGACAGTAGATTTCAGTGATGTTAATAAACAAATGTGTCCTTATGACAAGTGACAGTGGCTCCATGGTCACCATGAGGCCAGCTTTTATCTCCGGGTTGTTGATCGATTCAAATTTCACCAACTGCCATGATGGAGTTCAGACTCATGTCCCTGCAACATTAGCCTGGGGTTCTGGGTTGCTGGTTGAGCGATATTGCCGTGACAGCATGACTTCCCCATTGTAATCCATGTCAGCCAGCACCTCAAATACTTTCCAATGGTTTTTAATTTTGGTCCTGATGCTTTCATCCAGAAATCGTAAATCAATACAAGAGGATTGTTTGTTCAAGAAGTGAAAAGGAAATGGGAATTTCCTTGATGGCTTTAGTTGCTTAAACGTAAAATAAATGATAATTATCATTGCAGCCCATGTAAGTCTGCCTGCACGCTGTTCCAAGCAGATAAACCATCTTTTATTAAATCCTCTTTAACCTTTGCCAAACAAAAACTAAATTTAGAACAGGTGCTTTACAGACTCGGAAAATGAATTGAAGTGTTCTTATTAAATGGCAGTTGCTAATCACCAGCATTCACAACCTACGTCCTAACATTGTGCTCTAATTATAGAACAAGTGTCTTTAAAATTACCGGTTAATTGTAAAACCCATCCAGTGTTCACGTATGCCTAGGTTGTGTTCTTTTGTTACTTCCAGTCTTGACTATTTCAATACTCTTCTGATTTGCCTCTCACCCTCTATAAATATGAACTTGCCCAAACTCACTCATTACCCCTCTGACCTCTGGTGTGTCCCATCCAGCAATGCCTCTCCAGCTCCTATTTCCTAAATCCTTGTCTCTAGTCTATTCCTACTCTTTCACTGGCCAAACTAACTCCATGATTGAGATAACAAGGTGTAGAGCTGGATGAACACAGCAGGCCAAGCAGCATCAGAGGAGCAGGAAGGCTGACGTTTCGGGCCTAGACCCTTCTTCAGAAATGGGGGAGGGGTAGGGGGTTCTGAAATAAATAGGGAGAGACGGGGAGGCGGATAGAAGATGGATAGAGGAGGAGATAGGTGGAGAGGAGACAGACAGGTTAAAGAGGCCGGGATGGAGCCAGTAGAGGTGAGTGTAGGTGGAGAGGTAGGGAGGAGATAGGTCAGTCCAGGGAGGACGGACAGGTCAAGGGGGCAGGATGAGGTTAGTAGGTAGGAGATGGGGTTGGGGCTTGGGTTGTGAGGAGGGGATAGGTGGAAGGAAGGACAGGTTAGGGAGGCAGGGATGAGATGGGCTGGTTTGGGAAGCGGTAGAGGGAGGGGAGATTCGAACAGTTCATCCAGTTCAACAACACCTTCCACCCCAACCTGAAGTTCACCTGGACCATCTCCAATACCTCTCTCTCCTTCCTGGACCTCTCTGTCTCCATCTCCGGTAACCACCTAGAAACCAATATTCATTTCAAGCCCTCCAACTGCCAGCTACCTGGAATACACCTCCTCTCACCCACCTTCCTGCAAAAATGCCGTCCCCTATTCCCAATTCCTTCGCCTCCGCCGCATCTGCTCCCAGGATGAGGCATTCCACTCCCATACATCTCAGATGTCCTCATTTTACAAGGACCGCAACTTCCCCCCCTCAATGGTGGAGAACGCCATCGACCGTGTCTCCCGTATTTCCTGCAACTGATCCCTCACACTCCCTCCCTGCAATAACAACCAAAACAGAATCCCTCTCGTCCTCACATACCACTCCACCAAAGTCCGGATCCAATGCATCATCCTCCGACACTTCCACCATCTGCAATCCGACCCCACCACCAAAGACATTTTTCCCTCCACACCCTTATCTGCTTTCTGGAGGGACCACTCTCTCCGGGAATCCCTTGTCCGCTCCACATTCCCCTCCAACCCCACCACACCCGGCACTTTTCCCTGAAACCGCAGGAAGTCCTACATCTGCCCCCACATCTCCTCCCTCACCCCCATCCCAGACCACAAGAAGACTTTCCACATCAAGCAAATGTTCACCTGCACATCTGCCAATGTGGTATACTGCATCCGCTGTTCCCGTTGTGGCCTCCTCTACATCGGGGAAACCAAGCAGAGGCTTGGGGACCGCTTTGGAGAACACCTACGCTCGGTTCGCACTAAACAACTGCACCTCCCAGTCGCGAACCATTTCAACTCCCCCTCCCATTCCTCAGATGACATGTCCATCCTGGGCCTCCTGCAGTGCCACAACGATGCTATCCGAAGGTTGCAGGAACAGCAACTCATATTCCGCTTGGGAACCCTGCAGCCCAATGGTGTCAATGTGGACTTTACAAGCTTCAAAATCTTCCCTCCCCCTACCGCATCTCAAAACCAGCCCAGCTCATCCCTGCCTCCCTAACCTGTCCTTCCTCCCACCTATCCCCTCCTCACAACCCAAGCCCCAACCCCATCTCCTACCTACTAACCTCATCCTGCCCCCTTGACCTGTCCGTCCTCCCTGGACTGACCTATCTCCTCCCTACCTCCCCACCTACACTCACCGTTACTGGCTCCATCTCCGCCCCTTTGACTGGTCTGTTTCCTCTCCACCTATCTTCTCCTCTATCCATTTTCTATCCGCCTCCCCCTCTCTCCCTATTTATTTCAGAACCCCCTTCCGCTCCCCCATTTCTGAAGAAGGGTCTAGGCCCAAAACGTCAGCCTTCCTGCTCCTCTGATGCTGCTTGGCCTGCTGTGTTCATCCAGCTCCACACCTTGTTATCTCAGATTCTCCAGCATCTGCAATTCCTGCTATCTCTAAGTCCATGATTTGATTCCTTGTGGCTGTGACCATGATGTATTATTGCTCCTTATCCTGTCATTCAGCACAAAAGGAGATCACTCCATCTATCGAACATGTGCCAGCTTTTTTGCTCGAGATATCAATTCGTCTCATTCTCCAATTATTTCCCCATTTCTTTGTACAATCTCTTCCTCCAAGAGGGATCTCGGCGTCCTAATCAAAATAACTCCACAGAGGCCGGTATCCTGTCACCAAATCAGCCCTTACTTGTGCGTGAACAGTCCTTGACTATAGTACTGCCTCTTCAGAGTCAGGCTTCAGATTATCAGTGTCTCTGATACTCACTCACCCTTTTTTATCTATCAGCCAGGGCTCCTTGGTTGGACCAGATTAACAGCCCCATTCAGGGAACTCATATTCAGTGGGGTCCACCTGGCAGACCTTATTACAATCACTACACCAACGGATGAGTCACAAAAGGTTTAGCATGCAGGTACAACACATAATGAAGAAGGATAAAGGGATGCTTTCTTTACAATGAGATGAATTGAACATCAAAGTCGGGCTGTTACAGGGCATGGGACAGACCACATCTTCAACACTGTGTGCAGTTTTGGTCTCATTAAGGAAGGATGTAAATGTATCGGAGGTAGTTCTGGGGTGGTTTAATGGATTGATCCCTGGGATGAATGGCGTGTTTGATGAGGAAAGGTTGGACAGACCGGGCTCATCTCCACTGGAGTTTAGAGAGTGAGGGGTGATTTGATTGAAGTGTATCAGGTCCTGAAATGGTCTGAACAAGGTGGATGCGGGAAGGATGTTTCCACCTGTGGGTCAGTCCAGAACATTATTTAAACATGAAAGGTCACCATTTCAGGACGGAGAGGAGGACATTTATTTTCTCTCATAGGGTCGTGTGGTTTTGAAATTCTCTGCCTGAAAAGGTGGTGGAGATAACAATTAAATATTTTTAACATAGGCAATAAGAGATGGAGTGGGCCACTCGGTCCTTTGAGCCTGTGCCACCATTCAATATGATCATAGCTGATCATCCAATTCAGTCCCCTGTTCCCACTTCCTTTGCACACTCAAGGCAGAAATAGGTAGATTCGTGCTAAGCAGGACATTAAAGTTTATCAGGGGTAGATGGTATATGGAATTCAGAACACAAACAGATCAGCCATGATCTGATTGAATGAGACGTAGGTTTGAGGGGCTGAATGGCCTTCTGCTCCTGTTTAATATGTTCCTAAGTATTTATCCAATTGTATGAGTTGCAGCTGTTTCACATGGAGATACAACTGTTGAGTACACTTGAAAAAACCTAAAATCTTCACATTGTTTATTATTGTTGACAATTGTGACCAGTTCTAAAAGTTTTAAATGCAAAATCCATTGCCATGTGCCAACAATTCCTCTGCAGCCTTGTCTCAATCTGTTCTTTTGAATTACTCTGGCCCAAAATCCTGCACCGAACCAAATTCTGCCACCTCACCACTACCACTAACATCCTGCCTTTCACACTCAGGCCTATTGGGCATTCTGAGGGAAGGTCACCAGACCCAAAACGTTAACTCTGTTTTTCTCCTTCACAGGCGCTGCCAGACCTGCTGGGCTTTTCCAGCCACTTTGTTTTTGTTCCTTTTGGGCATTCGTTCCTCTCCCGACCCATTCTGTGTTGGTAGTGACAGACTGTACTGTATGCAGGTCCCACTCTAGGAATGAATGCAGGCTGGCTCACTCAGGGTCAGGACGGAGGGAATACTGCAGATTTGGAGATGCATTTGTCAGATGATACTTTCAGCTGAGTCCTCCTGAGCCCCACGCAGTGCTATTTTAAAGACAAACATGAGAGTGACCCCTGGTGTCCTAGGACTGTGTTATTGTTTGTGGGAGCTTGCAGTGCTGCATTTCCCTAATTTGCAGCAGATAATAGGTTTGAAGCTTATTTCATTGGTTATGTCCTGAGGTGGTGCTTGGTACCATATGAATGCATGTCTTTTCCTTTATGCAGTATTCTAATGATATATGCAACACACTGCATGTTTCAGACCCAAGCTGGAGTGCAATGAATTAAATCTGGATCAGTTGGCAGTATATTTTGAAAAAGGACAGAAGACGGCAAGAATGGACCCATGTCCAAGTCACGAGGACCACTATGCCCTCAGACTGGGTTCCTCTCCCAGAATACCACGATGCCCTCCTCAACTCGTAAGAATATCTAACCTCACATTCACTGTAACTTGAAAACATTGCAGCGTCCATGCAGCGCAGGAGGCAGGTTAGAGATATGCTGCCACTTACAGGGTCATGTTTTGACTGTCCTCGATCCCACAGTCTGGCACTCTTCACAAAGCTGAAATAGGACGGCTGATTCTGCAAAGCAAACATATTACAATCATGTTCTGAATTCAAGAAACAAGCTCATCGTTATATTGTTACACTCTATTATTTGTAAAGATTTGGGGATTGTCATGTGAGTTTGTTTTATTCATTCACGAATGAGGGCATCGCTGACCAGGCAGCATTTATTGCCCATCCCTAATTGCCCAGAGGGCAGTTCAGAGTCAACCATATTGCTGTGGGTCTGGAGTCTTATGTAGGCCAGACCAGGTAAGGATGGCAGTTTCCTTCCCTAAAGGATATTAGTGAACCAGATGGGTTTTTGTTACAATCGACAATGGATTTGTGGTCATTATTGTGAGTGTGTATGGGGGAACCAAAGTTACTGCACAACTGCCCTCGGTAAGTGAGAAACAAGGTTCGTACCAAGACCTGAAAGAAACACATTCGGTGAAGCTCTAGCATTTGAGCTGAAAAGTGTTAATATCTGGAATTTAAATTAAAAGACGAACACTCAAAGATCAAGTTTATACAGTCTGATTTGACAATCCACTCCCTTCCCATGTGATTTCCCAGCTGTATTATATCTCACAGGTAGTAAAGGTGGTACGCCTGTAAGAGACATGCTCATGATATCAGTGTGTGACCTAATGGTATAAAGGTCTCAGACTCCATTTTAACTGTAGCCACTGGAAGCATGACATAGCAATGAAAGAATGCTTCTGTTTATGACCATATAGCTTAATACTAGCCGAGACACTGAGGTGCCTGTGACTGCAATATACATATATATCAGGAGCTGTTATAAGTGTTTGTTACATCCGTCGATACCTCGTTACCCATGTCAACTTCTTGTGTTACAGGAGCTTACAGAGGCATTGGCGCTTCAGGTGCAAATACCCAGCAGGGGGCAAAAATCCCACAATGTGGGGCAGGTGGCTCTTCTCCCTTCCCCTAATGCTCGAAATAAAATGTCCAGTTTAGGAAAACAGTAATATTGTCACACCGATACTACCACAAGTGGTTCTGAAGAAGAATCATCTTGGACTCAAAACATTAACTCAGTTCCTCTCTCCACAGATGCTCCCTGACTTGCTGAGTTTCATCATCACTTTCTGTTTTGGTGACAGAGGTTATGAATTTGGAAGGTGCTATCCAAGGAGCCTAGGTGAGTTGGTGCAATGCGTATTACTGATGGTACATGCTGCTGCTACCACCCAGCTTCAGTGGAGGGGGGGATTGTTCATGGTGATGGATGAGGTGCTAATCATGTGGGCTGCTTTGTCCTGGGTGATGTTAATATTCTTGAGTGTTGTTGGAGCTGCATTCAGCCAGGCAAGTGAGGAGTATTCCATCACATTCCTGACTTGTGCCTTGTAGACAGTGGGCAGGCTTTGGAAAGTTAGGAGGTGAGTTACTCGCTGCAGGATTCCTAACCTGCGACTTGCTCTTGTAGTCGCTGTAATTATATGGCAAGTCCAGTTGTGTTTCTGGTCAATGGTAACCTCCAGGATGTTGATAGCGGAGGATTCAGTGATGGTAATGACATTGAATGTCAAGATTTAATGGTGAAATTGCTGTCCTTAGTGTTTCCTCCAAATGGTGTTCAACATGGAAGGCCAAAAGCTCAATGATATTCTTTGAACAAAGCCTGTAGTAATCATTAATTTCCTCACCAGTTACTCCCTTATACAATATTTTTGTTAAACTCTACTTGTGAATTTAGTTGATGATAAAACTCATCATACAGAACCTGTGTTGGTAAATCTTATTACCATTATTAATTTCTCCCCATTTCCAAACACGTTCCCGTAGGAAATCTTGCCGCCAGTTCTGCCAGTTGGAATGTTATGGGTAGGTGACTGTCCCTATCATTACTATCCCTACTATTCATTCTGTCTTCTGATGATTGGGAACTAGACTTCAGAGAAAACAGTGAGGTGTAAATGTAAAATGGAAATGAAATTTTGGTGCCTCAATCCTCTGACTTTGCTAGGTTCAGATGGCAAGTTCAGTGTATATGCTGCGATGAGAATATACATTTTTTTGCAGTGAGTCACTTTGGTATGGAATTTGTTTCCTGATGAGACAACCTTGACAGATTCAATCAAAAATATACTTGGAAGGAGTGATTTGAAGCCTGTGGGAAAAGAGTAGGTGGGTGGGTGAATGAATGGAACCTTGACTCAGCCTTAGATTCAGCGTAAGATCAATGGCAAAATGTCCTCCATCTGTGCTGTGTGATTCCATATCTCACAACAATCTTTGAAGGTGTTGTGGGTGAATGTAAACATGTAGGCCAGACCAGGTAAGAGCTCCTAAGTGAACACATATGGGTTTTTATAGCAATCAATGACAGTTAGAGAGGCTCCATTAAGCTTTCTAAAGTTTTCTGCGGGAACGAGGGAGACTCACGGTTGGTGTGTTGCCTCCCAGGTGCCAGGGTCCGTGATGTCTCAGATCGTGTCTTGGGGTCCTGAAGGGAGAGCGTGACCAGCCCCAAGTCGTGGTCCACATAGGTACCAATGACATAGGTAGAAAGAGGGATAGGGATATAAGGCAGGATTTCAGGGAGCTAGGGTGGAAGCTGAGAGCTAGAACAAACAGAGTTGTTATCTCTGGTTTGTTACCCATGCCACGTGATAGCGAGGCAAAGAACCGGGAGAGATATCAGCTGAACACGTGGCTGCAGGGATGGTGCAGGAGGGAGGGTTTCAGGTATATGGATAACTGGGGCTCATTCTGGGGAAGGTGGGACCTCTACAAACAGGACGGTCTTCACTTGAACCAGAGGCGTACTAATATCCTGGGTGGGAAATTTGCTACTGCTATTCGGGTGGATTTAAACTAGCTCAGCAGGGGCATGGGAACCTGTGGTGTAGTTCCAGTGCACAGGAGGATGAGAGTAGGGAGGACATGGACAGGATTTCACTGTCGCAGAAGTGTCCTGGCAGACAGCAAGCTGGTTTGAAGTGTGTCTACTTCAACGCCAGGAGTATCCGGAATAAGGTAGGTGAGCTTGCAGCATGGATAGGTACCTGGGACTTCGATGTTGTGGCCATTTCGGAGACGTGGATAGAGCAGGGTCAGGAATGGATGTTGCAGGTTCCAGGGTTTAGATCTTTCATAAAGATCAGGGAAGGTGGTAAAAGAGGGGGAGGTGTGACTTTGTTAGCCAAGGACAGTATAACGGTGGCTGAAAGAACTTTTGACAAGGACTGGTCTACTGAGGTGGTATGGGCTGAGGTCAGAAACAGGAGAGGAGAGATCACACTGCTGGGAGTTTTTTATAGGTCTCCGCAAAGTTCCAGGGATGTGGAGGAGAGGATCAGCAAAACGATTCTGGGCAGGAGTGAAAGAAACAGGGTGGTCATTATGGGAGACTTTAACTTCCCCAACATTGACTGGAAATGCTATAACTCTAGTACGTCAGATGGATCGGTTTTTGTCCAATGTGTGCAGGAGGGTTTCCTGACACGGTATGTCGAAGGGCCGACAAGAGGGGAGGCCACACTGGATCTGCTACTTGGTAATGAACCAGGCCAGGTGTTTGATTTAGTGGTAGGTGAGCACTTTGGAGAGAGTGACCATAATTCGGTTACGTTTGGTTTAGCGATGCAAAGGGATAGGAACATGCCACTGGGCAAGAGTTATAGATGGGGGAAAGGCAATTATAATGCGATTAGGCAAGACTTAGGAGGGATAGAATGGGGTAGCAAAATGCAGGGGATGGGGACAATCGAAATGTGGAGCTGGTTTAAGGAACAGATATTGCGTGTCCTTGATAGGTATGTCCCTGTCAGGCAGGGAGGAAGTGATAAGGTCAGTTCGCAACAAACAACTGCACCTCCCAGTCGCTAACCATTTCAACTCCCCCTCCCATTCCTCAGATGACATGTCCATCCTGGGCCTCCTGCAATGCCACAGTGATGCCACCCGAAGGCTGCAGGAACAGCAAATCATATTCAGCCTGGGAACCCTGCAGCCCAATGGTATCAATGTGGATTTCACAAGCTTCAAATTCTCCCCTCCCCCAACCGCATCCCAAAACCAGCCCAGCTCATCTCCACCTCCCTAACCTGTTTTTCCTCTCACCTATCCCCTCCTCCCACCTCAAGCCACACCCCCATCTCCAATCTACTAACATCATCCCGACCCCTTGACCTGTCCGTCCTCCCTGGACTGACCTATCTCCTCCCTAACCCCCTACCTACACTCACCTTTACTGGCTCCATCCCCGCCTCTTCGACTTGTCTACCTCCTCTCCACCTATCCTCTCCTCTATCCATCTTCTATCCGCCTCCCCCTCTCTCCCTATTTATTTCAGAACCCTCTTCCCCTCCCCCATTTCTGATGAAGGGTTTAGGCCCGAAACGTCAAGTTTTCCTGCTCCTATGATGCTGCTTGACCTGCTGTGTTCATCCAGCCCCATGCTTGTTATCTTGGATTCTCCAGCATCTGCAGTACCTTTTATCTCTGATAAGGTAAGGGAACCTTGGTTTACAAAAGAAATTGTATCTCTTGTTAAGCGGAAGAGGGAAGCTTATGTGACATTGAGACGAGATGGTTCAGATGAGGTGATGGAGAGTTACAGATTAGCTAGGAAGGGTTTAAAGAGAGAGTTAAGAAGAGCAAGGAGGGGACATGAGCAGTCATTAGCAGGTGGAATGAAGGAGAACCCTAAAGCTTTCTATAGGTATGCGGGGAATAAAAGGATGACTAGGGTAAGAATAGGGCCAGTCAAAGACAGAAGTGGGAAGTTGTGTGTGGACCCTGTGGAGATCGGAGAGGTGCTAAACAAATATTTCTCATCTGTTTTCACTCGGGAAAAGGAGAATATTGTAGAGGAGAAGACTGAGATACGGGCTATTAGACTTGAAA
>JAHRHZ010000021.1:198455-240137 GCA_024137785.1 Ginglymostoma cirratum | reverse complement strand
GTCAGCTTTCCTGCTCCTCTGAAGCTGCTTGGCCTGCTGTGTTCATCCAGCTCTACACCTTGTTATCTTAGCTTTTAATTCCACATTTTTTAAACAGAGGTCAGATTTCACAAGTTGAATGTGGTGTGATTTGAATCCATGTCCCTGGAACATTAGGCTGATGCTTTTGGATTACTACACCGGTGATGTTACCACTATGTCACCATAACCCCCAAACCCCTTACCATTTACTGAGGTCAGTGGCATCACAATTGTTCAATCCAGTGATTGCTTCTTAATTCACACAAAATATGGCTTTATAAATTAATTATAATCGCCAGGGGATAAGTGTATAGTGGGCTGTTGATGGAAACTGATAAATGAGAGGCAATTAAATACCAAATTGTAGCTACTTGGGGAACAATTACCTTGTTGGAACTAATTAGCCACTCAAGACTAAATCCAGCATGTTCAGAACAGACAGCACTAGGGATGTAGACATACAATGGCAGATAGATAAGAAATGGTACTTTAGAGGAAACTAACAAGGGCAATGTTGATGGAAAGCACTGTCTAATCAAGCAGCAAGAATCTATGGCAAAATAAAATGCAGCTAGTTAATAAACAAAAGCACTGAGTATGTCACTGGTGGAAGCTTGAAAAATACTTCCTAGTTAACATTTCGCTGATGGCAGATGGGTTGAGATGAGGATGGCCGGGGGGAGTGGGGGTGGTGGTTAATGGTTACACAAAAGAATACACAAATAGTCTGCAATGTACAAAGGCACCAAAAGCTCATGGGAGGACGTGGTGCCAGGAGTGAAGGCAAAGCTTGTTTGAGAGTCTATTGGAAAGTGTAGCATGAGCAAGTCTGTCACAGGAGCTCCAGAACTGCTGGTATTTTCTAGCTGACAATGTTTACCCCATGAGGTGCAATGACATTAAATGCTTCAGTTCAGTAAATCTAAGCAGTAGCAACCCGAACAAAACACAAATCTACCATCATTGAGGAAAAAGTACTCTTTGAAGTCTGCTGCCTTTCTTATTGTAAATGTGTGTAGAATAGAACAATTTCAGGAAAAATTATAAGTTCCAGTTATCTATCTCTCAAACTACTCTTTGCTTCAAATACTTCATTAAAAT
The DNA here is from genome assembly GCA_024137785.1 of Ginglymostoma cirratum. Classification (NCBI taxonomy): domain Eukaryota; kingdom Metazoa; phylum Chordata; class Chondrichthyes; order Orectolobiformes; family Ginglymostomatidae; genus Ginglymostoma; species Ginglymostoma cirratum. Next base: position 239,015 of record JAHRHZ010000021.1, on the reverse strand, counting down.
GCAAGTCTTGGTTTTTAAATAGCCCCTTCTAAACCTAAGTGTGACTTTCAAAGGCATGGTCGTAATGTAAAATGAAGAAAGAAGTCACATGACACCAGGTTATTGTCCAACAGGTTTGTTTGAAATCACAAGCTTTCAGAGTAACAGTTTGCCTGACGAAGAAGCAGCACTCCAAAAGCTTGTGATTTCAAATAAACCTGTTAGACTGTAATCTGGTGTTGTGTGACTTCTGACTTTGTCCACCCCAGTCCGACACCAGCACCTCTACGTCATGTAAAATGCACAGCAGCTGATTTGTGTACTGCAGGCTCCCACACAGCAATATGTGTGATCATCACTTCATCTACTTTACTGAGGATTAAACATCGTCCAGGCCATTGATGAAAACTCTTTTTAAATAGTTCTGCACAGTTTTTTGTGACATAGGTATAATAGACTCCTGTATTGTATGATTCGACAATGCTCCACTTATTTCAGTTTTGGAAATTACAGTTGCCCCTCCCTCCACTAATCCCAGTATCCATGGCCTCTCAAAACAGACAGTCCCACTGGTCCAATGCATATTGTATTTCCACAGCACCTTTAAGACTCTGAGGCTATCCCAAGTGTCAGTACATTTAGTATAACTTAACAGTATATTTGTGCACAGCAAGCCCCATAGTGGACCTGACCAGATCACCAGGTTTAATGGTGTTGATTGAAGGACAAATATTGCTCAGGGGACCAGGCAAGACTCCCCTGCACTGCTTTCAAATTGTGACCATGGAATTTCTTACTTCCACATGAGAGAGCAAATGGAGCCTCTATTGTAACATCACAGCAGAGACGCAGTGTCTCAGACTCTACAGCACTAATAGAAACAGAGAAACTAGGAGCAGAAGGCCATTCAGTCCACCAACCCTGCTCCACTATTCACTCTGATCATGGCTGATCACCCATCTCAGCACACTCTTTGCACTTTCTCCCGAATACCCTTTGATCCCTTTAACCCTAAGGACGATATCTAACGCCTTCTTGACACCATTATGTTTTGGCCTCAACCACTTTCTATGGCAGAGAATTCCACAGGCTCGCCACTCCCTTATTAAAGTCATTTCTCCTCATTTCCGCACTTACCCAGTGCTGTGTTAGGAGTGTCAGCATAGAATTTGGGCTCATGTCACCAACACAATTTGTTTACCTTCCTATATCTTGTCTGCATTTTAGTGACAGTGTTGCTTGTTGTTCCTTGGGCCTCTGACAGCTATTGCTATGTGTTACTCAGAAATCAGTTGCAAGAATGTTGCAGGACATGTAGTTCATTGAGACAATAAAGGACAGTGCATAGCATAAAGCCTCTGATTAGAATCTCCCAATTAGTCTGAAGCATTTCTAATTGGAGCTGTGAAATGCGTAAGTGGTTATGCGAGGTATGAGTATTATCATGAACGAGCATAAGTACATTGGATCTAATAAAACAAGACAGGATAGACCCCGTCTCTGAGAGCTGACTATAACCTCAAATGTGTGATCATTCCAAACGGCAATCAAAACTGGGACTTGTGCTTAAAATAATAATTTCAAGTGGTGATATAACATGTTTTTCTATCTCCACATAGTCTAGTTCAAAGCCATATTTAATTTTTATAGGGATGCTCACATTTTCAATGATCAGATGCATAACCACTGTCTGGTCTGTGAATGGGGATGCGAAGGGTTTAATAATGATCCTTACATCAATATGTTCCACAGCTAAGAAACCACACCCCGCACCACCACCCCCCACCACCCCCCCCTCCCCCCCACCCCACCCCCGGCCATCTCTGAACACACAGTGTGAAAAGATTGCTAAAAGATTCAGGCTCAGGCTACAAGAACAATTTATTTAGGAGAACTAGATTACATGGATGAAACAGAATGGCAAGCAAGGCAACTTACATCTTAGAAACATTCAGACATTTGAGTGCTCCTCTTAGGTTAAAAAATATCAGGGGCAGATGTTGCTTTCATGATCTTCAAGATATATGAATTGACAAGGAAAGAAAATTGGATGGGAAGGCATTCTGATACTTCCCCTTGCCACAGGAACTTCTGTGATCTATTGTATTGTCCGTATGTCTACACACACATAGGTGAACAACATACTCAGCAGAGGCCAGCAAACATTGGGGATCTAAGCCATTAACAGCTCTGCAAAGGTACCCACTCAGTGGGGAGTGTGGAAGGTTACTGTAACACTATGATACAATGTGGAGGTGCGAGGAGCTTTGGCTAAAGGTTATATAAACTGAAAAGATGTTGACCAGTTCCTGAAAGATGCTTTGCTTCTGCAATGAAAAGAAATATTTGCTTTTATTTTGCACAGTTCATGAACTGTGTATGTTCCAAAACTGTGTGCAGCCAATTAAATTCTTTTTCTTAAAACATTAAGGGAACATGGGTGTTGCTGGCTAGGCCAACATTTATTGCCCATCCTAGTTGCCCTTGAGAAGGTGGTGGTGAGCTGCCATCTTAAACTGCTGCTGTCCTCCTGCTGTAGGCTAACTCAAGGTGCCCTCGGGGGGGGAATTCCAGTATTCTGACCCAGCAACAATAAAAGAATGGCGATATATTTCCAAGTCAGGATGGTGAGGGGCTTGGAGGGGAACTTGCAGGGGATGGTGTTCCCATGTATCTACTGCCCCTGCCCTTTTAGATGGTAGAAGTTGTGGGTTTGGAAAGAGCTATCTAAGGAGCTTTGGTGAATTTTTGCATCCTGTAGATTGTACACACTGTTGCAACTGAGCATTGGTGCTGGAAGAAGTGGATGCTCATGGATGTGGTGCGAATCAAGCTGCTTTATTGTGCAGGATGGTGTCAAGTTTTTTTGGGGCTGCACCCATCCAGGCAATTGGGGAGTATTCCATCACACTCCTGACTTGTGCCTTGTAGTTGGTGGACAGGCTTTGGGGAGTCAGGAGGTGAGTTACTCATTTTAGTATTCCTAATCTCTGATCTGCTCTTGTACCCACTGTATTAGTCCAGTTCAGTTTCTGATCAGTGGTAACCCCCACGATGTTGATAGTGGGGGATTCAGTGATGGTGATGTGATTGAATGTCAAGGGGCAATGGTTAGATTCTGTCTTGTTGGAGATTGACATTGTCCGGCACTTGTGTGGCGCAAGTGCTACTTGTCATTGTTAGCCTAAGCATGGATATTATCCAGGTGTTGCTGCATTTGGACATGGACTGCTTCAGTATCTGAGGAGGTGTGAATGGTGCTGAATATTGGTGAACATCCGCAACTCTGACCTTGTGATGGAGGGAAGGCCATTGATGAAGCAGCTGAAGATAGTTAAGCCAAGAACACTATCCTGATGAAGTCCTGCAGAGATGTCCTGGAGATGAGATAACTGACACCCTTGATACCATGCAGACTACTGTACAAGTCCCTCTTCACCTCTGGACTTGCTGACCTGCACTGGCTTTTGGTCAAACAAGACTTGGAACACCTACTCTCGGTTCGCACTAAATAACTGCACCTCCCATTCGTGAACCACTTCAACTCCCCCTCCCATTCCTCAGACGACGTGTCCATCCTGGGCCTCCTGCAGTGCCGAAGGTTGCAGGGACAGCAACCCATATTTCCCTTTGGAACTCTGCAGCCCAAGGGTATCAATGTGGACTTCACAAGCTTCATAATCTCCCCTCCCCCTACCGTTTCTCAAAACCAGCCCAGCTCATCCCCGCCTCCCTAACCTGTCCTTCCTCCCACCTATCCCCATCCTCCCACCTCAAGCCCCACCCCCATCTCCTACATACTAGCCTCATTCCGCCCCCTTGACCTGTCCGTCCTCCCTGGACTGACTTATCCCCACCCTAACTCCCCACCTACACTCACCTTTACTGGCTCCATCCCCACCTCTTTGACCTGTCTATCTCCTCTCCACCTATCTTCTCCTCTATCCATCTTCTATCTGCCTCCCCCTCTCCCTATTTATTTCAGAACCCCCTTCCCCTTCCCCATTTCTGAAGAAGGATCTAGGCCCGAAACGTCCAGCCTTCCTGCTCCTCTGATGCTGCTTGGCCTGCTGTGTTCATCCAGCTCTACACCTTGTTATCTCAGATTCTCCAGCATCTGCAGTTCCTACTATCCCTGATGACTTCAATCTTTGTTGTTTTTAAATCCCTCTGGTCTGGCCCCTCAATCCCAGCTGTATAATCTCATCCAGCTCGACAATCCTCCAGGTTATCTGTGCTCCGCTAACTCTGGCCTTTCAATTATCTCTGATTTTACTTGTTTCAGCATTGGTGGATGATCCTTTTATCTGCTAAGGGCCTGAGCTATGAAAGTTTCCTCCCTAAAGCTCTCTGCCTCTCTTTCCACATTAAAGACCTGCTAAAAGCCAAGCTCCTTGGCAAAGCCTTTGATCTAGTACCAGACTATCATCTAATATAGTTTGAATAGAATGGTAATTTATTGTCACTTGTGTTTTTACAAAAAAAATACAGTTTAAATCACTGTACTCTGGCACCATTTTAACAACAGACTCTATGTATAAAAAAAGGAAAGATTAAGGCATAGTTTGCTTCATAACCCTCCTAAGAGGCACCTGGGGACATTTTATTACAGTATATTTAAGGCTGAGACTGATCAATAAATTATCTGTCAGGACATCAAATGCTATGGGGAAAACACAGGAAAGTGGATGTGAGGAATTGTTGGACCAGTCATGATCCTAATGAATGGTGGAACATTCAAGGGACTGAATGGCCTATTTCTGTTCTCATTTCTTATAGTCTTATGGTCTTATAACATAGGTGCTATAGCAATACAAGTTGTTGTTGTTGAGCTAAAAACCCAAACAATTTCCCACCAGTGTTACTTTAATGAACACATCATTTTAACTGAACTGCAAAATATTTTTTTTAAATACCAAAAATGTATGAAGTGTAAGACCAATATGGCTAGATTGATAACTGCTTGCGCAGGCACTCCTTGGCTTGTCTCTTCCTCTGTTACACAAATGCCTTATTTTCTTTATAAGTGAAAGACCATTTGCTATACAGCACAGTGAACAGGCTTTCCCCGAACCTCTTTGTCCCAGAAGCAGGGACTTTTCACTGGAGGTGCTGGAAATTTATGAAGTATTTTCTGTGCTGTTTTCTTCAGTCTGTGAGGTCCATTGATTAACAGCTTTTGGTGAAAACCTGTCAGGAATACTCTTCCCCAATAAAGCTGAGAACCACTGACTATGGGGTCATGAATGAAAAAGAGTACAACTAAAGCTAGATAGTTTGCTTTACGTTTTCAGCTAAAGACAAAGACTTCTCCTCTCCTTCTGGCCCATAACACCAGCAGTAAAACGAAGGCCCTTTCAAAAACAAATGTAAGCAAGAAAACTCAATTGTCTTTAATTAAGTTCTTCCAGAGAGGGACTGAGCATTGTGGTCTACTTTGAGGTTATCAGAGGTCAGATGCTCAACAATGAGTCTCCGACCTCAAATTAAACTAAATGGTGGAGAAATTCTTGCTGGTCAAGATTGGTCCTTGCACCTTTCTACTTTATTTTCAGAGTATTCGGCACCAAACGAACATTTGCCTTCAAACAAGAGGAGAGTGAATAAATGTTATGTTACAGATCCTTGAACCTGCCATGAAAGGAGGTTAGACAAAAAAGAAAGAGAAAGCATAAAAGGAAAAGTTTTACTTACAGAACATCTCCTGAACAATAGCCACCATCTCATTCGTAACCATAAATAACTTACCAACAATTAGCATTCATTTCAAAGTTGCGCAGATGTGTGTTCTGTAATCTTAAAAATGCCTTTTGGACCTGGGTTGCCACACACAGTGCCCTGACATAAAAACCTAGCTTTGCTTTTAAGCTTACCTTGGACACAGGCATGTTAGTTGAGTTGTAGCTGAGCTGTTTTGAAACTATTTTTCAAGAAGGAATGGGAGGGAGGTGTGCATTTAAGTGCAGCCCACCGCCCCCCACACACCCCCCTCAATTCCACGCTTCGTCTTTCACCTGTCCTGCCGACAGCTACATCAATCTGGCTGAGAGGCTGTTACCCCTTGATCAAGGTAATGTCAGGGGAGTGGGCTTCCTAAAACAGATCGTTCCATGTCAGTCTCCTGCCCAGGGTACAGAGCAGACATTTACAGCAATGTTGGGAGGGGAGAACCTGAGCTCATGAACTCACTCAATCATCAGTCTGTAAATGTTAAACTGGCCTGGAATGCAGATTGTCTGTAAGGGTCACCTAACTGGAATCTGAACTATTACAGAACAGAATAGCATAAAGAAGTGTGCTTAACATTAGTAAATGCCCGATTACACACTGTGCACATTCATACTCTGTGTGTGTGTACTGGGGTGGAGAACAGATATAGAACAAAAAAATTGCGTTTAAATAGCACCTTTCACAACATCAAGATATCGCAATGTTTTACCACCAAATGGAATGGTCACAGGTGTACTCACTTTTGCAATGTAAGATAGGGGAGGCAATGGCTTATTGGCATTATCTTTGGACTGTTTAACCCAGAAAAGGTTCTGGTTGTTCTGGGGATCTGGGTTCGAATCTCGCCACGTCGGATCATGGAATTTGAATTCAATAAATATCTGGAATTAAGAGTCTAATTATGACCGTGAATCTGTTGCCAATCGTTGGGAAAATCCCATCTGGTTCACTAATGCCCTTTAGGAAAGGAAACTGCCGTCCTTACCTGGCCTACATGTGACTCCAGAGGCTCAGTACCATCCAGGAGAAGCAATCTGCTTGATTGGTGCCACTCCCTCTGCTACCGATGATCAGTGGCACCAGTGGGTACTCTCTACAAGATGCAGTGAAGAAATTTACCAATGATGCTTAGACAGCACTTTCCAAACCCATGACTACTTCCATCTAGAAGGACAAGGGCAGCAGATACATGGGAACATCATCACTTCCAAGTTCCCCTCCAAGTCACTCACCATCTTGACTTGGAAATATACTGTCACTGTTACTGGGTCAAAATCCTGGAATTTCCTCCCAAAGGGCATTGTGGGTCAACCTACAGCACATGGACTGCAGCAGCTCAAGAAGGCAACTCACCACCACCTTCTGAAGGGGAAAATAGGGATGGGCAATAAATGCTGGGCCCAGCCAGAAATGCTGACGTTCGACTGGTAAATGAAAAAGAAACCTTTGAGAGGGACAGAGCATGTTTGCTGTAGTGGCCTGTACTCTTCTCTTCGAACATAGTCTCCCGAAGGAACGACAGCAAGTCGAACTTTTATGAAAATATTCCACTCACATCAAACTAAAATGATGGTGGTGTGCAAGAGGAAAGAAGTGAATGCATTGGAGAGAATGCATAAGCGATTTACAAGAATGCTTCCAGGAGTGAGAAACATCAGTTATAGGCTGAAAAAGTTGGGGCTGCTCTCCTTGGGAAGAACAAAGCTGAGAAGGAGATCTGACTGAGGTTTCCCAAATCAAGAGTGTGCTGGACAGAGCAGACAGGGAGAAGCTGTGCCTGTCCAAAAAAGAAACAAAAAACAAAAGGGCATAGATTTGAAGTGATGTGCAAACCACAGCGACAATGATGTGAGGAGAACCTTTCCCAACTAGTGAGTCGTTAGGGTCTGGAATGCACTGCCTGGAAACGTGGTGGAGGCAAGTTCAGTTGAGGCATTCAAGAGTGTAACTGGATGGTTATTTGAATAAAAAGGCTCTGGGAAGAAAAGAAGGAGATAGGTAAGAGGTAATAATGCTCATTGGACTATCTGGTACAGGAACAGCAGCCCAAATGCTCTCCCTCTACACTGCAACCATAAGATTATGTAGGAGCAAAAGTAGGCCATTCAGCCCATTGATTCTGCTCCACCATTCAATGAGACCATGGCTGACCTGATAATCCTCAACTCCATTTTCTTGCTGTTTCCCATAAGTGTTGATCCCGAATAAGTATCAATCTGACTGTTTCAGCTTCGAATATAAAGAGTGACCCAGCTTCAGCAGGAACAAACACTTTTGTGATTTAATAAGACAGTCTAGAGAATGAAAACTGGAAATGAACTGGCTAACAGGGTGAAAGGGAATCCGAGAAAGAAACGCACAGATCCAGATCTGACAGAAATTAAAAAGCAGAACTGTGGTCCGGGGGAGCTGACCAAGAATCTGGAGTTTTTAGACAATTTTAAACTTGTGACTTCAAAAGAATAACATTGCAAGTCAAACAAAGGCTCCTGGATTTGTTTTGTTGGTTGGGTGGGCAGGAAGCGGGGGCCTGGGGAGAGTCCAAAATCAATGAATAAACCTTTCTTCACTCCCCTGCAACCCACCCCCCACCCCCTTAAATAACAGGGTTCAGCAGTTGCCAGGGCAGCACAGACCCTGATCAATCTGCATGTTTGTCTTTCACATCTCATCACACACATCCCAGTCTTCTCCCAACAGACAGCACTGTAACATGGAATTTAAAGAAATAAAGTAAGGGCTGACCTCCATTTAAACACAAATACCTACAAAGCAGAACACGGGCCTACAGCCGGCCATGGGTCAACCTCCCAATCATTGAGAAACTTGCTCCATAGCACCGTCCCTTTTGAATTTGAGGTCAAAGCCAAGACCTCTGCAAAGTGTCCCTAAGTAGAGAATTAACAAGTGTGACCATTGCTTGTCCTTCCTCGAGACCCTGTTCTTACCATCTGAATGCTGTAATTAGAGACATCTGGACTAAGGCCTTTTACTGTGATGATTGAAAATGAACATGGATCAGCTCTTGTATTCATAAATCTTGAAGCCTAATTACATTAAAGGGGGAATCTAAGTGGGGGTGCTATGGAAACAGAACAGCTTATCAGCCATTCCAATGAAATCATTAAGATAAGTGTTTTTTATTCCCTCCTTCAACCTGCCTCCATGGTGAACCGTTCATGTTCTGCCTTGCTCATTATCTCAAAAACTTGCTAATCGTAAAATATTAACAAGCTCTTCTTTTCTCATATGAAGACGCTGCTACAACTTGTAGTAACCATTGGCAACAACGCTGCTACATCAGGTCCATCTATTCATCTGCTGCCAGCCGCCCTGAGTGCTGTCCCTGGACTGACTGCTGTTTCAATGAAGCCTCTCCTCCCTGGCATTGACCCTGCCTCTGACTAGGGAGGACTCAGGATGTGCAAGGAGGAAGAAGCACTTGGCCTCCCACTCTCAGGCACAAATTCTCCAAGAGTCTGCACCTAAGGCTGTGTGTAAATCCCATTAATAACCCCTCTAAAACAAAAAGTTGAAATGCTGAATGCAACATGAGAAAAAAAGAAGAAAGCAGAAGTAGAAGGAAGAGGTGAAAGGCAGAAGCACTCTGTAGAGTAAAACTCTACAATAAAGGTTGTTGGAATAAATCTTGAAGTATTTATTTCTGTTCAAAATTGAAGAAAGGATGCTCATTATTTACAGAGTTCCTCACAGTCTCAGAATGACCCAGACTGCTTCCCAGCCAAATTACCTTCTGAAGTGAATCACTCTGACCACAATCTTTTGCAGAACAAGTTCCCATAGTAGCAATTTTCAGATCAGAAAAAGGCCATTCAGCCCAACAGGTCTGTGGTGGAATTTGTTCTCCATGTGTACCCAGGAGGTATTGACTACACAGTCTGTTTCACACAACTTTGATTGAGGGATAATATTAGCCAAGGCCTGGGTGAGGGAGTCAGCGTAATTTGGTAGCAAACTGCCTGATTCTTGTTGGATATAGTGGCCATAGGCTCTTTTACACCCCTGAGAGGATAAGACAGGGTTTTTAGCTTAATGCCCCATTCATAAAGACAGCACCTCCCAGAGGTTTTTGTGAGTAAGCTATGCCAGACACAAGAATAATACTTACCTTCCCACCTGCAATATATCAAACATCACTTACTCTGAGACATCTTCAATTCCATCTCCAAATTTAGTTGGAGTTCCAAACTGTACATTTTGCTGCTATACACTTCCAACCATCTGCCCTGGACTCAATTACATCCACCACTGAGCTAGATCCTGATACGCAATGTGATCTGGGACTGGATTTTAGACATTACATCAGAGTAAAGAAGGCAGAATCAAAATGTTACTCCATTTCCTCCTGACCCTGCCATCTCAGCTCATCCAACCATCCATGTGCAAGGTGAAGATATGCAATTAGATGAGCACAAGGGCTGGGGAACCTTTCACCCAATCAGGAGTGTAGGCTGGGATGTTATCATAGAATCCCTACAGTGTGGAAACAGATCATTCAGCCCAACAAGTCCAAACTGAACCTTAAAGTATCCTACCCAGACCCACCCTGCTGTAACCCACCTAATCTACACATCCCTGAACACTACAGGCAATTTAGCACAGCCAATCTACCTAGCATGCACATGTTTGGACTGTGGGAGGAAGCCGGAACATCTGGCGGAAACGCATACAGACACGGGGAAATGATGCAAACTCCACACAGACAGTCGCCCAAGGGTAGAACTAAACCGGGTCCCTAGCACTGTGAGGCAGCAGTGCTAACCACTGAGCTACTGTGCCACCCCACAGGTGCGGCAAGTAGATAATTTATTTCATATTCATTCATGGAATGTGGGCGTCACTGGTTGGCTCAGCATTTATTACTCATCCTTAATTGCCCTGGAACTGAGTAGCTTCCCAGGATATTTCAGAGGGTAGTCAAAAGTCAACCCCATTGCTGTGGGTCTGGAGTCACATTTAGGCCAGACCAAGTAAGGATGCCAGATTTCCCTCCTTAACTCAGATGGGTCTTTTTATGACAATTACACTGCAGAAATTTATATTCAACATGGTGTTCAGTTACGAGTCGTGTACCACAAGGATCTGTCCTGGGTTTTCTTCTATTTGTGGTTTTTGTAAATGATTTGGATGAAGGAACGGAAGGGTGGATTAGCAAGCTCGCGGACGATACGAAGGTGGGTCACATTGTGGACAGTGCGGAGGGCTGTTTTAGGTTACAAAGGGACATTGATAGAATACAGGGCTGGGCTGAGAAGTGGCAGATGGAATTTAACCCTGAAAAGTGTGAGGTGATTCATTTTGGAAGGACAAACTTGAAAGCAGAATACAGCGTTAATGGAAAGATTCTTGGCAGTGTGGAGGAGCAGAGGGATCTTAGGGTTCATGTTCCCAGTTCCCTGAGAGCTGCCACCCAGGTGGATAGAGTTGTTAAGAAGGCATATGGTGTGTTAGCTTTCGTGAATAAAGGGATTGAGTTCAAGAGCAGTGAAGTTATGCTCCAGCTATACAAAAGCCTGGTTCGGCCACATCTGGAGTATTGTGTCCTGTTCTGGTCACCTCATTATAGGAAATATGTGGAAGCATTAGAAAAGGTGCAGAGGAGATTTATCAGGATGTTGCCTGGAATGGACGGAAGGTCTTATGAGGAAAGGTTGAGAGAGCTAGGGCTTTTCTCCTTAGAACGACGAAGGATGAGAGGTGACTTGATAGGGGTGTACAAAATGATCAGAAGTATAGTTAGAGTAGACATCCAGAGACTTTTTCCTAGGGTGGAGGTAGCTTTTACGAGGGGATATAGTTTTAAAGTGAAAGGAGGTAGATATCGGGGAGACGTCAGAGGTAGGTTCTTTACTCAGAGAGTGGTAGGGGCATGGAATGCATTGCTGGAGAGGGTAGTGGAGTCGGCCTCATTAGGGGCATTTAAGCAGCTATTAGATAGGCATATGGATGACAGTATAAGGTAGCGGTGGAGGTTAGATAGACCTTAGGTTTAGGGTAAAATTTCGGCACGCCATCGTGGGCCGAAGGGCCTGTACTGTGCTGTACTGTTCTATGTTCTAAATTCATCCAAAATCCTTAGACTGCATCTTTCAAACCCATAGCCACTTCCCTCTAGAACGACAAAGGCAACAGATACATGGGAACACCACCCCCTGCAAGTTTCCGTCCAAGCCACTCACCATCCTGATTTGGGAATATATTGCTGTTCCTTCAGTGTCGCTGGCTCAAAATCCTGGAATTCCCTCCTGAGCACCACTGCGGCCAAAGTACAGCACACCATCAGCAGCGGTTCAAGATGGCAGCTCACAATCACCTTCACAAGGGCACCCAGGGACAGGCAAGAAATTCCAGCCGGCAACATTCACATCCAATGAGAGAATTTTTAAAAATTGACATTGCTTAATGGTCACCATTAGGTTAGCTTTTAGTTCCAGATTGTTTTGCTGAATTCAAGTTTCACCATCTACCATGGTGAAATATGATGTAAAACACAACGAAGAAGCACCAAAATATCAATAAAATTTAGAATCTAAGAAAGAGCTAGGCATGAATGCAGCAAGATATAGTTTCCATAGACATTTAAAGAAGAGAGAAGAAGAATTAACAAAATGAGCACTGGTCCTAGAAATATTGCGTCTGGAGAACTAAAGATGGAAGACAAGAAGGTAACAGATGAACTGAACAGGAATGTTGCATCAGCCTTCAATACAAAGAATGCCAGTCACACCCCACTAGCAGCTCCAAGTGAGGAAAGAGGTGGGAAGGAGACATTCAGGAAAATCATAATTGCCAGAGAGACAGCACTGTGTAACTTGTTGGAGCTGAGAGCTGAAAAGTGCCCAGGTCCTGATGAACTTCATCCTAGAGTCTTAAAAGTGCAGGATGAGATTGATGATACATAGGTTTTAAATTTCTGTTACTCCCTAGATTGGCGGATGGTCCCTTTAGATTGGAACATTGCCGATGTAACTTCTTTGTTCTAAAAGGAGTGAAAACAGAAAGCAGGAAACTATCTGTCAGTTACCTTTACATCTGTTGGGAAAATATTAGACGCTGTCATTAAATAAGTTAATTGGAGATAGCAAGAACTGCAGATGTAAATAAGTTATACAGGATAGTTGAATAAGTTCAAGATAATCAGGCAGAGCTAACATGTTCTGAAAATAACAAAATCAGCAGGGGGGTGGGAACCTGAATTGTAGCTCCAGTGAACAGGAGGTTGAGAGTAGTGAGGTCATGAATGAGGTTTCAAGGTCGCAGGAGTGTACCGGCAGGAAGGAAGGTGCTTTGAACTGTGTCTACTTCAACGCCAGGAGCATCCGGAATAAGGTGGGTGAACTTGCAGCATGGGGTGGTACTTGGGACTTCGATGTTGTGGCCGTTTCAGAGACATGGATAGAGCAGGGACAGGAATGGTTGTTGCAAGTTCCGGGGTTTAGATGTTTCAGTAAGATCAGGGAAGGTGGTAAAAGAGGGGGAGGTGTGGCATTGTTAGTCAAGGACAGTATTACGGTGGCAGAAAGGACGTTTGGTGAGGACTCATCTATTGAGGTAGTATGGGCTGAGGTTAGAAACAGGGAAGGAGAGGTCACCCTGTTGGGAGTTTTCTCCAAAAAGTTCCAGAGATGTAGAGGAAAGGATTGCAAAGATGATTCTGGATAGGAGTGAAAGTAACAGGGTAATTGTTATGGGGGACTTAACTTTCCAAATATTGACTGGAAATCATATAGTTTGAGTACTTTAGATGGGTCAGTTTTTGTCCAGTGTGTGCAGGAGGGTTTCTTGACTCAGTATGTAGATAGGCCAACAAGAGGCGAGGCCACATTGGATTTGGTACTGGGTAATGAACCAGGCCAGGTGTTAGATTTGGAGGTGGGTGAGCACTACGGTGATAGTGACCACAAGTCGGTTACATTTACTTTAGTGATGGAAAGGGATGGGCATATATCGCAGAGCAAGAGGTATAGCTGGGGGAAAGGCAATTATGAGGCGATTAGGCAAGACGTAGGATGCATAGGATGGTGAAAGAAACTGCAAGGGCTGAGCACAATTGAAATGTGGAGCTTGTTCAAGGAATAGCTACTGTGTGTCCTTGATAATTATGTACCTGTCAGGCAGGGAGGAAGAGATCGAGCAAGGGAACCGTGGTTTACTAAAGAAGTTGAATCTCTTGTCAAGAAGAAGAGGGAGGTTTTTGTAAAGATGAGGCATGAAGGCTCAGTTAGAGCACTTGAGAGTTACAAGTTAGCCAGGAAGCACATAAAGAGAGAGCTAAGAAGAGCCAGGAGGGGAGATGAGAAGTCTTTGGAAGGTAGGATCAAGGAAAACCCTAAAGCTTTCTCTAGGTATGTCACAAACAAAAGAATGATTACTGTAAGATTGGGCCAGTCAAGGACAGTAGTGGGAAGTTGTGCATGGAGTCTGAAGAGATAGGAGAGGCGCTAATTGAATATTTTACATCAGTATTCACACATGAAAAAGACAATGTTGTCGAAGAGAATGCTGAGATACAGGCTATTAGACTAGACAGGATTGAGGTTCACAAGGAGGAGGTGTTAGCAATTCTGGAAAGTGTGAAAATAGATAAGTCCCCTGGGCCAAATGGGATTTATCCTAGGATTGTCTCGGAAGCTAGGGAGGAGATTGCAGAGCATTTGGCTTTGATCTTTATATCGTCATTGTCTACAGGAATAGTGCCAGAAGACTGGAGGATAGCAAATGTGGTCCCCTTTTTCAAGAAGGGGAGTAGAGACAACCCTGGTAATTATAGACCAGTGGGGCTTACTTCAGTTGTGGGTAAAGTGTTGGAAAGGACTATAAGAGATAGGATTTATAATCATCTAGAAAGGAATAATTTGATTAGGGGTAGTCAACATGGTGTTGTGAAGGGTAGGTCGTGCCTCACAAACCTTATTGAGTTCTTTGAGAAGGTGACCAAACTGGTGGATGAGGGTAAAGCGGTTGATGTGGTGTATATGGATTTCAGTAAAGCATTTGATAAGGTTCCCCACGGTAGGCTATTGCAGAAAATTCGGAGGCATGGGATTGAGGGTGATTTAGTGGTTTGGATCAGAAATTGGGTAGCTGTAAGAAGTCAGAGGGTGGTGGTTGATGGGAAATGTTCATCCTGGAGTTCAGTTACTAGTGGTGTACCGCAAGGATCTGTTTTGGGACCACTGCTGTTTGTCATTTTTATAAATGACCTGGATGAGGGCATAGAAGGATGGGTTAGTAAATTTGCGGATGACACTAAAGTCAGTGGAGTTATGGATAGTGTGGAAGGATGTTGCGGGTTACAGAGGGACATAGATAAGCTGCAGAGCTGGGCTGAGAGGTGGCAAATGGAGTTTAATGTGGAAAAGTTTGAGGTGCTTCACTTTGGAAGGAGTAACAGGAATACAGAGTACTGGGCTAATGGTAAGATTCTTGGTAGTGTGGACGAGCAGAGAGATCTCTGTGTCCATGTGCATAGATCCCTGAAAGTTGCCACCCAGGTTGATAGGGTTGTTAGGAAGGCGTACGGTGTGTTAGGTTTTATTGATAGAGGGATTGAGTTTCGGACCCTTGAGGTCATGTTACAGCTGTACAAAACTCTGGTGCGGCCACACTTGGAGTATAGCTTACAGTTCTGGTCACCGCATTATAGGAAGGATGTGGAAGCATTGGAAAGGGTGCAGAGGAGGTTTACCAGGATGTTGCCTGGTATGGAGGGAAGGTCTTATGAGGAAAGGTTGAGGGACTTGACAGAGAAGAAGGTTAAGAGGTGACTTAATAGAGACATACAAGATGATCAGAGGATTAGATAGGGTGGACAGTGAGAGCCTTTTTCCTCTGATGGTGATGGCTAGCACGAGGGGACATAGCTTTAAACTGAGGGGTGATAGATATAGGACAGATGTCAGAGGTAGGTTCTTTACTCAGAGAGTAGTAAAAGCGTGGAATGCCCTGCCTGCAACAGTCGTAGACTCGCCAACTTTAAGGGCATTTAAATGGGCATTGGATAAACATATGGATGATAATGGAATAGTGTAGATTAGATCGGATTCAGATTGGTTTCACAGGTCAGCGCAACATCGAGGGCCGAAGGGCCTGTACTGTGCTGTAGTGTTCTATGTTCGATGTTCTACAGCTCTGATGAAGAGTCATCTAGACTCGAAACATTAGCTTGCTCTCTCCCCATGGACGCTGCCTGACCTCAGTTCTGAGGAAGGGTCACCGGACCTGAAATGTTAACTCTGCTTTTTCTTTCACAGATGCTGCCAGACCTGCTGAGCTTTTCCAGCAACTTTGTTTTAGTTCCATGAACTTCTGTTTTTGAAATCCAATCTCCCTGTCTCGACTGCATTAGATCTGCAGCTTGAAATTTCCACCAATCATTCTGATCTGCACGATTCTCTGCATTTGACAAACATTAATGGCATTGTACAAATGTAATGTAGTAACACAGCGCTGGGCAGATTTCCAAATCCCTATCTTTAGGAGTACTGCATGACATGGGCTCCAGTGTTGTGGAGATCTGGAGCACAAAGAAAGGTCCTTCAGCCCATTGTGTCTGCACCACTCAAAAACAACCAGCTCACTATTCTAATCCCATTTCCTAGCACTTGGCCAGTGCACACCTAAATTGTTCTTAAATATAATGATGGTTTCTGCCTCTACCACCCTTACAGGCAGTGAGTTCCAGATTCGTCAGCCTTCCTGCTCCTCTGATGCTGCTTGGCCTGCTGTGTTCATCCAGCCCTACACCTTGTTATCTCACCCTCTGGATGAAAATGTTTTTCCTCACATCTCCTCTAAACCTTCTGTCCCTTATTGAAAATCTATGCCCCCTAGTCTCTGAGCCCTCCATCATGGGTAAAGAAGAGTGGCCAGGGATGGGCAAGCTAGCCATTACACCCAGGAGCCAAGAATGAAACAAACATGCTTACCTTTAAAAACTTACAAGGTGACATTTTCTTTTAAAATCCTTTGAGTCATGGGCATAAATGATAGCTTCAAATGTTATGTTTGCGGTGTAAAGATGTAGTTAATGGAATAGGCCTTAGAATGTTATTTATAAAATCTTAGAATGAATGGAAGGCAGAAGAGAGCCATGCTGTGCACGTACCAGTTTTTGAAAAGAACTGCCTAATTAATCTGCTTAACCTGTTCTTTCTGCAAAACCCAACAGCCTTTATTCCTTTTCAAATATTTATCCAGTTCACTTTTGCGAGGGACTATTGAATCATGTTCTGTTAACCTCTCAGGCAGGGGGTTCCAGATCACAACTTTTTCAGAGAAAAATCATTCATCCGCTCTGCGTTTTCTTTCCCAAATCTTTATCCTTTCGTTGCCACTGTCAGTGGCTACAACATCTCACTTAATTCTACCTTCAACCTCTCGTGATTCTAAACATTTCTGTCATGTCTCCCACCTAACATCCTAGCATCCCACACCTCTCTACCAGCTTCTGTAGCCTGTCCCTATTAACAGAAGTCTCTCATTTCTGGTACAGTTTAATGTTTCACAATTCGCCCTTCCAAATATTGACCCCTACCCACCTGACTGCATAATGTCAAACAATCTTGGTGCATTGAGACGTTACTTAAGATCACTAGTGAAATACTCCGGTAGCTGCCAGTCAGGACACGTTCTTTTCCCTCTCTTGCTATCCTTTTCTCCCTTCACGACTCCCCCCACCCACCCCCACGGAGGAGGCTTGCTCCTGTTTGTTTATTAATTTCCAAACTGTATGTGTTATAAACATTCGGGCACGCCAAGGCGTTGCTAGACAGAAGGGTCGAGCCAGCGTCAGCTCCTGACTTTGAGGAGGAAGCCGTGTCGTTTCCAAGTGGCGGATGCCTCCCGAGGGTGGAAGGGAGGGTGCGGGTGGCAGTGCTGAACAAAGGGGGTATTGACCTGAGCGGATCGACCCCCACCAGGCAGTATCACAGCTTCCTCTGAGCAAACACAGCGATGTCTGGCACCAGTCAATCTGAGCCTGGCCCAACACCGACACTGTTGCTATTTGCTCTTCCTATTAATCTATCACTTGGCTTTAGTTAAACATTCAGCGCAATGTGGCCCACATATTTCTCCATTCGTCATCGCTGGGGCATTGACGGTGGAAGGTGAGGGGATTGCAAGTTGGTTCTACGTTTTGTTTTTTAACCAGCACCTCTGCTTTAATAGTGCAGCTCCATTGTGATCTGACGGCTGAAAGAGCCGCTTTGAGCTCCATTCAAGCTCTTTATTATGTTGCCAGCCAACATGAGACAGAAGAGAAGGCAGGCTGAGAGAGAGGGGGGGGTGGGTTGATATATCAAGTACAACTTCTGGACAATAAGCTGCACTGCCACTTATGGTGATGCCCAGGTGTCTGTGAGCACCAAGTCTCAATGAATGGGATGGGGTGGGGTTGGTTGGTAAGGGGGAGATGGTATTGTCCTGCACATTTTCTGGGCACTGGTTGAGCAAACCTGGCCGCAGCTTCCTCCGTGTCCTGGAGCTGATTTCCATAAAGGGCGATGAGACGGGGAGGTTTGTTTGTGAGCCTCCGAAACTGCGGCTCTGTGGCATCCGCGTAGACAGCTTTTCTAACAGGCTATTGTGCCGGGATTATTCACCAGTTAGGGGAGGCCATAGCCTCGCACTATGGTGAGGGGAGGGGGTTGTTGCTGCAGCTTCTGCAGGGAAACTGATGATTTACTGGAGCCAAGGCACCTGCAACTTGTCCACATAGAAACCGGAACGAAATGTCCGCTATCCTCCCGGCCGCTGCTGGCAGTGAGCCTGGCTGGCAGCTATGAAGTGAGTGTAAATCACAGGACTGTCTGCCCCATTCCGCTTCCCCCCGCCTCCCCACACACACACACACACACACACCTCCCATACACACACACACACACGCACCCAAACATACCCCCATATACACACATATCCCCTCCACACACACACACACAAACCCACCCACCTCAGCTTCCTCCACACACACCCACTCCACACACATGCACCCACAAACACCTCCACAACCCCCACACCCCGACCTAGAGCCCAGGACGCTGTGGAGGAATTAGAATTAGAATCCCTACAGTGTGGAAACAGGCCCTTTGGCCCAACAAGTCCACACCAAACCTTGGAGCATCCCACCCAGACCCATCCCCCTATAACCCACACACCCCAGAACTCTACGGGCAATTTAGCATGGCCAATCCACCCAGCCTGCACATCTTTGGACTGTGGGAGGAAACCAGAGCACCCGGAGGAAACCCACACAGACACGGAGAGAATGTGCAAACTCCACACAGACAGTCACCTGAGACTGGAACTGAACCCGGGTCCCTGGTGCTGTGAGGCTGCAGTGCTAACCACTGAGCCACCGTGCCACCTAAAGGAGAAACTGCTGGGGTTTGGGGGTGAGGAAGGCTCCAGAGAAGAGAGGGGCTGAGAGAGCATGATGATCAATGTGATCTCATCATTTCCCACCCACCCCTCTCACCACCCCTACCCCCCACCCTCACCCCAGCTCTCTCCCTCCGCAGGGGAACCATCTGTTTGCTGTCAATGTATCAGCTGCTGCTTTGGGGTTGTCACAGCAGTGACCACTATAGGAGGGGAGAGGGTGACAAAAATCTGGGAACATGTCCCCTAATGCGGAGGAACTCTGCACCTCTTCCAGCACCTTGAGAGATTGATGTTCCAATCCTTTGGTCCTGAACTGCGCAGTCTTAGGGTTAGATTCAGTTTGAGTAGAATTTATTTCTGCAGCAGAACCATGCAGTCAGCACCTGGAGAATCTGAACCAACTCTCAAAGGGAATTCCTCTCCATCTCAGCACCAGGGATGTGCAACCCGAGGGGATGGCTACCTCAGATCTGATGCCCTGATGAACCAGTTTTTCAATCAAATAAACAGAAACACTGTAAATGTGAATTTAAAAAATACACAGCAGCCAGGAGAGAGCTGAGACAAGTACCGACGAGCGACACACCCACCTTTTCACTTAAGACCATAGGAACAGAATTAGGCCATTCAGCCCATCAAGTCTGCTCCACCATTCAATGAGATCATGGCTGATCTGATCACCCACAACTCCACTTTCCTGCCTTTTCCCCATAACCCTTGAATCTGTTAATGATGAAAACTCTGTCTATTAAAGACCCAGCCTCTACAGTCCTCTGCAGTGATGAATTCCACGGATTTACCTCCCTCTGAGAGAAGAAATTGCTCCCTATTTCTGTCCTAACTGGGCGACTCCTCGTTCTGAGATTATACCCTCTGGTCCTAGACTCTTCTACAAGGAGAAATATGCTTTCTGCACCCACCCTATCCAGAATCTTTCATGTTCTTATCCCTCAGTATAGGAAGGATCGACATGCAAGAAAAGTTGTGATTTGACAAATTTATGCCCAATTACCAATATCCAGAAACTTTGTTAAAATCTCCCAAAAAGAGTCAAAGTTCAAAATAAGACCATAAGAAATAGGAGCAGAAGCAGGCCATTCGGCCCCTCGATCCTGCTCTGCCATTCAATCGGACCATGACGATTTGATATTCCTCACGTCCACTTTCCTGCTGTTTCCCCATAATCCTTGATTCCCCAAATGATCAAGAATCGACATCAGCCTTCGATAGACACAAGGACTCTGCCCCCTGGTGAAGAGTTTCAAAGACTCACAACCCTCTGAGAGAAGAAATTCCACCTCATCGTTTACAGAGGAACGTGCAGAAGTGAAGCTGTGACTCTGAGTGAATAATGAATGTTTTGCTGGGGCGGGAGGTGTTGTTGGCAATAGGGGAGTGCAGTGGATAGTTTCCTGCATTCACTGAGTTGAGGCACAATGGCGTTTGCTGCCTCAAAACAACCCAAATTACGGAAAGGGGCCTCAAGTAGGCATTTATCCCTCTTCCCACCCAGACCTGTACATGGGAATAACAGGTGCTCCAAGCATGCTGGAGATTGTGGCAGCACAGTGCCTCACAGTGCCAGGAATTCAAATTCAATTCCACCCTTGGGCAACTGTCTCTGTGGAGTTTTCACATTCTCCCTGTGTCTGCGTAGGTTTCCTCCAGGTGGTTTCCTCCCACAGTCCAAAGATGTGCAGGTTAGGTGGATTGGCCATGCTAAACTGCCCATAGTGTCCAGGGGGTGTGTAGATTAGGTGGATTATGGGGGATGGGTCTGGGTGGGACGCTCTGAGGGTCAGTGTGGACTTGTTGGGCTGAAGGGCCTGTTTCCACACTGTAGGGATTCTATGATTCTATGGACATCTCTTGTTTGCCCTTTCCAGGCAGTACTCCATTATGTTGAGGCTGAGATGAGATCAGCCATGATCATACCAAACAGTGGAGCAGACTCAAGGGGCTAAATAGCCTACTCCTGCTCATGTTCTTATGACGTGAGGGTCACTTCCAAAGGTAAAATATAGATTGGCTTTTACATTCACACATTTCTTGACCTCAGGCATTCCAAAGCAATTTGCAATCGTTGCTTTAATGTCAGGCCACAGCAGTCAGTTTGCACTTGGCAAAAACCCACAAACAGCAATAACGTAGTGAGCAGATAATCTATTTTGCTGATGTTAGCATTGTCCCTTTTATTTCCTATTTCTAACCGAAAGCTCCTTTATACATTATATGGGTTTTGAAAACTGATTTATCTCTTTCAGGAATCAAATTAAGTATGCCACAGCTCTCCAGAATTCACTTCAATTTTTCCTCAATGCCACACCTATTCTCTGTGGTACAAGGTTTCATGGAAATCCTTCCACTAGCCTCTAGTTAAATGGTCTCCAAAACCTCACAACTGTGGGCTTCTCAACTCAAGCTTGGCCCTCATTACCTTATGCTTTTTAAAACCTACCTCTCTGGCCATGCTTTTGGCCATCTGATCGAATACCTACTTATGTGGCTTAGTGCTGAAATTTTGATTTTAAATTATCCTGAGTAGGGCCTCGAGATGTTTGTTACATTAAAGGCTCTATAAAAATACAAGTCTTTGATCAAAGGAATGAAGAGCTGTACTCATCCTTGCAGCTTTTGTGGGATAATTAAACCTCTTCCCAAACGGAAACCCGGTCTTCAGGTGAGCTGCTCCTGGTACTGATGCTGTCAGCTCCTCGGAACAAATTTATCAGAACCTAACCCATTCAGAGCCTCCCATAGAGTTCGGGAATTAGAATCTCCTTCCCCATCCTGACTATCAACATCAGCGCTTCCAGCGAGGCATCTGAGAACCTTGGTGGGGACACTGAGGGTTTTCCACCCATTCTACACACACCTCGCCCCTCGGAGTTAATGTTTTGACTTCTTGCTGTTTTTGGATAGTATCAATGTTAAATCCTCATTGGAAGTTCATGAGCCTCCTGTGTTATATCAGATTTATTCCACATGTAGTCCAATCATGTCAACCTTAATTAGCAACGATGTGTGGATTCTGATCCTGTGAAACCATATCAGGTAACAGATGGGCAGAAGTCAGTTACAAGGCAGTAATTATGTCAAGCGTCATCATCAGGCAGAATCCCCAGACTGAATTACCTGCTGCTAACTTGCTGTCTCTCAATGCACCCAATATTTCTTTTACTCGTGATGAGAGTTCCATGGCTAAAAGGCTCTTTCTGCTATGTTCCTCCAGCAGACAGTGGTGTGGGGTGTTCTTGGATCACCCCAATTTCTCCCTGAATCAGTCAGGAGCCCTGGGTGATCACTTCATGGCTGTGAGAAATGATGCGGAGGTGCCAGTGTTAGACTGGAGTGGACAAGGTCAGAAATCACACGACACCAGGTTATATTCCAACAGGTTTATTTGAAAACACAAGCTTTCAGAGTCTTACTCCCTCTTCAGGTGTTAGTGAGAGATGTGGTATCAGACACAGAATTTATAAGCTGTGAGAAAGGAAGAAGATTGGCTAAACACCTTGCTAAAGCTCCAGAGTTTTAGATTCAGAAGTCAATCATTTAACGAAGGCTCCTCAATACACACCACTAGCCATTCTGTTGCATTGTGATATCAATGATCACATCATTGAGTCGATGCCCTCTCCATAAAAGATACAGTGGCACATACCATGTCAGCTGTGACTCAGTAAGTAAGTGTTCTTGTTTCCTTACCCACTGGTTCAGAACTTCAATCTCCCACAGCAGTTTCAAACACTACTGCGGTATTTGAACAGCATTGCACTGTCCAAGGTTCTGGTATCTGACAGAAATGTTAAAGTCTTGACTACACTGTCAGGTGGATACAGAAGACCCTAAAGTATTTCTTCAAAAAAAAACTTCATCATTAAATAAGAGGTTATCTCATTGCTGGTTATCAACAGTAACTGTGGAAACTGACCGCAGTTGTTTCTTGTTTAATTTGTCCGTGGGATATGGGCAATACTAGTTAGGACAACATAAGACTCAACCACATTGCTGTGGGACTGGAGTCACATGTTAGCCATACCAGGTAAGGTCAGCAGATTTCCTGCCCTAAAGGACATCTGTGAATCAGATGGGTTTTTACCCGAATTGATAATGGTTACTTGGTTGCCTTTGTTCAGGTAGTGGTGAATCGATGGAAATCTTTCCTGCCTTGTCTGCTTGACACTCTGACATGAACCTTAAAGCAGTTTCCTTTGATAAAGGTGCTATATAAATGGAGTTGTTAGTACTGAAATTGAAGCATCTCTTGCTGAATTGCACTAATTGTAATTGTATTTTGTTCCACACCCATGCACATGCAGCAGATGACCAACAGGAAAACATCAGGCAATAAGAAAGGACCTTACAGCTTTATAATCAGTATGTCCAAGAACTGAAACTGTTCTGCATTCGTATAGAACATAGAACATTACAGCGCAGTACAGGCCGCTCGGCGCTCGATGTTGCGCCGACCTATGAAACCAATCTGAAGCCCATCTAACCTACACTATTCCATTATCATCCATATGTTTATCCAATGCCCATTTAAATGCCCTTAAAGTTGGCGAGTCTACAACTGCTGCAGGCAAGGCATTCCATGCCCTTCCTACTCTCTGAGTAAAGAATCTACCTCTGACATCTGTCCTATATCTATCACCCCTCAATTTAAAGCTATGTCCCCTCGTGCTAGCCGTCACCATCCGAGGAAAAAGGCTCTCACAGTCCACCCTATCCAATCCTCTGATCATCTTGTATGTCTCTATTAAGTCACCTCTTAACGGTCTTCTCCCAAACGAAACAAGCCTCAAGTCCCTCAACCTTTCCTCATAAGACCTTCCCTCCATACCAGGCAACATCCTGGTAAATCTCCTCTGCACCCTTTCCAATGCTTCCACATCCTTCCTATAATGCGGTGACCAGAACTGTAAGCTATACTCCAAGTGCGGCCACACCAGAGTTTTGTACAGCTGCAACATGACCTCATGGCTCCGAAACTCAATCCCTCTACCAATAAAACCTGACACACCGTACGCCTTCCTAACAACACTATCAACCTGGGTGGCAACTTTCAGGGATCTATGCACATGGACACCGAGATCTCTCTGCTCATCCACACTACCAAGAATCTTACCATTAGCCCAGTACTCTGTATTTCTGTTACTCCTTCCAAAGTGAAGCACCTCAAACTTTTCCACATTAAACTCCATTTGCCACCTCTCAGCCCAGCTCTGCAGCTTATCTATGTCCCTCTGTAACCTGCAACATCCTTCCGCACTATCCACAACTCCACCGACTTTAGTGTCATCCGCAAATTTACTAACCCATCCTTCTACGCCCTCATCCAGGTCATTTATAAAAATGACAAACAGCAGTGGCCCCAAAACAGATCCTTGCGGCACACCACTAGTAACTGAACTCCAGGATGAACATTTCCCATCAACCACCACCCTCTGTCTTCTTACAGCTACCCAATTTCTGATCCAAACCGCTAAATCACCCTCAATCCCATGTCTCCGAATTTTCTGCAGTCGCCTACCATGGGGAACCTTATCAAATGCTTTACTGAAATCCATATACACCACACCAACCGCTTTACCCTCATCCACCTGTTTAGTCACCTTGTCAAAGAATTCAATAAGGTTTGTGAGGCACGACCTACCCTTCACAACACCATGTTGACTACCCCTAATCAAATTATTCCTTTCTCGATGGTTATAAATCCTATTTCTTATAGTCCTTTCCAACACTTTACCCACAACTGAAGTAAGGCTCACTGGTCTATAATTACCAGAGTTGTGTCTACTCCACTTCTGGAACAAGGGGACCACATTTGCTATCCTCCAGGCTTCTGGCACTATTCCTGTAGACAATGACGATATAAAGATCAAAGCCAAATGCTCTGCAATCTCGTCCCTAGCTTCCGAGACAATCCTAGGATAGATCCCATTCGGCCCGGGGACTTATCTATCCTCAAACTTTCCAGGATTGCTAACACCTCCTCCTTGTGAACCTCAATCCCGTCTAGTCTAATAGCCTGTATCTCAGTATTGTCCTCGACAACATTGTCTTTTTCATGTGTGAATACTGATGAAAAATATTCATTTAGCGCCTCTCCTATCTCTTCGGACTCCACGCACGACTTCCCACTACTGTCCTTGACTGGCCCTAATCTTACTCTAGTCATTCTTTTGTTCCTGACATACCTATAGAAAGCTTTAGGGTTTTCCTTGATACTACCTGCCAAAGACTTCTCATGTCCCCTCCTGGCTCTTCTTAGCTCTCTCTTTAGGTACTTCCTGGCTAACTTGTAACTCTCAAGTGCCCTAACTGAGCCTTCACGCCTCATCTTTACATAAGCCTCCTTCTTCCTCTTGACAAGAGATTCAACTTCTTTAGTAAACCACGGTTCCCTCACTCGACCACTTCCTCCCTGCCTGATGGGCAGTCTCAGTGTCTCAGTGTTCTGCTCCAAGCAAGCCCACATTTTGTGAGAGCTTTATTTCAGTTATAAGCACACTCCATAAAATTTATTCCCCCCTTCCCAATGACTAGCTCCCCATATTTACATAATGCAATTCATTCTTCATTAATATGTCCATCTCCTGTTTCCTCGGTCCATTGGATCTCAGGCATGCCCTCATATAAAGATGATAATGTGACGGCTTTCCATCATTGGCAAAGGGTTTCTCAAACTTCTGCAAGCTCATAAAAGAAAGGCTTACATTTCAGTAGCAGCTGTCTCATCCACAGGGCATCCCCAGGTGCCTTACAGTTAATTAAGTGCTTTGAATGTGTAGTTGCTGTGGGGATGCAGGAAACATGGTAACCAATTTGCGCACAGCTAGCACCAACTCGCAACCAAGCGATAATGACCAGATAATCTGTTTTTATGATATTGACCGTGGGATGACTGCAGGCTCCAGGATTCTGACGAGATGTAATCAGAATCTCTGTGCAATTCTCTAACACCATTTCACACTGGATCACTCCCCAGCTACTGATCATTGTATTTATAAACCATCCAAACTCCTTGATTAAATTTGGGCCCTGTAATCACTCCCACTTCATAAAGTCAGAAGCTGTAGAAAGGTATGTGTTTTTCCAATCATTTATCAGAACCAAAACAAGATGATTTGCGCATCGGGGGATTTAATTTTAAACTCAGTGCCCCATCAGATAGTGGATCATCCTCTTTATCTGCAGAACAGCATGACCCTCCTTTAATATGCGGGAGAAAATAATCTCTTTCACATCTCCTGTCGAAGAGAACATTTTGTTTGTTTTAAAGACAGAAGCCCTGATGGACATTTTAGCTTCTTTGTGGTTACAAGGCCCAGCCTGTGAGCATCGTACTGGGCCCCCCATCGACAGCGTGACATTCCCCCTCTATACAATTGTGCCTGCTCCCTAACCTTTAGCCTTGCCTTTCATTTTTGGAGATGTTGACCCATTGGGGACACAGTATGTGGTTGCAGCAGTGCAACCTCCCAGCACGATGCAGTACCTCTCCTGGTTAGCCAGCGTGCTGTGCGTCAGTGACCACTGTAGAAATCCAGCCTAAACTGAAGCTATCAATCTTCACATTGTCACATCCCAGCTTCCTTAAATCAAATGCCTAACCTCTCCATCATTTTCAAAAGTGACTGGGCTTCGTTGTCTCTACTTAGTGACTCGCAAGCACACCATCTTCCCCCACCAACCCTAACTTCCACTACTCTCCTCCACACATCCCCCCACCCCCAGGTCATGGTCAGAAAATAACGTGGCCACATTGTAACCCTGCATTTTTGCTTCCTGCGGTTGGACCTCAAAAGGATTTTCAATAGCAACTCAGTTTGAGTCAAGTGACAAGCGAAACGTGCTTCTGGAGTCATCCTTTGTTTGGTGACCCCAGCAACAATCTGTTTAATGTCATATCTGCTTAAGGAGAGCCTGGAGGAGGGAGGGAGGGACGGATAGGCTGTGAAAACAAACTTGCACGCACGCTACAAGACATATGCTGTCAGCATCTGTATCTGTCACTCCTAGTTAGTGTGAACAAGACACTTGCTGGGGAGACCTGCTACACTGCATTTTATTCTGTTAATGGTCCCAAATTTTAGCATCGAACCGTCACTGGTCAGCCTGTGTGTCACCATCTATTACCGAGAGCATTGACAACAGCTCCGCACTAGCACACACTATTGCTGCTAAGATCTCATTTCAAATTTAATGTTGATCTTGCCTTTTCGTGCACCTTCTCTGCAGCTGTAACTTTGCATTCCTCGCTCTGTTCAGTCACCCTATGATGATTTGTCTGTGCTGCACGCAACACATAACTTTTCACTGCACCTGGGTAGAGGTGACAATAATAGATCAAATCAAATGATCCAAGTTATTCCTTGGGACAATTTTGGCTGAGTGAGTAAAATAGTTACAGTGCAGAAGAGGGCAATTTGGCCTGTGACATATGTGCTGGCTCTCTAAAGGATTCATCATCTTCTTCCCCCATTTCATTACTTCTCTTCCTGTTTGGATGCAGTTTTCTTTCTCCACTCATACAATGTGAACATCATTGGCTGGGCCAACATTTATTGCCTGTCCCTAGTTGCCCCTAGAGAAGCTGCCTTCTTGTAGTCCATGTGCAGTGAGTACACCCACGGTGTTCTTCGGCTGGGAATTCCAGGATTTTTCATTGATACAGGCACAGTGAGACAAATGGCCTCTTTCTGTGCTATAACAATTCTGTGATTCTGACCCAGAGACACTGAAGGAAAGGCGATATATTTCCAAGTCAGGATGGTGAGTCATCTGGAGGGAATCTTGCAGGGGGTGGTGTTCCCATATATCTGCTGCCCTTGTCCTTCTAGATGTAAGGGATTGTGGGTTTGGAAGGTGCTGTCTAAGGACCCTTAGATGATTCAGTTTCAAAGTTTGTTCAATTGATATTCCCATGAAGTATGTTTTTAAGATGCTACCATCATCATTTAAACACATGAAAAAAGTTCTGAAGAAGGATTACTGGACCTGAAACGTTAGCTCTTTCTCCACAGATGCTGCCATACCTGCTGAGTTTCTCCAGCAATTTCAGTTTTTATTTAAATACAATATGTCGTTACAGTGAGCTCTAAGGTTAATTTGAGAGGTAGCTTGATAAGTATTAATTCCTATAGATTAAATTGCCTTATTAATGAGCACTGTAGAAGGCACAACTCTCATGATAAGCTCCTAGTGACTTTTAAAGCTTCCACACCAGTGTATGAGACTCTGTTTCAGTGTTATATTAATTTATAAGAAATTTGATGCATTGTAATTGTGAAAGAAAATCTTTGCACTACAAGAACAGACCAATTTATTCAGAGTCGGCAGGGTAAACAAAATTAAAACTTGCATATATGCATTTGGAATATTGTGAGCAGTTTTGGGCCCCATATCCAAGGAAGGATGTGCTAGTGTTGGAGGAGGTCCACAGGAGGTCTACAAGAATGATCCTGGGAATGAAGGGCTTGTTATATGAGGAGAGTTGACAACCCAGTGTGTGTTTTAGAAGGATGAAAGGGGGATCTGATTGAAACTTATAGGATACTGAGAGGCGTGGATAGGGTGGACATGGAAAAAATATTTCTACTGGTAGGAAAGACTAGGACCTGAGGGCACAGCCTCAGAGTGAAGGGACAATTCTTGGGTGAATTATCGTTACTGGTTAGTGAATGTTTGAAGACAAATTTATGAAACATGTCCACTTTTGCAATTTAGGATATATAACAGCCAATTGATGCACAGCAAGCTCCCACAGGCAGCGATCCCTAATCATCTATTTGTGAGGAACAAAAACAAAGTTGCTGGAAAAGCTCAGCAGGCCTGGCAGCATCTGTGAAGGAAAAAACAGAGTTAACGTTTCAGGTCCCGCGACCCTTCCTCAGAACCCAAGTTCTGTTTTTTCCTTCACAGACCTGCTGAGCTTTTCCAGCAACTTTGTTTTTGTTCCTGATTGACAGCAACCACAGTTCTCTTGGTTTTTATCATCTATTTGTGAGGTTGGCGGAGGGATAAGTATTTTCCAGGACACTGGAGTTTAATGACCTGTTCATCTTTAAAACACTGATTTATTCACTGATCTAAGAAAGCAGACAATGTACTAAAAACGGGAAGTGCTGGAAGTTCTTCTCA
This sequence comes from Ginglymostoma cirratum, assembly GCA_024137785.1. NCBI lineage: Eukaryota > Metazoa > Chordata > Chondrichthyes > Orectolobiformes > Ginglymostomatidae > Ginglymostoma > Ginglymostoma cirratum. Next base: position 209,753 of record JAHRHZ010000021.1, on the reverse strand, counting down.
AAGCCTGCACTGGACTAGAAACATGAGTTTGTCTCTCCACAGGTGTGGCCAGACCTGCCGAGTTTCTCCTGAGCTTCCTGTTTTTTTTCCAGATTTCCACTATCCATGTGTGGTTTGCTTTTCTGAAAGGCTGTATTTCCGACATTGCAGCACTCCTTTCATTCAGCTTCTTGAAGAGGTCTGTGCAGTCATTGTAACAAGGTTCGCCAGGTGGACTTCATAGAATATGAATTCCCTGACTGGGGCTGTTAACCTGCTCCAAACTGGGAACGTTGGGTGACAGATAAAATCAGGAGCATCAGACATCCTGATCACTCTGAGAGCTGGCTCTGAGGGAGCTGGATCCGGGTCAAGGACTCTCCACGTGTAAATATAGAGTGAACTGGTGATGGGATACTGGCCTTTATGAATTTATTTCTGCGACCCAAGACCAAATTGTTTAGAAGGTAAAAAGTACCATCCACGGAGGTACAAATCACAAAACTACAGCTAGGTCTGATATTAACCCGAATTTTGCCAAGTCGGGCATCACAGGACCTACACTGCTTGTTATATTTGTTCCCTCAGTCCCTCAACTCCAAATATATTCAGCCTGTAATTGGCTGTAAGTGTGAGCTGCAAACAGAACTGCTCCTGAGACCTCAGTCAAAAAGGAACCAACAATCTACTTCATTAACTGTTGAGATTTATAGATTGAGAAAGTAATGGATGACAAAGAGGGGAAGAGTGAATTAGAGTCAAATCAGGTGTAGGCAGAGGCACAATCAGAAAGAAAGGTAAGGTTACCAAAGAGAGAGAGTGTAGATAGAAAAAAAGACTTGAATTTTTTCTTTATTCATTGGATGTGGGCATCACTGGCTATGCAGCATTTATTGCCCATCCCTAATTGCCCAGAGGGCACTTGAAAGTCAACCACATTGCTGTGGGTCTGGAGTCACATGTAGGCCAGACCAGGTGAAGATGGCAGTTTCCTTCCCTAAAGGACATTAGTGGACCAGATGGGTTTTTCCCCCAACAATCAGCAATGGATTCATGGTCATCATTAGATTCTTCATTCCGGATATTTATTCAAACTCCACCATCTGCCGTGGTGAGATTTGAACCCAGGTTTGCAGAATGGTATCTGGTCTCTGGATTAACAGTCCAGTGATAACACCACTAGCCCATTATCAGAATGACATGCTAATATATTTGTTAAGTCTCTAAAACATTTTGACATGTGATATTTGACAGTTGAAATTGTTCTATTTCAAGTCACAGTCATTATTTAATATAACACAACAATTATCATGTCGTTTAAAGTGTCCTTGTGGTATTATCCCGTTTTATATCCATATACACCAGCCCTAACTTTCTGCAGGAAGTTTAATGTATAAATCTAATCATTGTTGAACAATAATGTGGAAGCTGAGGTAAAGGTGCAAGGCATATGTTATGGCAGTTCAAACCAACAACCACTCTCTGGAGGTTTGTAACTCCAAGTGTATCTATTAGTTCTCTGAAAGTGCTTTCGATATTAAAACGATACCTGTGTTGACCACAGTAGTAACTTTTCCAGCAAGATTTAGAACATGAATTCTTCCATATCTGTCCTTTGTGGAAAATCTGTGCTTTTGGTACAATAAATGTTCAAATCTTTTTGAGGCTAAATTAATTTTACATTCCATGCATGATCCCACAGCGCACCACTTCAGAGTGACACACTGATGTATTATCATAGTAAATATAGTTCAGAAAACAGTGGGGCTGGTCTGTATAAAAGGGTTTCTTTATTAATGATATCACTCTGGAGGGCTAGATAATTGAAAGCTTGTTTTTAACTTGTGAACCTGTCAACTATCTCTGAGTCTGTGAATGAGTTCTCGAATCACCATCTGTTCCTGTCCCGTGCCCTTAGCACATTAAAGGAAAGTCGACAACTGACAGGGTCAAACAGCAAGAGAATACAGCAACATATTCCTTTTGTTTAAGGCACGGTTAACATTGATTCAGAAAGGTCTGCAATCTTACAGAGGGAGGGTCAGGGTAACGCAGCACCCCCCCCAGACCCCAGATGGATATGCCACAGGGGGAAAGGTGCAGATGCCAGCAAAGACGGCCTTTGATTTTCCTCTGTGCTAAGATTTCTTCCATATTTTAAATCCAAATTCCTTCACACCCGATGATGGAGCAACAAAGCAGCAGTTCACCAAGACAGCAAAGCATTGTCACAAAGTGGGAATGCTCTGTATAAACCATGCTGTCTCCACAAACATCAGCACATCTGAAATTCTGCATCAAAATACCATTCAGCTATCAACTCTTGTGCTTGCTGACTGATACTGCTTCCAGGCTGGTAGCACCTCAGTTTTAAAATTCTCATACTTTTAGTCCAAATCCCTCGATGGTTTGACTCTCTTCACCCCTCTAGGTTCTAAACCCCTCCTGCAATGCAGCCCATAACCCCTACCCCCCGATCTCGGTACTCTTCTCATTCTAACATTTTGCACAGCCTTGATTAAAATGACTCCCGTTGGTGACCATTCCTGCAGCTGCCTGCACTGTAAGCTCAGCTCAGTAATTCTCTCCATAAACCTCTCTGCCTTCCTATCTCCTCCTTTATGCTGGTCCTTAAAACATATGCCCTAAGACAAGCCATTCGTCTTGGGTTCTAATATCCATTGATAAGATTCGGTGTCAAACTTTGCCTGATAAACGCATTTCTTTCGCTGCACTGAAGATGCTACATGAATTTGGATTATTTTTGTAGCTACATCAGTGAAAGATGGTCACAACACAGCCTTTGCTCAGTTGCCATCAGTCTCTGAGGCAGACACTGGGTGCTCAGTAATCGGGGGTTTGAGCTCACACTGTGGGCTGTGAGGACAATGCAGGAGCTCTGTCCTGTGTTGAAATTTTTATCACGCACCTGAAGTCACTAAGACAGATGATTTTCTCATTCATTTAACTGCTGCTTGTGCATCTTGCGGCACTTGTGTTCACAGCCTGAGGTTAATTCATCAAAACAGTGACATTCCCCACCACCACAACCACCTCACTTAGAAATAGCTGTAAAGCATCTCAAAACATCCTGAGAAAGTTCAGAGCTTATCTGCAGGACCTGAAAATACATTAACCACAAATTCCTGTGACTCTAATTTGACAAAATTGAGCCTTTCTATTCTGGCAGCTAGCCATCTGGACCTGAAGCAGAGTTCATCTAACGGGCCGCCTGGGTCCTTTAATTGCCATTCCATCTTATTTCTGCAAGAATCTCAAATCTACAGGAGAAAGGGGATTGTTGCCAGCTAACAATTGTGGAGTGGAGCCGGAGACTGCATGGCTATGGAAGGCAGCTCTTAAAAGGGTAGCTGCTTCTCACTCTGAGATTAGCCTGAAGAGGACAGATAGGAGGGAGGAAGGAAACTGCATTTACGTAGCACCTTTCAAAACCAGCTTGACAAGGAATTATAAAAGCATGAGAAATAGAATCGGGAGTAGACCACTCAGCCCATCGAGCCTGCTTCAACACAGTCATGGCTGATCATCCAGCTCAACACCATCCATTCCTCATATTACTCAACATCGGGAGAGATCCAGAATCTGTTGATCAATCTCTGTCTGGAATAAGCTCAAGAATTGATCATCGATAGGACTCAAGGATGATTTGGCAGCCACTGGTGTGAATGGACCAGGAAGGATTAGTGAGGGGCAAACCACCCCATCCGTTATCATTGCAAAAGTTGAAAGACATCTTTACCCAGAGACTAGATGATCAGATGGGATGAAATCGATTGGTGAAGCAGACTCGAAGGGCCAAATGGCCTCGTCCTGCTCCTATTTCCTACGTTTCTACAAATGGTGAAACCCATTACCCTGTGTGAACAGCAGAGATACATTTAAGGAGGAGCTAGATGAACAGAAAGAGGGGGGGCAAGGAACACAATGATTGGTTGATACAGTGAGATAAAGAGGAGGCTCAATGGGTCATAATTCCAGCACAGGATAGATGGGCCAAATAGCCTGTGTCTGTGATGAACATTCTATGTAGTCCAGTGAAAAAGGTCAACATTCCTCTCTGTGTTAATGTTGAGATGATCGACATGAGCTTTAAGCACTGTGTTTTCCACCGTAGAGGACCTTTACAGTTTATTATTCAACTTGGGCATCTCTAGCAAGAGTCAGCTCCCTTACCACCCAATTTGCCACATTATTCAGCACCCAACGTCTCGCCCATGCCCAGTTTGAATGCCCTGCTCATCACACCACTTACTACGTCCCCAGCCAACCACTCCAGACCCCTCACCAGCTTGGATTGTGGACAGGGAGGTGACACTGAGGAGTCAGGAGCAGGGTGGACAAGTCTTGTGAGCAAGAGCAGTGAGGAATTGAGGACCCCGGGATCTGAATTCATTTAAAACACTGGCATGTTCCATGCCCAAAGAAATAGCAATCTCCCACATGCACCAACAATTTACAATGAATTTTTTAGAAAAATGCAGGACAAAGGCAATGGTTTCACAGACAAATTAAACTCACACCGACTTGCACTTATATCAGTATGGGAACCAGGGAGATGCAGTCTGAATGAGCTCAAAATAACTGCTGTTATCAAACTATCTTCTACTTTCCCCACCACTATCCCATGTCAATAAATAAATAAATTCATCATATAAAACTGAGAACTGTGGATGCTGAAAGTCTGAAACGAAAACAGAAATTGCTGGAGAAACACAGCAGATCTGACAGCATCTGTGGAGAGAAAACAAAGTTAGCATTTTAGGCCCAGTCACTTTTCCTCAGAGCTCAGTAAATATCATCAAAGGGCATAAATCATCATTCTGGATTTAGAGATATAGAATCATAGAGGTGTACGGCACGGAAACAGACCCTTCGGTCCAACTCGTCCATGCCGATCAGATATCAAAGAAAGAACAAAGAACAAAGAAAATTACATCACAGGAACAGGCCCTTCGGCCCTCCAAGCCTGCACCGATCCAGATCCTCTATCTAAACCTGTCACCCATTTTCCAAGGATCTGTATCCCTCTGCTCCCTGCCCATTCATGTATCTGTCTAGATACATCTTAAATGATGCTATCGTGCCCGCCCGTTGAGACAGCCAGTTCCAATGACTAGTGTTTTGAGCACAAGTCCCAGTTAGTTGGAGTGCTGCATCAGGGCAACAAATCTGCTTCACTCCACTTGTCAACTGTGGATGTTTTATTTTCAGTGCAGTGGTGAGGAAGGGACGCTCCAGCCTATCAAACCTATGACAGGAACCTCGGAACCTCCTTTCTAACAGCCTGACACAATAACACGATGCTCCTAACAGCAAGTGGTGCTGCCTGGAATTTGCCAATTCCAAAATTGGTTCCCATGTTTGAGGCGGAACCTCATTAAACAACTGCCTACATCCTAAATTAATCTAGTCCTGTTTGCCAATGCTAGCCCCAAATCCCTCTAAACCCTTCCTATTGATACATCCATCCAGATGCCGTATAAATGTTGCAATTATACCAGCCTCCACCACCTCCTCTGACAGCTCATTCCACACACACACCACCCTCTGCGTGAAAAAGTTGCCTCTTAGGTTCCTTTTGAATGTTTTGCCTTTCACCTCAAACCTTTGCCCTCTAGTTTTGGACTTCCCTACCCTTGGGGGAAAGACCTTGGCTATTCACATTATCCATGCCCTTCATGAATTTTATTAACCTCTATAAGGTCACCCCTCAGCCTCTGACGCTTTTGGGAAAATAGTCCCAGTCTATTCAGCCTCTCCCTATAGCTCAAACCCTCCAACCCTGGCAACAACTTTGAAAATCTGTTCTGAAGCCTTTCTTTATTTATACTTTATAATTTATACATGAATTAGTTCCACATTTCAACTGATCATTCCAGGATTTTTCCCAAATAAATACTCCTGTACCTTTAAGACTAAATATCTCCCAATCCAGTACACTTTAAAAAGCCAGGTTCTTCATAATTATTAAAGATAGCTAGAACCCCAACCATCATAACTATTGCCCATATCTGATGGATTACTATCCACACCCTGTTTTCAGCTGAGCAGTTGTTTAATGAGGTTCCGTCTCAAACATGGGAACCAGTTTTGGAATTGGCAAATTCCAGGCAGCACCATTTGCTGTTAGGAGCATCGTGTTATTGTGTCAGGCTGTTAGAAAGGAGGTTCCGAGGTTCCTGTCATAGGTTTGATAGGCTGGAGAGTCCCTTCCTCACCACTGCACTGAAAATAAAACATCCACAGTTGACAAGTGGAGTGAAGCAGATTTGTTGCCCAGATGCAGCACTCCAACTAACTGGGACTTGTGCTCAAAACACTAGTCATTGGAACCGGCTGTCTCAACAGACTTCACCTGCTTCAGAATATAACGTGTCATTGTGTTGCCCTTTCAAAGCTCTTTCTGTCCCTCTTTTCATATGTTTGACATACTAACTATGTATGAAAATGTAGCGAATTAGGATAAGTTAGCCAATTACTACAGTTTAAAGTCTGCTCTGTCCTCAAGTATTTATTGCCCGCAGATTAAACGCAAGGAGCAGCCATTCACCAAGATTCAGAGAGCAATGTTTGAATTTCTGTCCCTGGCAGCTCCCCATAGGCAAGGTATAACTTCGAACATACAGACAAAGAGCTATTGTTCAGTGGTCCCCCACAAATGGAGCTAATGTGCATCTGACAATAGTTCATTTCAAGGATAAGTCATTCACTTTGCCATTATGTGATTTCCTCAAGTGTTTCAGCTACACATTGACTGTACAGTATTTTGGCAAATGCAGTTTATCAGCCACTTAATGAATCATAATTACTGACATGAATGCGTCAATGTAAAAATGACATTTATTGACAATGATTGATGGCACTCACAGCAGTGAGTGAAGGGTATGAACAAGTAAAATGAAATCAGAGCTGGACTCAGGCAGTCAGACGCGATAGCCTGTTCCACCACTCAACATGATCACAGCTGATCATCCACTAACCCCCATTATCCCCAAATCCTTTATTTCCCTTAGTATTCAAAATCCGATCAACCTCTGTCCTGAATATACTCAATGAGTACGTATTCACAGTTCCTGGGGCTGAGAATTCCAAAAATTCAGATTCTATTGAGTGGAGAATTTTCACCTCAGCTCAATCCTGACCCGTCAGGAACCCCCTATTCAGAGGTGAGAGTGCTAGCCCCTGAGCCACAGTTGACAACTACAACTATACTTCACATTTACATTTATAATTGGTAGCCCCAGGAACCTGCGTCTGTCAGGATAGAATTATGAATGCCAATGCCTATGTCAACAATTTGATGAGCTAACACGTCCTGATTATTTATCCCTTAGCCATTAAAAAAAGATAAAACGACCTGGGTCATTAGTGTATTTCTGTTGGTGGGATCTTGCTGTGTACCAGTTGGCTGCTGTGCTTCCTACATCACAAAAGTAACCTCTTCTGGAGTGTTCTTCTCACTGATGTGGTCTCCCTGCTATGGGAAAGATGCTGTGAAGCTTGAAAAGGTTCAGAAAAGATTTACAAGGATGTTGCCAGGGTTGGAGGGTTTAAGCCGTAGGGAGAGGCTGAATAGACTGGGGTATTTTTCCTGGAGCATCGGAGGCTGAGGGGTGACCTTATAGAAGTTCATAAAATCATGAGGGGCATGGATAGGGTGAATAAACAAAGTATTTTCCCCAGGTTGGGGGAGTTCAAAACTAGAGGGTATGGGTTTAAGGTGGGAGGGGAAAGATATAAAAGGGACCTAAGGGACAACCTTTTCACACAGAGGTTGGTATGTGTATGAAATAAGCTGCCAGAGGAAGTGGTGGAGGTTGGTACAATTACAACATTTAAAAGGCATCTGGATGGGTACGTGAATAGGAAGGGTTTAGAGGGATATGGGCCAAATTGTGGCCAATGGGATTAGATTAATTTCGAATATCTGGTCAGCATGTACGAGTTAGACCAAAGGGTCTGTTTCTGTGTCATGCTTCTCTATGACTCTATGACTTCTCAGCCACTTCTTGCCCAAAACTGGAATAAGTATAGTTACAGTTACGGACCATTTAATTAACAAACACTTCTGAGTGTTAAGCAGAATAATAACGTACACTGATGTTAGTGAATTGCTGTTCACAACTGTTCAGTTGAAATTCCATGCAACCGTATTCTAACAGGAACAATCCATTTATATTAAACTAGTTAACTATTTTTTCTTTAAATCCCATTCCATATGCTGACATCTGGCAGACTAGTGACTTCTAACATGCAGCCTTAAGCCGGTAAAGAACGTGCTGACTGTTTGGAGACAGCACTTCTGCTGTAATGGGCGTCTTCCCCTTGTGTGATGATACTCTCTTTCTCTCTGGTAGTTCCAAAACTCAGGTCTCTTCTATTTCAAACACACCCTGAATGCCTCAGCTACGAGCTTGACATGAGGAGTGTTATATTGATGTGGCTTCGTGAAGAAGTCTGAAGGTGATTCATGGTGATCATAAATACCAGCATGGAGCAGCTGGGCTGAATGGCCTGTTTCCATGCGGGAAATTGAATATAAATGAAGATCTTAGGCTATGTTCAGAAGTGGAACATGTGAACATACCAATGACTAGATAAGTAGTGAGCGTGCAACCTTTTGTATCCATAGAGGGGAGATTATATTAGACAACTATTTCTGTTTAAAAGATTGTAACGGGATTACATTTCAATTCTGAATTGTCTCGCCAGAAAAGCATCTTTAATGAAGGACAGAGATGGGTGGTGGGAGAGAGGGTTGGGGGAATGATTACGAAAAATATTCCAAAATTTTAACACAAATCCCTGCTGAACATTGGTGCGTTACAGAGGAAACAAAGAATTGGGGGATAGTAAAATCTGCCGATGCTGCAGTCTGAGATAACACAGTGTAGAGCTGGAGGAACACAACAGGCCAGGCAGCATCAGAGGAACAGGAAAGCTGACATTTTGGGTCAGGACTCTTCTTCAGAAATGGGGGAGAGGAAGGGGGCTCTGAAATAAATAGAGAGGGGGAGGCGATGATAGAACGTGGATAGTGGAGCAGATAGGTGGAAGAGAAGACAGACAAGTCAAGGAGGTGGGGATGAAGCCAGTAAAGGTGAGTGTAGGTAGGAAGTGGGGGTGGGGATTGGTCAGTGAGGTGGGAGGAGTGGATAGGTGGGAGGGAAGACGGACAGGTCAAGGAGGCGGTGATGGGGGGCTGGTCTTGGGATGAGGTCAGGGGTGGGGAGATTTTGAAGCTAGTGAAACTGGAGGAGCAGCACCTCATATTCCACCTTGGAACCCTACAACCCAATGGTCTCAATGTGGATTTCACTAGCTTCACAATCTCCCCACCCCCGACCTCATCCCAAGACCAGCGCACACCCCCAATCCCCGCCTCATTGAGCTGTCCATCTTCTCTCCCACCTATCCGCTCCTCCCACCTCACTGACCAATCCCCAACACTATCTACCTGTACTCACCATTACTAGTTTTATCCTCGCCTCTTTGAACTGTCCAACTTCTCTCCCACCTATCCGCTCCACTATCTACCTGCTATCACCGGCCCCCACATCTCTATTTATTTCAGAATCCCCTTCCCCTCCCCCATTTCTGAAGAAGGGTCCCGACCCGAAACTTCAGTTTTCCTGCTCCTCTGATGCTGCTTGGCCTGCTGTGTTCATCCAGCTTCAAACAAAGAATTGGCACATTTCAAAAACACAAAGCAATTCATTTCATGTTGACTGTGCTCTGTGATACAGGTGTGCACAACTTTAATGTTCAAATTCTGTAGGTGACAGGTCAGTGCATTCAAATACAAAGGGATCATTCTTAAAAGCCACCCTCTTGACTCTGTATACTAGTCCCTGTAACTGTTATAATTGACTGGGTAAGTAGAGGAGAAGCTTACGATGCTATTGAGTGGTGCAGCAAGCTGTATTGGACATCTCGTCCACTCCTGCTGCTATTACACAGGGTTCTTGTGACTTGTTGTTGGAGATGAGGATAAAAGGCACAGACAGAGGACTATTAGGAAATATCTGGTACAGGGGAAAAAGGTCAGTGGTTACATTACCTTCCCAGACGATCCTGAAGTAGATGTTCATGAAGAAGAACAAGGACCAACAACAGTGGAACCCTTTGGGATTGCTTGATTCCTCCAATTCTGTCAGCTTCAGCATCTCTGATTGTAATCGCTGCACCACTGGAGAGGTTCTTTCAGCTGCGTGGGTCCCAAACTCTGGAATCTACTCCAAAAACCTTCTTTGGTTCTGCCACCACCTTCAAGAAGTGTTACTGAAACTGTACAAGGTGCTAGTGAGACCATATTTGGAGCAGTTTTGTTCCGCTTATTTAAGAAAAGATAGCATTTCATTGGTGACAGTTCAGAGAAAGGTCAGTAGGATGATCCCTGGTATGGAGGGATTGTCTTACAGGCAAAGGTTAAACAGGTTGGGACTCTACTCACTGGAGTTTAGAAGAATCAGAGGTGACCTCATTGGAACATATAGGATTCTTAAGGGGCTTGACAAGGTAAATGCTGAGAGGATGTTTCCCCTCATGGGAGAGTCTAGGACCAGAGGGCATAGTCTCAGAATAAAGGGGCATGGAATTCCTCACCACAGAGAGTCCATGTGTACATTTAAGGCTGAAATAATTAGAAAATTGATCAATAGTGGAATCAAGGATTATGGGGAAAGGGCAGCAAAGTGGATATAAGGAATGTCGTTCGATCAGCCATTATCCTATTGAATGTGGAGTGGGCTTGGAGGCCTGAATGGCCTACGCCTATTCGTATTTCCTATGGTCTTGTGGTCTAAGATGCTCCCTAAAACCTATCTCTCTGACCAAGATTTTGCTCACCTTTCTGGATAACTCCAGGTGAAGCCTGGTATCTCACTTGAAAGCATTCCTGTAAAGATCACCATGACGTCGTACTACATTGAGAATCCTACACAAATCCAATGTGTTGTTTCGGTTCTCGTCTTGGCCAGATCTGGCCACATATGAACAAGCCAGTTATTCACTATAAACATTAAAACTGTGCCCACAACAGTGCAGACCCACATAAAATGTCAAAACACTACTACAAGCCTGCACAGACATTTTAAGAAATAATAAAGAAGCAAATGTTTAACGAATAAATTGGGAAAAAAATCAAACACCTCAATCACCATCAAAAATTAATGGTAAAGGAAGGGCAGGACATCTGAAACTAAATAAAATACAGTTATTTTATAACAAACGTGGGGCTGGATGAACACAGCAGGTCAAGCAGCATCATAAGAGCAGGAAAACTTGACATTTCGGGCC
>JAHRHZ010000021.1:167403-198055 GCA_024137785.1 Ginglymostoma cirratum | reverse complement strand
GTTCATCCAGCCCCATGCTTGTTATCTCGGATTCTCCAGCATCTGCAGTACCTTTTATCTCTGATATATTTTTACAACAATTACAGCTACTGTGACAATAGGTTCATGAACAATTCATCACACTGTACACTGTCATTTTGAAGACAAACTTTTCTATTTTGAGTGAGTTTAGCCCCTATTAACATTTAGATTTGTCACTTAGTGATAACACTGCCAATCTCTTTCAAAGAATGTGATTTATGGCCTGCATGCAAATTGGGAATGAAAGGATCAACAGAGGTCAAACTAATGATAACAGGTATAATGACCAGGATGATCATGGTCTATCATAGGTCACTGTTTCAAAGGGAGCCCTGAGCCCTGAACTGCTTTAGGAATTCCTCCCCCAGCCCCCACCCCCCTCAATGACTGCTGTCTCATCTGTTAAGAGCATGACGCAAAGCCATTTAGCACAGTCCAGCTCAGGATATGGCCTATTAGAGTCTGTCACTTCTGTCACACACAGCTAAGTAGGACAGTTTTTCACTGAGGAGCATTACAACAACACACCACACCTGGATGACCAGCAAGAAAGAGAGAGAAAGAGCTAAAATTTCTATAGCATCCTCTACAACCTCAGGACGTCTCCAATCACTTTGCAGCCAATAAAATAACTCTGGACTGTTGTCAGTATTGTGTAATGTAGGAGAAACAGCAATCAATGCAGGCACAGTAAGATCCCACAAGCAACAATGTGACAATGACCACATAGTCTGTTTCTTTTACTGATGTGGGTTGAGATAAACACCGACTGGGAGGCGGAGCAGACCTATGTTTTGCATCCACCAGCGAGAACCTCCCTTTAACATCTCATCTGAATTAGTAACTCAACAGATTCTGTCCAAGAATAAAACAAAGAACTGGATGCTGAAGATCTGAAATGCAAACAGAAATTTCTGGAAAAACTCAGCATGTCTAGCAGCATATGTGGAGAGAAAGCAGAGATTCTGTGCAAGCTATGCTTTAATATGGTAAGTTTGATGTGTTTAAATTTCAGATAATAACCTTGTGGTCAAAACTTCAAAACTCTGACATTAGATATTCTCCAGGCATCACTCAGTTTCAATTAGATAAAGGGCCAGTGCTGCCTTGGAATTGCCAGGGGCTCAGTCCTGTATTCCTGGCCTCCAGAAGAACACCCCCAACCGCATTAGTGTGACACTTTCGTTATCCCTGCTGGTCATCTTTACCGACTCATTAAGCTTGTTCATTAGCACCAAATTAGATGCAGTATTGCACTGTGGTTTCAGATTCACTGCAGACAGGCTCATTCTGTCCAAACTCATTTCCCATTGTACACTTAACATACCAGAGGCTGCTGTCACTCCAGTGTCAGCCAGACCCAAACCCAGCTCTAGTTTAATGGCACACTCGCTACGCTCTGTGCCTTCAGCAACAATTTACTGTTACTTACATAAAACAGATCTCAATTGGACAATATGGTGATACAGTGGACCAGGGTAAGGCCAAGATATGGGCTAATGCTCTTTGGACACAGGTTCAAATCCCTGTGGCTGACAGAATTTAAACACAATTTATAAAATCTGGAATTGAATGTTTCAGTGATGGTGACTGAAACAACTTTTGATCGCTGTTTAAAAAAAACCCTATCTGGTTCAAGGAAAGAATCTGTCATCCTTAAGATGATGGAGTGTACAGGTAACTCCAGGCCCACAGCGACGTGGTCGACTGCCCTGTGAAATGGCCAAGCAAGCCCCTTAGTTCAGGGACAGTTAGGGGGATGGGCTTTTCCAGATCTCTGTTTAGTATCTGTTTTCTACCCATCAACACTTGAGCTTAACTAACAGTGGACAGAACAGACACACAGAACACACAACAGTCACCAGACACACACAATCAAATGAACAAATGAATATCAAGTATCTTTAATATTCATTTCAAACAGTCCCTGTGAGAGTGGGATTCACATTCTTACCTCTTTCTCAGCGAAAAAGTTTTTTCCTGAATTCCAATTGGATTATTTTTATCTTTATGATCACTATTTCTGGTTTGCCTGACAAATGCTACCATCTTTGCATTTACCCTTTTCAAATGTCTTCATAACTTGAAAGATCTCTCTGAGATCACGCCTCAGTCTCTTTTCTAAAAATTGTTCAGTCTTTCAGAAAAACATAGGAAATGTGAGCAGGAAAAGGCCCTTCAGCCCTTCAGATCTGCCCTGCCATTCTATAAGATCATGGGCTGGTCTATGCCAAGCCTCAATACCTGTTTTGTGCCAACTACTCTTAGCCCTCAACTTCTCAATATTTCAAAATCTATCTACCTCCTCTTTCTATAATTTCAGTGATCCAGCTTGCATGACTGCAGAATTTCAGGCATTCATTGTTGTCTGAGAGAGGAAATTCCTTCATATCTTGTTTTTAAATTAATGTCCCCTTATCCTGTAACTATGTCCACTAGTTTGATGCTCCCCTGCCTGTGGAAACATCTTCCCTTCATCTGTCCTTTTAAATCTCTTCAGAATCTTGAATGTTTCAATCAGGTCATCCCTTATTCTTTTAAACTCTAATGAATAAAGGCCTGATGTGTTTAAGTTGTTCTCAATACATCAGCTTCTTTATCCCAGGAACCAGTCTTGTGAATCTCTTTTGAACTGCCTCCAATGTCACTATATCCTTCTTTAAGCACGGCAAACAAAACTGTACCCTTTTCTCAAAGAGTGGCCTCTCCAACACCCTGAAAAGCAGGAACAAGTCTGCCCTATTTTCAATCCAACACCCAAGCAATAAAATCCAAAAGTTCTTTTGCCTTCTTAATTACCTGCAGTACCCGCATGCTAATGTTTTATGTTTCATGCACAAGGACACCCAGATCCCCCTGTTCTGCATATTTTTTGGAGTCTCTTTCCATTTAAATAGTAGTCTGCCTGAACCTCCCTTGTTCTCACTAGCATTCTTCAAAGATATTTCTTCAAACCAATTAGCTTCAAACAAGCTATTAAAACCACTTTCCTGCACTTGGCCCCCGGGCCATGAATGTTATGACACTCCTGGTGCTACTTAAAGGTTCTGAGGTTTCCGGCCTTAATGATCCAGAGCATTCCAGACTCCAACACTTTCTGGGATTTTTAATTCACTCATGGGAGATGGGTGTCTCTAGCTGCGTCAGCATTTATTACCCAACCCTAGTTACCCTTGGGAAGGTGGTGGCGGGGGGTGGGGGGGCTGCCTTCTGGAACTATTGCAGTTCTGGGCTGTAGGTAAACCCACAATGCCCTTAAGGAGGGTGAAAAAAGGTTTTCCTCAAGTGCCCTCTAAACCTCCTGCCTCTCACATTAAACTTATGCCCCCTTGTTACTGACTAAAGGGACTAAGTACGTGAAAGACACAATATAAATGTAATTCAATGTTAATTTTCTCAGCAGTGAGTAATGCATGGTGCATAGACAGTGACTCCTACTCTCTCACGCTGGCTCCATCTCATTTTTATTCATAAAACTTCAGAATACTGCACATATCACAATGATCATGTGGCCATATCATTTTGGTCCTCCCAAAGCCAAGTGCAATCATTAAATTTCAGAAAAAAACAAACATTCTCCTCTGATAGCTTCACCTCCTGATTCAGTGCGACCCCTCCTGCGTTTGTCACACAAGGACTATGTCAGCACCAATCGCTCCCCTTTCCCTTTCCTCAGCCTGTAACACAGCGAGGATCACAGACAGCTGAAAAACAGATTATCAGAAACTAACACGCAAAATCCCAGAGGCAATCGAAATACAATACTGAGGGAGTGTCGCACTGTCAGAGGGTCAGTACTGAGGGAGTGCCGCACTGTCAGAGGGTCAGTACTGAGGGAGCACCGCACTGTCAGAGGGTCAGTACTGAGGGAGTGCCGCACTGTCAGAGGGTCAGTGCTGAGGGAGCGCCGCACTGTCGGAGGGTCAGTGCTGAGGGAGCACCGCACTGTCAGAGGGTCAGTGCTGAGGGAGCACCGTACTGTCGGAGGGTCAGTGCTGAGGGAGCACCATACTGTCGGAGGGTCAGTGCTGAGGGAGCGCCGCAATGTCAGAAGGTCATACTGAGGGAGAGCCGCACTGTCAGTGTCAGTGCTGAGGGAGTGCCGCACTGTCAGAGGGTCAGTACTGAGGGAGTGCCGCACTGTCGGAGGGTCAGTACTGAGGGAGTGCCGCACTGTCGGAGGGTCAGTACTGAGGGAGCGCCGCACTGTCAGACGGTCAGTACTGAGGGAGTGCCGCACTGTCGGAGGGTCAGCACTGAGGGAGCGCCACACTGTCAGAGGGTCAGTACTGAGGGAGTGCCGCACTGTCAGAGGGTCAGTACTGAGGGAGTGCCGCACTGTTGGAGGGTCAGTGGTGAGGGAGTGGGCACTGTCGGAGGGTCAGTGCTGAGGGAGTGCCGCACTGTCTGAGGGTCAGTGCTGAGGGAGCGCCGCACTGTCGGAGGGTCAGTGCTGAGGGAGTGCCGCACTGTCGGAGGGTCAGTGCTGAGGGAGCGCCGCACTGTCGGAGGGTCAATGCTGAGGGAGTTCTGCACTGTTGAAGCGTCGGTGCTGAGGGAGTGCCACACTGTCGGAGGGCCAGTGCTGAGGGAGTGCCGCACTGTCGGAGGGCCAGTGCTGAGGGAGTGCTGTACTGTTGGAGGGGCAGTACTGAGGGAGCGCCACACTGTCGGAAGTACGGTGTTGAGGCAATGCTGCCCTGCCTCAGTACTGACCCCTTCTGACCAGCCCTGAGCTGGACCCTGGTCCCCTATTGTGCATGCTGCAGAAATTCTGTATTCTGCTGCCACCTGCTGGTTATATAGGTCAATACAACACGTTGTTTCACATCCTGATGAAACCTCTTTCTTCTTTCGCAGGATGTGGGGGTCGTTGGCTGAGCCAACGTTCATTATCCGTCTCTAATTGCCCTTCAGCTGCCTTCTCGAACTGCTGCTGTCCATGTAGTGCAGGGACATTCAGGAACAGTGCCTTTAGGACATCAACCTCTTCTTCCGCTGTCTTCGCCTCCGTGCCCATTCCTTTGGACAAGGGTCGTCTCCCTGTCCCACAGACCCCATCGCCCAATTCCAACACTCTCCCTCCACCTGGACCCCTTCCTCTGGCCTTTCACCTGCACTCGATCTGTTCATTGAGAATTATCAACGTGACATTAATCGCCTCAATCTCACTGCCCCCCCCCCACTCACCGAATCCAAAATATCTGCCTCCAAACTGACAGCACTCCGTGCACTCAGACCCAATTCTGACTTTGCTATTAAGCCCGCCAATCAGAAAGGTGCTGTCGTAGTCTGGCATACTGACCTCTACATTACAGAGGCCGAGTGCCAGGTATCAGATACCTCCTCCTATCCTCCCCTGAACCATGATCCCACCATGACACATCAGGCCATTGTATCAACTACAGTAACTGACCTCATTTCATCTGGTGATCTCCCCACCACTGCCTCCAAGCTGATAGTCCCCCAGCCCCACACAGCTCACTTCTACCTCCTTCTGAAAATCCACAAACAGGACTGTCTGGGCAGACTCATTGTTTCAGCCTGCTCCTGGCCCACAGATCTCATCTTCTCCTACCTTGACTCAGCCTCTTCTCCACGGTCCAGTCCCTACCCACATACATCCATGATTCCTCTGACACTTTACATCAGTTTCAGAATTTCCAGTTTGCTGGATCCAGCTGCCTCCTCTTTACCATGGACGTGCAATCCCTTTACACGTCCATTCCCCACCAGGATGGTCTCAGGGCTCTCTGCTTCTTCCTGGAACAAAGGTCTGAACCATCCCCACACACCACCAGCCTTCTCCGCTTGGCCGAGCTCGTCCTCACTCTCAACAACTTCTCTTTTAACTCTTCTCATTTTCTTCAGGTCACAGCGTAGCTATGGCTACCCACATGAGCCCTAGTTATGCTTGTCTCTTTGTGGGGTACATGGAACATTCCAGCCCCTACCCACAGCTCTTTCTCCGATATATCGATGATATCATCCGTTCTGCTTTCCTCTCTTGTCTGGAATTTAAAAAGTTCATCGATTTCGCTTTCAATTTCTACACTGCCCTCATTTTCTATCTACCATTGGTCTATCTCTGAATCCTCCCTTCCTTTCAACAACATCTCTTATTTCCATTTCTGAGGATAGACTGGCCATTAATATCCACTATAAATCCATTGACTCCCACAGCTACCTGGACTATACATCCTCACACCCTGCTTCCTGTAAAGACTCCATCCCATTCTCTCAGATCATCCGTCTCCATTGCATATGTTCAGATGAGGACAACTTTGACCAAGGGAGCCTCCAAAATGTCCACCTTCTTCCTCAAACAAGGATTCCCCAGTACCGTTGTCAACAGGGCCCTCAACCAGATCCAACCTATCTCCCGCACTTCCGCCCTCACCCCCTCTCTTCCCTCCAGCAACAGCGATAGGGTTCCCTTTGTCCTTACCTACCACCCCACTAGCATCCACAACCAGATCATCAGATGCCATTCCCGCCACCTCCAGCGAGATGCCATCACAAGACAGATATTCCTCTCCCCTCCCTTGTCTGCCTTCCACAGGGATCATCCCCTCTGGGACACCCTGATCCATTCCCCCTTCACCCCCAACACCTCCCCATAGCCCCACGGCACCTTCCCCTGTAACTGGCGAAGGTGCAACACCTGCCCATTTACCTCCTCCCTACCACTATCCAAGGGACCAAACTTACCTTGTGGGTGAAGCAGCACTTCACCTGCACTTCCCAGAATCTAGTCAACTGCATTCGCTCACACAATGTGGTCTCCTCTACATTGAGGAAACAAAGCATATATTGGGTGGCTGCTTTGCAGAACACCTACATCCTGCTCGCAGAAAAAGACCCTGATATTCCAGTTGCCTGCCACTTTAACACACCACCCTGTTCCCTGGCCAACATCTCTGACTCAGGCTTGTTGCAGTGTTCCAGAAAAACTCAGTGCAAGCTGGAAGAACAACACCTTATTTTCCACTTGGGGACCCTGTAGCCCTTCGGGCTCAATATCGAGTTCAATAATTTTAGGGCCTGAACTCTCTGGTCCTACTCCTACCCGACACACCAGACCTTGTTATCACAGCCTGCCATTACACACTACCTATTGTTAGTCACCAACAATCCCCATTAATATCTATTCACCCGCCCAGCCAGATCGTTATCCACTACTTTGTCTATCCAACTGTCCTTCTCTCTCTTTGGGCTCTATCCCCACCTATTGTCTACTCCTTACCCCCTCCACCCACCACCAAGTTTTCTCAGCTACCATCAGTTCTGAGGAAGGGTCACTGGACCTGAAATGTTAACTCTGATTCTTTTTCATCACAGATGCTGCCAGTCCCACTGAGTTTTTCCAGCGACTTCTGTTTTTGCTCCTGATTTACAGCATCCGCAGTTCTTTTGGTTTTTACCACCAATTGAAACTCTAATCTCCTCATAAACTCCCCACTTTTACACACAGATAGTCAGGGGAAGAAAAGTAAACACAGATGGAGGTCAGGGATAGTAGGAACTGCAGATTCTGGAGAATGTGAGATAACAAGGTGTAGAGCTGGATGAACACAGCAGGCCAAGCAGCATCAGAGGAGCAGGAAAGCTGACGTTTCGGCCATTTCTGAAGAAGGGTCTAGGCCCAAAATGTCAGCCTTCCTGCTCCTCTGATGCTGCTTGGCCTGTTGTGTTCATCCAGTTCTACACCTTGTTATCACAGATGGAGGTCAAACTGGAAAAGCAGCTTTGTAGACTTTGTGCGCAAGATCCATTGAGCTGGTTCTTGCTGATCCAAATGTTTCTTCTCAGTTTTCTTTTTCCGAATGTTTCCATTGATTTGGAAGAGGTATGGAGAGGCTAATCTCTTATTTAAGACTCTTACTAATTAAAAGTCACAGGTTACAGCAACTGCTGAAGGCCCGATAAACTTGTTTTGGGATCCTGACATTTACAATCAATCTGTTTAGAGATATTATTACACGCCCCTGGAGCAAGTGGGACTTGCTCAGGTCAGAGCCTCCTGCCTCTGAGGCAGGGATATTACCACTGTGCCACAAATGGAACTAATCCACTATCCTTAATTAGACACTGCATTGTGCCATCATCATAGAATCCCTACAGTGTGGAAATAGGCCATTCAGCCCAACAAGCCCTTGCTGACCCTCCGAAGTGCATCCCACCCAGAATCATTCTCTTACCCCTGATTTCCTATGTCTAACCCACCTAACTTAAAATCCTGGGCACTATGGGCAATTTAGCATGGCCAATCAACCTACCCTGCACACCTTTGTTCTGTGGGAGGAAACCAGAGCACCAGGAGGAAACCCACACATACGCAGGGAGAATGTCCAAACTCCACACAGACAGTCACCCAAGGCTGGAATCAAACCTGGGTCCCTAGCACTGTGAGGCAGCAGTGCTAACCACTGAGCCATCTTGCCACTAAATAGCCAATCCAGGCAAAAATCAATGCCAGCTTGTTGTTCCTGGCACAGGAACTCCCACTTGCCCTTTATGTCAGGGTCCTGACCCAAAACCCAAACTCCTGCCCATTGTATCTTATAGCACAGAGGGAGGCTATTTCACCCATCATGCCTGTGCCCACTCGTAAAAGTGTAACTGGTTTAATCCACTCCATGGCAATTTCCCAATGTGTCTGTTAATTTCACCTCCTTAAAGTTAGATCTTCCATTGTTTTACTGACAGTACATTTCCCCAAGGACTGTAGAGGCTCAGTCATTGAGCATGTTCAAAACTTGGATGGATAGATTTCTAGATACAATGCCATCAAGAGAAATGGGGAGTGCAGGAAATGACATTGACCTTGTGTCAGAGATACCACGTTTCAGACAAGACATTCGAGGGGACATAGCTTTAAATTGAGGGGTGATAGACATAGGACAGGTGTCAGAGGTTCTTTACTCAGAGAGTAGTAAAGGCGTGAAATGCCCTGCCTGCAACAGTAGTAGACTCGCCACATTTAAGGGCATTCAAATGGTCATTGGATAAACATATGGATGATAAGGGAATAGTGTAGATTAGATGGGCTTCAGATTGGTTTCACAGGTTGACGCAACATCGAGGGCCGAAGGGCCTGTACTGCGCTGTAATGTTCTATGTTCTATGTTCTATGTTCTATGTTCTACGATCCCTTCCGCTACTGCAAGTGGATAGAGAAATTTGCATTTGACAATTTCAAACAAAAGCAGGAGAGTTCAGCCCCAAATCCTGCCAGAAAAAGCATCAGAAATAGAATCAATGCAAACGTCCAAAAGAGAAATGGACAAACACTTGAAATTGAAACTATACAGGACTATGAGGAAAGAGCAGAGGAGTGGGATTACCTAGGTAGCTCTTTCAAAGAGCCAGCATAGGTATGATAAGCTGAATGGTCTCCTTATGTGCCATTTCATTCTATAATGACCTTTTATCTGACCCAGAACCACCTCCTTCTGTAACAAGTGCTCACCACATGGAATGATACTGGTTCTGTTCTTTCTATACCATTAATTAGACTTGCTTCTACACTCTCCGGCTCAAAACATGGTCCCTGCTAACTAAGTGAAAACGGGGCTGATTATAGCAAACACAGAGCAAGAGAGCATCAGGCATCTTAGAGAACAAAGCAGGCATTGAAGCTGAAGCCCTGGGAAATAAATAGCAGAACAACTGAGAAGAAAGGGTAAATGTAAATCAGAGTGAGTGAATTCAGAATCAGATAAGGCAGGGAAAGAGAAATAAAAAGACTATTAGAAAGATTGGATTGAGACTGAAGGAATTAAAATTTGACATCCTTAGAATCAGAAACAACAATTAAAAACGAGAAGAATGAGAATCTATAATAGGTCATTCTCGGTGCCAGAGAAGTTGATTAGCAATGTTTATTTTGACTGAAGGCCCAGAACTTGAAACTTATTGAAATAAAAAAGTGATATACTGTAGAAGAGATAATAGGTACTGCAGATGCTGGAGAATCCGAGATAACAAGGTGTGGAGCTGGATGAACACAGCAGGCCAAGCAGCATCAGAGGAGCAGGAAAACTTGACGTTTCGGGCCTAGACCCTTCATCAGAAATCAGACTGTAGAAGTTTTGTTTTGTCCTTTCAAAGTTTAGTTCTTCTGTGACCGTCCAGATGGATTAACTGCTTCATCAGCTTATCTTTTTTCATTCCTCAATAATCAACACTTTTGTAAAAAGTAACTTACATTCTAACAACGAGGTCAGAAGTCACATAACACCAGGTTATAGTCCAAAAGGTTTATTTGAAATCACAAGCTTTCAGAGTTCACCTAACAAAGGAGAAACACTCCGAAAGCTTGGGATTTCAAATAAACCTGTTGGACTATAACCTGGTGTCGTGTGACTCCTGACCTTGCCCACTCCAGTTCAACACTGGGACCTCCACACCATGGCTAACAACAAGACTCAACTCTGTGTATCAGGTTCAGTTTGGACCTACAATGTAAGTATGGCATCTTCAAACTGTTCAATGTGAGTCAAAGGTGAAGCATACAGCATAAAATTGTCATCAAAACTACACAATTGAGACAGTAACTTTTAGATATTTGAGTTTTACTGAAAAAAGGCACATTTTATCAAGGCTTTTCATCATGGACTCCACAGGGCAATTCACAAGGATATCAATTTAAGTGGGAAAGACAAGAAAGCGCTAATTGTTTGGGAAGTGGAATCTGATTGGTCAGACCACATTTAGAGTATTGTACTCAATTTTGGGCACTTTATTTAAGGAAAAGAGAGTGCAATGGATATTTTCTACAACGATACCAGCAATGAGGAATTTTAGATACCAGGAAAGATTAGAGAAACTGGGATTGACTTCCTTGGAGCAGGGAAGAGTATATGGTGACTTTACTGGGGTGCTAAAAGTTATGAACAATTTTGACAGGGTAAAGAAGGATATTGCCGTAAGACCATAAGATATAGGAGCAGAATTAGGCCATTCAGCCTATCAACTCTGTTCCACCATTTGATCATGGCTGATATATTTGTCAACCTCTTTCTCTTACCTTCTCCCCATAGCCCTTGATCCCCTTACTAATCATGAACCTATCAATCTTTGTCTTAAATACACTCAATGGCTTGGCATCTACAGACCTCTGCAGCAATGAGTTCCACAGGGTCACCACCCTCTGGCTGAAGAGATTCCTCCTCATCTCAGTTCTAAAGGGTCATCCCTTCACCCTGAGGCTGTGCCCCTAGGTCCTATTCTCTCCTACTAATGGAAACATCTTTTTCATGTCCACTCCATCCAGGCCTCTCAGTATTCTGGAAAATTTCAAACATATTCCCCCGTAAACTCCACTGAGTACAGACCCAGAGTTCTCAACTGCTCCTCATATGCTAAGCCCTTCAAGCTTGGGATCACTCTTGTAAACCTCCTCTGGATCCTCTTCAAGGCCAACACATCTTTGCTAAGATACTGAGCCCAAAACTATTCACAATGTTCCAAGTGCGATCTGACCAAAGCCTCATACAATCTCAGCTGTATATCTCTGCTCTTGTATTCTATGCCTCTCGAAATTAATGTTAACATTTCATTTGTCTTCGTACCTGCATGTTAACCTTAAGAGAATCCTGAATTAGGACTCCGAAATCCCTTTGTGCTTCAGATTTTCAAAGTTTTTCTCCGTTTAGAAAATAGTCTGTGCGTCTATTTTTCCTCTGAAAACGCATAGCCTCACACTTTTCCAATTGTATTCCATCTGCCACTTCTTTGCCCACGCTCCTAGCCTGTCCAAAGCCTTTTGCAATCTCCCCACTTCCTCAGCATTACCTTCCCTTCCACCTATCTTTGTGTCATATGCAAATTTAGCAACAATGCCCTCTGTTCCTTCGTCCAGATTGTTTATGTATAACATGAAGTTGTGGTCCCAACACTGACCCCTCCAGGACTCTACCAGTTAACGGGCTGCCATCCTGAAAAACAATCCTTTATCCCCACTCTCCGCGTTCTGCCAGTCAGCCAACCCTCTATCAATGTCAATACCTTGCCCCTAACACCATGGGCACTTACATGATTTAGCAGCTTCCTGGGTGGCACCTTGTCAAAGGCCTTCTGGAAATCCAAATAGATCACATTCCCTGGCTCTCCTTTGTCTAACTTGCTCATTATCTCCTCAGAGTATTCTACCAGACTTGTCAGGCTTGGCCTCCCATTGACAACGCTGTGCTTACTCAGCCCTATTTTACCATGCATTTCCAAATACTCTGCACTGTCATCCTTAATAATGGACTCTAAAATCTTACCAAGGACCCAAAGTCAGGCTAACAGGACTACAGTTTCTTAAACAGGGTATTACATTTGCCATTTTCCAGTTCTTTTGGACCATCCTTGAATCCAGTGCTTCCTGAAAGATCACCTCGAATACCTCAAGAATCTCTTCAGCTATTTCCTTCAGAACTCTGGGGTGTGGTAATCTGGTCCAGGTGATTTACCTACCTTCTCCTTAGTGATGTAGTGGCCATAAGAGCCAGGAGTGTGATGAGCAGAGTTGTTAGGATTTGGAATGCACTGCCTGGGAGAGAGGTGAAGGGGGGTTCCATAGGAGGTCTCAAAAGGGAACTGGATATATATTTGAAAGGGATGAATTTAGAGGACTACAGAGATAGGGCTAGAGAGTGGGACTGGTTGGGTAGCTCATTTGGGAGCCATGGGTCAAAAGGCCTCCTTCTGGACTGTAAAATTCTATGATTCTGGGCATGGCCATGGGCAAAGCACCAGTTAATAATGACTGACAATTATAGGCCAGACTTTGTTTAAATTTTATACCAAGCAGTTGGCTGTGATTGGTCAAAGGATTGCATGGAGAAATACACCAGTGAATGAGTGTCAAATATGGACATTTGTGGATAGCCCCCTTCTTAACATTTATCCTTAGATTCACGCAAGCACCAATTGATATTTTCAGCAACAAACCCTAGCCCAATCTTAATTTAAAGATAAGACAGTGTGGAGCTGGAGGAGCACAGCGGGCCAGGCAGCATCACAGGAGCAGGAAAGTTGACGTTTCGGGTCGGAATCCTTCTTCAAAAATGACCCCAGAAGTAGGGACATTACCACAGCACCGCAAGACCCGCAATGCAACTTGCAACTTGGACTCCGTTTGCCTGTTTGTTTTATATTAAGGGACATTTGTTGCAACAGTTTTAAATGTGGGTCCGGGAAGTGATTCCCAAATACGCCCAGGTTATTTTTGTCACAAATGAAACCTGGCCAGACTCTCAGGAAGGGGATTGCCCAGAGCTCAGTGGGGAGGAGAAGAGGGTTCTGAAATAAATAGGGAGAGAGGGGGAGGCAGATCTCACCTCAAGCCACACCCCCATCCCCTACCTACACTCACCTTTACTGGCTCCATCCCCGCCTCTTCGACTTGTCTGCCTCCTCTCCACCTATCCTCTCCTCTATCCGCCTCCCACTCTCTCCCTATTTATTTCAGAACCCTCTTCCCCTACCCCATTTCTGATGAAGGGTTTAGGCCTGAAACGTCAAGCTTTCCTGCTCCTATGATGCTGCTTGACCTGCTGTGTTCATCCAGCCCCAAGCCTTGTTATCTCGGATTCTCCAGCATCTGCAGTACCTTTTATCTCAATGGGGAGGAGTTCAGGTCTTCACCCTCCCCCCGCTGTTTGGGTGAATGAAGAGAAACTGAAAGTGATTCAGTGGTTTGCTGTCAGACGAGTTCAGTCCCGTTTCTGTTTTAGGGTCTCAGCAATGGCTTCGAGAATGGATTCATCAGAAGGTGAGTGTTGGGCAATATTGGGGGTGAAATTAACTCCCATGTTCATTTCGGGTTAGGAGGGGGTGTGTCCATTTCCGCCCGCCCCCAGACAATTGGAGTTACAGAATGGGCTGGGTGCTGGGGGAAGGCTGGAAGATTTGTTTTGATCCCATCGCTGCTGTTATGGGGGGGGAGGGGGGTTGAGTTGGCATTGCGGGGGTATCAGTATCTACCCCAGTAAAGCGGAGTGAACGGACCCTGGGGTCAGAACCCCCCACTGAAACCCCCGCCCCCACCCTTGTGAGAGAGCGACCTGTCATCTCTCCTTGTAAGGTTCAGAAAGCGAAACGAAACTGATCGGAAACTGCAGACTTGGTGCCAGCCACAGTAAGATTTCCTGGCAGTGGGTTAAGCTGTTTATAAACTAAACTTCTTCCCTGAGGCCCTTCTGGACGATTCTTTTTCTCTTTCGCTGCCTCTGTTCAATCCTTTTTACATTATATTTAACAACGCTGTAAGAGGCCATTCGGCCGGACGGGTCCGTACTGGTGTGGATCCTCCTCATAAATCCATCTCTCCCACTTTCCCTCCACCCCCTCCCCCCATTTTCATTCTCCCCCTCGTCCGAGTCTACAGGAATGGTTCTAGGAATGGGAACCTTAGGTTATGAGGTTTGAATGAAGAAGTTTGAATGGAGACTGAGAGGAGGTCTGATTGAGGCTTTTCAAAAAATAGCGGAAGCTGCATAGAGTAGATAGGGAGAAGCTGTTTCCGCTCATTAAGAGGAATGAGAACGAGAGGGTTTAAAGTGATATGCAATGGAAACAAGGGTGACTTTAAAAAAAACCTTTCTCTCCCAGCCAGTAGTGTCTGGAATGTCCTGTTTGGAAATGTGGAGGAGGCAGGTTTAATTGAGGCATTCAAGAGGATCATTGGATGGTTTTTTTCGGATGGTAATGGTGTGCAGACAGATGGGCAAAAGACAGGAGATTAACACTAGGTGATAGAACCAGTGCAGGCCCGATGGGCTGAATGGCCTCCTTTATGCCCTAACAATTCTGCAGGCCGTCTGCCTCTCCCTTGTGCTTAGTTATGTTTCCCTTAACCATGACGTTGTAACTATCAGGAAGGAATTTTGGGCTATGCCTGAGGCAGGTTTCCATCCGGGACTGGAAAGTGAAGGGAAATGAAGGATCTTCATAAGGAGACACAGGAAGGTGCAATTTATCGCTGCTTGGGCCCTGTCACAATCTGAAACCTGCCAGTCTGTACCATCATTCAGCCTGTACCATCCTCCTGGCAGCCTGCTGTCTGATTAATGTTGACAGGCTGATTCTTGAGGCTGTCAGTGTGTTAAATGTGTGAATCCCAGGGTATGATAAGGAGCTATACTAATGCAGCATCATTCCTTTGACTTTGGCTATGGCACACCTTTTTTTTATCTTCCTTCCTGGGATGAGGCTGTCTTTGGCTGGGCCAGCATTTGTTGCCCACCCCTAACTGCCCTTGAACTGAATGGCTTGTTGGAGGGCAGTCAAGAGTCAACCACATTGCAGCAGGTCTGGAGTCACATGTAAGTCAGACCGGGTAAAGGCAGCAGATTGCTTTCCCTAAAGGACATTAGTGAACCAGATGGGGTTTTGTTCTTGCTTTCAGTTCAGAAGAAATTAATCGAACTTAAGTTCGATAAACTGTTGTGGTGTTTCAATAGCATCCAGCTGGCCCTCTGGATTACTCATCCAGCATAACATTTTCACTACACTATCATCAGTCAGAAGAGTCAGGGGCGACCTGATAGAAGTTGATGAGATTAGGAATGGCTGGGATAGAGCGGAAAATATGAGGCTTTTTCCCAGGGTGGAGGGGTCAATTACTAGGGGACACAGGTTCAAGGTGCAAGAGGTGAAGTTTAAAAGAAATGTGTGAGGCAAGTTTTTCACACAAAGGGTGGTGATTTCCTGGAACACGCTGCCAGAGGAGGTGGTGGAGGCAGACACAATAGCAGCATTCATGAAACACCTGGACGTATACATGAATAGGAAGGGAATAGAGGGATATGGATCCTGTCAGTGAAGACAGTTTTAGTATGGAAGGACAAATTGTGTCAGTTCAGCCTTGGAGGGCCAAAGGGCCTGTTCCTGTGCTGTATTGTTCTTTGTCTTGTCTATCCCCTCAGGTTACTGTGAATGTCCCATGACCATGGTACCCTGGCCAATTTACCCCCAACTGAGACAAATAAATGAGGTGATCAGCTAATTATCAATTGTGGGAGTTTGCTGTGTATAAATTGGCTGCTGTCATTTGTCTACACATTAGATCCAAAAAAATTGTGTTTGAATTGTAGCCATAAAAATTTGGGGCATTCCATCGTCATAAAAGATGAGATGTAAATGCACATCTGTTTTTCTTCCTTCATCCAAGAGGATTCTTCGTTCAGTGATGATAGCAAAGACAGTGATGAAGATCTGAGTGAAAGTGATACAGCCAGTCTGTCTGGTGAAGAATTTGATGAAGAAGGACGTGGGGAGAGTCAGGCGGAGGCAACAGGGACGTTAGTAAGTTCCTAATGTAAAATAAAGCAATCAAATGAAGAGTTCACAATGTTTACATGCCATGAGTTTGCAGAAATGTGAATATCGTGGAAACCCCATGATATAATGAAAGTGGAAAACTTGGTTCAGTAGAATACATAAAAATTAACCAGACTTTAAGATGAGCATAAATTGCTCCTAATTGATATTTCTGTTCATGTGACCTATATTTTTCTTCCCATTATCTCTGAGTTAACAATTTGTATCATCAGCCTTTCACAACAGTGACTGAATGAGCATTGGCCACCTGTGAACTTGAATAATTGGGTCTCTCGGTGCACCATGGGGTAAAGCAGGCAAACGGTATGTTGCCTTCATAGCAAGAGGATTGGAGTCCAGGAGCAGGGATGTCTTCCTGCAATTGTACAGGACCTTGGTGAGACCACACTTTGAGTATGGTGGGCAGTTTTGGTCTCATCTGAGGAAGGATGTTCTGGCGATGGAGGAAGTGCAATAAAGGTCATGAGATTGATTCCTGGGATGGTAGGACTGATGTATGAGGAGAGACTGGATCAGTTAAGGACTGCATTCACTGGAGTCTAGAAGAATAAGGGACGTCTCATAGAAACCTATAAAATCCTGACAGGACTAGACAAGGTGAGCACAAGAAGGATGCTCCTGATGACTAGGGAGTTCAGAACCAGGGATCACTGTCTATTGATATGGGGTAGGCCATTTAGTACTGAGATGAGGATAATGTCTTCACCCAGAGAGTAGGGAGCCTGTGGAATTCTCTGCCATAGAAAGTGGTTGAGGCCAAAGCATTGGATGTTTTCAAGAAGAAGTTAGAGATATTTCTTGGTCTTAAAGGGATCGAAGGGTCTGTAGAAAAAGCGGGAACTAGATACTGAGTTGAATGATCAGCTGTGATCATATTGAATGGTGGACCAGGCTCGAAGGGCTGAAAGGCCTAATTCTGTTCCTATTTTCTATGTTTCTAAGTTGGCTCAATCCCCTCCCTATCGAGGTCTCTGTAGGAAGAATTGAACAACTATTTGTGAAATTATCCTTCCGCTATTAGCCCAACAACAGTGAGGCCGATTATTGTACAACACAATACCTTGCTAGGGACAAACCTTCATGGTTTCTCACTATCAGGAGTTTGAGCCTGTGGTTGTGAGAAGGGGACAAGAAATCCAAGTTGGAATTCAGGAGAATACTCGGAGTGATGAACATGCAGACCTTGCTGCTATAGGGAATTGTCAAGGTGTGATATGCTTTAGGGGAAGCTGGATAAACCTGTCAAGGAGAAAGTAATAGAAAGTTACACAGAGGGGGCAGTTGATGGGTGGATGGGGAAGAGGTTCTTGTGGAACTTAAAGACCAGTTGTGTCAAATGGTCTGTTTCTGTGGCTTATGCTTAAAATGGAAAGATTTATATGGCTATGGGGAAAAAGGCATTGGGAAGTGGGATTAATTGGATATTTTATTCAGAGACTCCTTCCACCACCAACTCCCAGTAGTAGCACTGTAAATATTCTACAAGATGCACTCCAGAAATTCACCAAACGTCCCTAAACAACTCCTTTCAAACCCATGACCACTTCTATCTAGAAGGACAAGGGCAACAGATAAATGGGAACACCAATCTCTGTAAGTTCCCCTCCAGGCCACTGCCCATCCTGACTTGGAAATATATCATTGTTCCTTCACTGTCGCTGGGTCAAAATCCTGGAATTCTCTCCCTAACTTCCCAGAGTGTACCTACTGCAGTGGTTCAAGGTGGCAGTTCACCACCACCCTTCTCAAGGGCTGCCTCATGGTGCCAGGGACCCGGGTTCAATTCCAGCCTCAGGCGACTGTCTGTGTGGAGTTTGCACATTCTCCCCATGTCTGTGTGGGTTTCCTCCGGGTGCTCCGGTTTCCTCCCACAGTCCAAAGATGTGCAGGTTAGGTGGATTGGCCATGTTAAATTGTCCTGTAGTGTTCAGGGATGTGCAGTCTAAGTGGATTAGCCAATGGGGAATGCAGGGGAAGGGTGGGTCTGGGTGGGATGCTTCTTAGAGGGCTGGTGTGGACTTGATGGACTGAATGGCCTGCTTCCACACTGTGGGGATTTTAAATGAACTAGGAATCAGTAAGAAATGCTGGTCTAGGCAGCAACTCCCACATCTCATGAATGAATTTTAGAAAAACCA
The DNA here is from genome assembly GCA_024137785.1 of Ginglymostoma cirratum. Classification (NCBI taxonomy): domain Eukaryota; kingdom Metazoa; phylum Chordata; class Chondrichthyes; order Orectolobiformes; family Ginglymostomatidae; genus Ginglymostoma; species Ginglymostoma cirratum. Next base: position 179,561 of record JAHRHZ010000021.1, on the reverse strand, counting down.
GACATCCTTGTTCGAAGAGGTATGATGCGCTGAATGGCTGCCTGTGATTCCAGCATCCTCCAGTCTGCCTTCATGCCTCAGATCCCTAACATCATTATTGCTGAACCTCATCATTCTTCCCTGTTTAGCCTCAAGTACCTTGGTATCTCCATCTGTCTCGAGTGTCTGAGCTGGGCATCATGACAAACCTAGTTGGAATCTTCAGCAGAAATTGTAGGAACTGCCGATGCTGGAGAATCTGAGATAACAAGGTGTAGGGCTGGATGAACACAGCAGGCCAAGCAGCACCAGAGGAGCAGGAAAGCTGACGTTGCGAGCCTAGACCATTCTTCAGAAATGACCCTTCTGAAGAAGGGTCTAGGCCCGAAATGTCAGCCTTCCTGCTCCTCTGATGCTGCTTGGCCTGCTGTGTTCATCCAGCTCTACACCTTGTTATCTTGGAATCTTCAGCATGTGTTTTAATGTCAATACTTTGTTTTCCTTACAGCCATGCAAGTTTTACAACAAAGGAAAATGCAAGAACAGGAACTGTACATATCTGCATGTTTGCAAATATTACCTCGATGGAAATTGCAGATATGGCAAAAATTGCAGATTGAGCCACAGGATGAGATCTGTCTCTGAATCTTCTTCATCATCCGATGAAGACACACCAAGAAGTGAGTTTGCTTATTAGGCAGACTGTGCGATTGAAAGCATCCATAGCAACGTTTTCTTTTACAAATATCAGCGTGATCTCAAATCCTTCCAATCCAAACTTCTGTAACTTCCTTGAACCCTCTCAAATCTCCACACTCCCAAATCCAGGCCTCTGAGCATTCCATTATGAATCCCTCCACCGATGCTGAACTTGGTCAACAGATTACCATAAGACATAGGAGCAGAAATTAGGCCATTCAGCCTTTCGAGTCTGCTCCACCATTCAATCATGGCTGATACGTTTCTCAACCCCATTCTCCCGCTTTCTCCCCATAACCCTTGATCCCCTTGACAATCAAGAACCTATCTATCTCCGTCTCAGATATACTCAATGACCTGGCCTCCACAGCCTTTACAGCTGAATAAAGGCAACTACAGAGGCATGAGGGAGGAGCTGGGCAGAATTGACTGGGAGAGGAACCTAGCAGGAAAGATAGTGGAACAGCAATAGCAGGAGTTTCTAGAAGGGAGAAGATTAAATGAGGGTAAGCTAGCCACTAATATAAAGGAGGACTTTAGATATATCAAGGACAAAAGAGAGGCAAAAGTGGACATTGGACCACTTGAAAATAACAGTGGAGAGATAGTCGTGGGAGCAAGGAAATGGCTGAGGAACTGAATGCTTGAGCAATCCTCCAAGATATCTACACTCCTTCAATTCTGGCCTCTTGTGCATTAATAATTGTAGTTTTCCCACACATGGTTGTAACAACTTCCATTTCCTAGGCTCCAAGCTGTGCAAAGACATACTATGGCAAGCCCACTTTGTCCCAGGAGACAAAGTTTGGAGGCCGTTGGGCAGCATTGGAGGAGTGCTGACCTGTCATCTTCACGGATTGGATCAACAGTAGCAGGATCAAGAGGAGGTGTAAATAGCAACAGCAGAGGCATTACCAGAAACTCCTCCAAAACCACCTTCCTCCTCCCTCAACACAGTTCTGATCTGAAGTTATTGAAATTGCTGAGCCCAGTAGGTTGTGAATTGGCTCATTGAGAGATAATGTGCCACTGCTCAAGACTCAAGCTTCATTAGGATGTGTGAATGAGCATGGTGACTCAGAATTAAAATGAGGAGGAAGCTCAGGGTCATCCTTGCAAGCTTAGTGGAGGAGTGCCACAACACGATCAGCCAGTCCACAGTGCGTCTGTCTCTCCGTCTCTCCATCTGTCTCTCTCGTTCTCTCTGTCCCTGAGAATTATGGAGCAGTAAAGTGCTTTTGTGATTCTTCTTGTCCTATCTTAAATGTTACTTTCCAAATCCACAGGAGGCAGAAGGCAGCCAACCGAGAAACATTACCAATGGCAGATTCAGAATGGCAACGGATGGAATGATATCAAGCATGACCATGTGATCGAGGCTCAGTACTCGATGCCTGGAACAAAAGGCATGAAACTTTACCACACGAAATACGGGTGAGCTACTGACAGTCCCATGGATTACCGGGATATAAAGCAGTATATTATAATTCAGGCAAGGTATCTAACATTGACATCCACAGGTCTCAGAGCTTGGTTGAGATTTTCTATCTCTGGTGGCTCCATCAGTGACTTCCCCTTCAACATGAAGTCAGAAGTGAGATGTTCCCTGATGGAACAGAATGTTCTCTCACAATGTGAGATCCTTCAGATTCTGAAGCAGTCCATATTAGGCAAGACCTGGACAGCACCCAGGCTGAGGTTAGTAAGTGGCAAGGAACACTCATGCCACACAGAAAAGGATGCAAAATCCTGGTCTACGGAGCTGCAGGTGGACATATTAACGTGCATTCTGTAGATGTGAGGCTGGAAAAGTACAGCACGTCAGACAGCAGCTGAGGAGCAAGTAAGTCAATGTTTCAAGCCAAAACAGCATGGCATAAACTCACTGCGGAATAAAATCTTGTAAGATCTTTGATTCAATGTAATCTGGATGGAGGTTTGCAAATTCTGTTGATACTGACTGTCAATGTCAGTGCTTCTGCTACCCTGCTAATAAAGAGCTTAATTACAGTCATTAGCTACAAACCATTACTAGCTGTGATGCACCACAAAAGCAAGTGTAGACGATAACATAAGGAGTGGGAGCCTCATACCTATACACTGTACCTTCCAGCATCTGCAGTCCTTCATGTCTCCAAGATATTAAGGTGGATATTGGAGCATTCTGTCCTAAAATCAGAGTGATCAATTTCTACATAACCTGGTGAAAATGAAACAGTTCAAGTCCCAAAGTCCCTGAATGTTTTGAGTGTATTTAGAATAACTTTCTGAAATAAAGTATTCCTGAACCACAAGACAACACATCATCATAATTAAATAATATCAGTGAGGAAGTGAAGGCCGTAAACCCAAAATGTCATCTTTGCTCCTCTGCTGCCTAACCTGCTGTGTTCCTCCAGCTCCACACTGTTGACTCTGAGTCCAGCATCTACAGTTCTTGCTAACTCCTTGCAGAGTGGTGTTCAGAGAGGGGAGTTATACCGTCTGAAATACTCCACAGGGGGTCAGCATGGTCTCGATGGGCCAAATGGCATTCTGCTATCCCATAAATGACTGTAAATAATCCTGAATTAGTCAACAATCTAATACTGATACAGCTCTATAATATGATGAAATTTAGTAATGGGTTTGAGAACGAGAGTGTGAGTGACAAACTCAAATAAGGTTGACCTTAAAGCAACGAGACAGGGGCTGACTGCCATAAACTGGGCTAAACTATGAACTGGTAAAATGAATGGTGAACAATGACTGATCAATCATTTCCAGAGGTAATGGTTTCTCTCCCAAGTTACCTCGAGAAGTAGGTGAAAATTTGATAAATTGATCGGGATTGTCCCAGGCAAGAGTCCTCCTGTTTGCATGATCCATACCTGAGAAAATAGAATTAAATGGAATAAAATGATTTACAAAGTCATTGATGGATCAATAAGAGATATAAAGGAGCAATGAAGGAGATGTTGACAGAATGCAATAAAACACCAGGCAATATAAGGGGACATTTCTTCACGTGAATTGCTATGATAAGGACTACGTTGTCTGAAAGCGAGAAGATTCATAACTTTCAAAACTAAATTGACTAAAACACAAAGGTAACATTTGCAGGGTAATGGACAAAGAGTGGGTCTGGCATTGACAGCTGTCCCCCTGTGCTGTTTCATTCTTTGATTACATGCTGATCTGTATGTGGCACATGACTTCTATTTAATTAGAGAGGACACCACCTCTTTCTCCTCCAAATCCACTCCAGCTGAAACCAGTCAGTGAGTTGTCAGACAACAACTAGGACTATAAGATGCAGGAGCCGATATAGGCCATTCAGCCCATTGTCTCTGCTCCACCATTAATCAGTTCATGGCTGATCTGATAATCCTCAAGTCCACTTTCCTGCCTTTCCCCCTAATACTGATTAAAACTTTGTCTATCTCAGTCAAGAATAATCTTAACAATGTGGCTGAATGATGGTGGAAGGGAGTCAGTGGGGAGGGAGAAACCCTTCTTGAACAAGGATCTTTCCCACCCCCTCAGAAGCCGGCAGGCAATTTTACCGAGGTTCCATTTTTGCACTACGTGCCCACTGCCGTGTGAATCTTGTGGAGGGTAGGGGGTGAAGCCCTTAAGTGCACATTATTTACCCACATTAAGGACCTCAACTGGTGATGGGGCCTTTCTATCACATACAGAGGCTGGCGGGGGGGGGAAGATTCTCTCAATGGGTAAGTGCCATGGGAGAGGGCACTACATTCTGCCCACTGTGGTAATTGGCCAATGTACTGTGTGGCATTTACGATCGATGTACAGCTGTACTGCATTGTTAGCAAAGGATTTGTAGGGTCTTCTGGCACAGTGGTAGTGTCACTGCCTCTGAACCAGGACTCCTAGGTTCAAGTCCCATCTGCTCCAGAGGCATATAGTAACCTCCCTGAACAGTTTGGTAAAAATAATGTTGCTGTAAGGGTTCTTGATTAGAATAAAAATGTTCCATATTTTTCAGCATGATCTCAATTGATTTTAACAAAATGAGAGTGCGTGGAAAAGACCTCAAAGTTCGGCGTAAGACTCTCGATGATTCCCCAGTGAAGGATGAATGGCAGTGGTATTATCATTGTAAACACAGTTGGAAACTCTTTTCAGACAAGGTAAGAGAACAGGTTTATATCCTACCCAGGATCAAAGTCCTGTTTGTGACCTTGGCCTCACTGACCTCCTTTTCATGCACCCAGTACAATCTCTACTTCCCAAAGCACCATTGGTTGCATCCTACCCCACCTCAAGTCCTCTCCTCACTACTACCAACTGTCACCCATTACACAACAGGTTTACTTCAAAAATTGCTTTGTTATTTAAAGGAATAACTTGCAATTCTGTAGTGCCTTTCATGTCCTCAGGATGTCTGGTTTTGTTTGCTGTTCTGGTGTGGCATTTGCAACAACTAATTTGTACAGAGCAAAGGCCTACAGAGAGCCTATGATAAGGGACCAGGTCATCTTTTCAGAAGGAAATATTTCATTTAGAGCATTGACTTGCTCTTCAAGTGCTGTGGGATCTTTTACTGCCAACTGACAGGGCACTATAAGCTAGAACTTCATGCAATGCAACACGCCTGCAGCCTGACTGGATGAACACAGCAGGCCAGACAACATCAGAGGAGCAGGAAAGTTGATGTTTCAGGTCTGGACCCTTCTTCATTTTCTGAAGAAGGATCCAGACCTGAAACGTCAGCTTTCCTGCTCCACTGATGTTGCCTGGCCTGCTGTGTTCATCGAGCTCCACACCTTGTTATCTCAGACTCCAGCATCGGCAGTTCCTACTATCTCTCTTGCAGCCTAACTGGGTGTGTTAACCTAGACTTTGTAGTGGACTGAGTCTTGAACTCCCAGCTTCAGACTCTGAGTTTAAGATACAACAAATTGAGTTAAAAGCTGGCATCATGCATCAATTCCTCTAGAGCCTTTGTCTGAAAACTTTGCCAACCCTTTGTGCTGACACTAGTCTTTGTTGCATCATCCCGTTCCATTAATGGTGCAGAGTGGTCGGGACACTTCACTCTACAGTTCCCTTCCAATCTTTCCATCTGCTCTGTCTAACTGTGGCTCAATGGTAGCAGAAAATTAGAGCCAGACTATTTGAGGGGGGAGATCAAGAACCATTTGTTCACGTAAAAGGTTCACAGAACCCCTACAGTGTGGAACTAGGCCATTCCACCCATCGAGTCCACACTGGCCCATTGAAGACCATCCCACCCGGACCCACTTCCATACCCTATCCCTGTAACCCTGCATTTCTCATGACAAATCCACCTAGCCTGCACATCGCTTGACACTACGGGCAATTTAGCATGGCCAATCCACCTAAACTGCACATCTTTGGACTGTGGGAGAGAACCCGAGCACCCGAAGGAAACCCACACAGATACAGGGAGAACATGGAAACTCCACACAGACAGTGACCCAAGGGTGGAATACAAACCCGGGTCCCTGTTACTGTGAGGCACCAGTGCCAACCACTGAGCCACCGAGCTGCCCCACGTTGTGGAAATCTAGAATCTGTCCCCTTCACCAAAATAAATTGAATGCTGGGAGTCAGTTAGATCTTTCAGGGCTGGGATCAATTGTCATTTTTTTAGCTGAGGGTATCAAGGAGTATAAACAAAAATGAGTAAATGGCATTCAGCTACAAGTCATCCATAATTCCATGCCAGAATAGGATTAAAGGGCTGAATGGCCTCTTCCTATTCCTTATGTTATCTGCTGTACTTGCGTTTGTGATGCATCAGAGCTAGTAATGTTTTCTAGCTAATGACTGTAACTAATCTCTTTATTAGCAGGGCAACAGAAGCGCTGACATTGAGAGTCAGTATCAACAGAATTTGCAGAAGTCCATCCAGATAACATTGGGTCAAAGAACTTACAAAATTTTATTCTGTGGTGAGTTTGCCGTGCTTTTTATAAGTCAGCCTGATGGACGGAAGGATAGAACTAAATATTAGTAATGCACTTCAGGCCCACAGAAAAATTCATACAGGACTTCCAAATGTTCTTTGATAACGGTTGCAGATACTTCAGGCTCATTGCCATGATTGATGAGAAACAGGAATTGTAAAATTAATGTTTTAAGTACAGGTCAATCGCACTTTATTGAGAAATGGTAGCACGCTGGAATACCATAATAATCTTACAAAGCGGCTCGAGGCCATTTGGTCCATCTTGTCTGCCCTAACTCTTTTTGTAAGAACAATCAATTTGGGAAGGCAGTAATGAAATGGTAATGTCACTGGCTTAGCAACACAGAAACATAGGCTAATGATCTTGGGGGAAAGGGTTTGACTATCACCATGGTAGATGGTTTTCAACATTTGAATTTAGCAAAAATCCGGAATTTTTTAAAAACCTACTCTGGCACCATGTAACCTGCTGACTGTTGGGAAAAACCCATCTGGTTCACTAATGTCCTTTAGGGAAGGAAACTGCCATCGTTACATGGTATGGCCTACATGTGACTCCAGACCCACAGCAATGTGGTTGACTGTTAACTGCCCTCTGGGCAATTGGGGACGCGCAGTAACTGCTGGCCTGGCCAGCGACGCCCCTCATCCTATGAATGAATAAAAACAAATTTTTCAAAATCCAATTAGTCCCATTTTTCCATTCTTTTCCTGTAGCCTTTCATTTTTTTTTTGTTTTGGAACTGTATTTAAATTCAGCTTATCTGGCTTAACAGAAACTAAAATGTTCTAAAAAATTTAATTTAGCATTTACAGTTAAAATAGGATTTGATTTAGGATTTAAAATTTAACTTAATTTAAAATTCTTTGAGGAAGTGACAAAGTTGATAGATGAGGGAAGGGCTGTAGATGTCATATACATGGACTTCAGTAAGGCGTTTGATAATGTTCCCCATGGTAGGCTGATGGAGAAAGTGAAATCACGTGGGGTCCAGGGTGTACTAGCTAGATGGATACAGAACTGGCTGGGCAACAGGAGACAGAGAGTTGTAGTGGAAGGGAGTTTCTCAGAATGGAGAACTGTGACCAGTGGTGTTCCACAGGGATCCGTGTTGGGACCACTGTTGTTTGTGATATACATAAATGATCTGGAAGAAGGTATAGATGGTCTGATTAGCAAGTTTGCAGATGACACTAAGATTGGTGGAGTAGCAGATAGTGAATGGGACTGTCGGAGAATGCAGCAGAATATAGATAGATTGGAGAGTTGGGCAGAGAAATGGCAGATGGAGTTCAATCCGGGCAAACGCAAGGTGATGCATTTTGGAAGATCCAATTCAAGAGCGAACTATACGGTAAATGGAAAAGCCCTGGGGAAAATTGATGCACAGAGAGATCTGGGTGTTCAGGTCCATTGTACCCTGAAGGTGGCAATGCAGGTCGATAGAGTGGTCAAGAAGGCATACGGCATGCTTTCATTCATCAGACGGGATATTGAGTACAAGAGTTGGCAGGTCATGTTACAGTTGTATAGGACTTTGGTTCGACCACATTTGGAATACTGTGTACAGTTCTGGTTGCCACATTACCAAAAGGATGTGGATGCTTTGGGGAGAGTGCAGCGGAGATTCACCAGGATGTTGCCTGGTATGGAGGGCACTAGCTATGAAGAGAGATTGAGTAGATTAGGATTATTTACATTAGAAAGACAGAGGTTGAGGGGAACCTGACTGAGGTCTACAAAATCATGAGAGGTGCAGACAGGGTGAATAGCAAGAAGCTTTTTCCCCAGAGTGGGGGACTCAATTACTAGGGGTCACAATTTCAAGGTGAGAGGGGAAAAGTTGAAGGGAGATATGCGTGGAAAGTTCTTTACACAGAGGGTGGTGGGTGCCTGGAACGTGTTGCCAGCAGAGGTGGTAGAGGTGGGCACAATAGCATCATTTAAGATGTATCTAGGCAGATACATGAATGGGCAGGGAGCAGAGGGATACAGATCCTTGGAAAATAGGTGACCGGTTTAGATAGAGGATCTGGATTGGCGCAGGCTTGGAGGGCCGAAGGGCCTGTTCCTATGCTGTAATTTTCTTTGTTCTTTGTTCCATCGCCAGGAAGTTCCACAGCCCCATCTCTAACTGAAAGCCAGTGTCCAGGGCTGGCATGAAAACACGATAAGCTCCAGCAAGCCTTTGAAAGATTTAGTAACAGCACAGCTAAGAGCATCCTGTGCTCTTTATACCTGGTCACACACTGTTGAAAAACTGATTTAGCAATGCCTGTGAATTCAGAGACTGTAGGAACATGGAACTTGGGTAGAACACCCAGCCCTTTGAGCCTGCTCCGCTATACAATAACAGCATCAATGATCTGATTATACTTTTATTATAAGGGAATCAAGGGAAGTGGAGTTGAAGATTATAAATTCAGCCATGATCTCATCGAATAGCAGTGCAGACTCAATGTGCTAAATGGCCTACTTCTGCTCCAACATCTTGTGGTCTATCCCTACTTTCCTGCTGTACTCCATAAACCTTAACTCCATTGTCCATCAAAAACTTAGTTATCCAAACTCCGTAGTTTTCTAGGGAGAGAAACAAAATCTCATCTGTTTTAAAAGGGAAGCCATCTGTGACTCTCCAGTCCCATTGGTTACTGGCAGGACACGTTTGGATGTTACATAGAGTCATAGAGTCATACAGCACGGAAACAGACCCTTTAGTCCAACCAGTCCATGCCAAACATAATCCTAAATTAAAGTAGTCCCACCTGCCTGCTCCAGGCCATATACCTCCAAATCTTTCCAATTCATGTACTTATCGAATGTCTTTTAAATACTGTAATTGCGCTCACATCCACCACTCCCTCAGGAAGTTCATTCCACACGTGAATTTTTCTGTGTTAAAAAATTGCTTCTTGTGTGTTTTTTAAATCTCTCTTCTCTCACCCTAAAATGTGCCCCCTAGTCTTGAAATCCCCTATCTTAGGGAAATGACAACTACCATCAAGCCTATCTATACCTCTCGTTATTTTATAAACTTCCATCAGGTCACCTCTAAACTCATACTCTCCAGTGAGAAAAACCCCAGCCTATTCAGCCACTCTTTACAACTCAAACCTTCCATACCCAGCAACATCCCGGTAAATCTCTTCTGAACCCTCTCCAACTTGATAATATCCTTCCTACAATTGGACGACCAGAACTGGACATAGTATTCCAGAAGGGGCCTCACCAATGTCCTGTACAACCTCAATATGACTTCCCAACACCTATACTCAAATAACTGAGCAATGAAGGAAAGTGTGCCATATACCCTTTTAACCATCCTGTCTATATGTGACAGAAACGTTAAAGTATTATGTGCCTGCACCCCTAGGTCCCTCTGTTCTACAACACTACCCAAGGCCCTATGATTAATTGTATAAGCCCTACCTTTGTTTGTTATACCAAAATGTAATGCCTCACATTTATCCAGATTGAATTCCATCTGCCAATTTTTAGCCAATTCGCCATTTGATCAAGATCCCTCTGTAATCTTAGAAAACCTTCGTCGCTGTCAAAATACCACCAATTTTGGTGTCATCCGCAAACTTACTAACCATTCCTTGTATATTCTAATCCAAACCATTTATATAACTGATCAACAAAAGAGGACCCAGATCTGATCCCTGTGGAACAACGTTGGTCACGGGCCTCCAGTCTGAAAAACAACCCTCCACCATTACTTTCTGTCACCTACTGTTAAGCCAATTATGTATCCAATTGGCAAGCTCACCCTGAATACCATATGACCATGTTACTAATTAGTCTACCATGCGGAACCTTGTCTAAGGATTTATCAAAATGCAAATAAACAATGTCTACTGCTCCGCCAATATCAATCTTTTTGAGTTTTTTGAGGAAAATCTGTGCACCTTCCATTAACAGTCTTGATGAGCCAAAGGGTCTCTTCTGTACTAAATGATTCTAAGATGCCATGAACTGACATTTTTTATTTGCTATCACTATTTGTTGTGGTGAGTGTTGGATTATGTGAATTTTACTGTGTCCAGCCCTTGTTGAAAATTACTATAATACCTCTGTAGCCAATTTTTTGGGTAATTCATTCCAGATCATAACTGCTTGTCTTTCTTTTTTAAATGAAATGAAAGTCATCCTCTGCTCTTCCCCAGTTGCCCAGTTAGAGAAAACTCTTTAATAAAAGTGAAACATTGCGGATCCAGGAGACCTAAAACAAACACAGAACATGTGGAGAAACTCAGCAGGTCTGGCAGCATCTGTGGTGAGAGGAAAACAGAGAAAACATTTCAAGTCCAGAGTGACTCTTAGGGACTATTTTCTTAGAGAAAACTGTTTATTTGAATTAACTTCACAAATATTCTTAACATTTCAATACTCTTTGTACTTCAGGGAATGCAAGCCAAATTTTTAATTTATTCATTTGTGGGATGTGGGTGTCACTGACTAGGCCAGCATTTATTTCCCATCCCTAATCGCCCAGAGGATATCAACCATTACTGCAGGTCTGGGGTCACATGCAGGCCAGACCAGGTAAGGACGGCAGCTTCCTTCTGTAAAGGGAATTAGTGAACCAGATAGTTCTTTTCCCTGACAGTCAGCAATGTTTTTTATTGAATTCAAACTACATCAACTGTCGTGAGATAGTAGGAACTGCAGATGCTGGAGAATCTGAGATAACAAGGTGTAGAACTGGATCAAGAAGGGTCATTTCTGAAGAAGGGTCTAGGCCCGAAACGTCAGCCTTCCTGCTCCTCTGATGCTGCTTGGCCTGCTGTGTTCATCCAGCTCTACACCTTGTTATCTCTACATCACCTGTCATGGCACGATTCGAACCTGGCTACCCAGAAAATTACCTTGGTCTCTGCATTAATAGTCCAGCAACAATAAAACACCATCTCCCCAATGTACTGGCACTTGTTTGATTTGCTTTTTGTACCTGTCTGCCGGACACATTCAATCAGCTTTCTCTTCCTGTTTTCTGAGAATTCTCTTGTCGTTTCTGTAGAAATGATACAGATCAGCTTGGCAACAGGAAGCAAAAGGAGACTGAAACGGAGACCTAAGTTTCAAAACACGAGGAGAACCAGCAGCAGGTTAGTTCTGTGAAATTACACTGAAAAATACATAGAAAACCATTAATTTAATTATCTCGAGCCATCCTAGAGTGTTCTAAAACTGATAAAATACTGGAGAAATGTTGTCGCTGTCAGAACCCAGCAGCCAATTTGATACAGCAAGCTCCCACAACCAGCAGGCTACTGACTGTCCTTATTGTCTGGTACCATTATTGACACCAGTGTGAATGTCCTTGTAACAGCAGCGGTGGGATCTTTCCATCTATCTGAGAGGGCAGAATCATCCACCACAGGCAGCACCTCTAACAGTGCGGCGCTCCCTCATCACTGACCCTGTGACAGTGTGGCACTCCCTCATCACTGAGCCTCTGACAGTGCGGCCCTCCCTCAGCACTGAGCCTCTGACAGTGCGGTACTCCCTCAGCACTGACCCTCTGACAGTGCG
>JAHRHZ010000021.1:150088-161567 GCA_024137785.1 Ginglymostoma cirratum | reverse complement strand
TTTCTGATGAAGGGTTTAGGCCCGAAACGTCGAGTTTTACTGCTCCTATGATGCTGCTTGACCTGCTGTGTTCATCCAGCCCCATGCTTGTTATCTGAGAATCTAGAACTCACTGCCTGTGGGAGTAGGAGAAGCAGACACCCTCATAACATTTAGGAAGTATTTAGATGTTCACTTGCAATGCCAAAATATACTGGGCTGTGGGCTGGAAAATGGGATTAGAATAGTTAGGTGTAAATAAGTTTTAAAAGGCTGGCATCTCACCACCAATCATCCTTTATTCACAAATGCATAGCTTTTGACAGTGCCTTACATTCAACCTTTTATGTCAGCCAGGGCTCTCTGATTGGACCAGGTTAATAGCCCATAACAGGGAACTCATTTTCCGTGAGGTCCACCTGGCTTACCTTCTTATAGTCACTACAAGGTGGTAGTTATTGACTAGCACAGACTCGATGGCCTGAAGGGCTCTTTCAATGCTGTAGAGTACACTTGTGTGCAAATTGTGCACGATTCCTACATTACAACAGTGCCTACTCTTCCTTTAACCTCTGTAAACCATTTGGGGAATCCTGAGGCTGTGAAAGGATAAATGCAATTCCTTTCTTCTTTCTCATTTTTTGAGCTGCCCCTTTGCAGAACGTTGTTGAGAATGAAGTTTACACCAGTCCACTATAAAGGAAATCAAACTACTTTTACAGTGAGCGTTTATCCAGTGTTAATGTTTGCAGTAATGAAGAAGGGCTATTGTGCCCTAAACGTTATATAGAACATAGAACATTACAGCACAGGAACAGGCCCTTTGGCCCACCATGTCTGTGCTGACCATGCTGTCATTCTAAACTAACCTGCCTGTACGTGGCCCGCATCCCTCTCTTCCCTGCTTGTTCATGTGTCTGTCTGTCTAAATGTCTTTTAAAAGCTCTGCTTTCTCTTCACTCATGCTGCCAGTTTCTCCAGCATCTGCAGTATTTTGTTTTATATAAATGTTTATTGCCTGGTTAAAATCTGGGCAACAGTTAATCGGCTGCTGATTCATTTAAAGAATGTCCTGGAGTCAATTCAGTATCAGCCAAACTGGTAAATTTCCTTCCCTGAAAGGCATCTGCGAACCAAGTGTGTTTTCACACTGTTGTGATTTTTTTTCCCTACCAATGAACGATTTCCAAATATTTCTGACCAGTGCGTCCCAAAGTGGGGGTTGGGACCCCAGGTGAGGTTTGGGGGTTGGAGCTGAGACAGCAATAGCCATTATGGAGTTCTGACCAGGTTATAACAGCTGGGTTCCTGCTCTCTCAGTCCCCACCCCACTCCTTTTACCCAACTCTTGCAACACATCTGAGGGGTTACAACAGATTTTAAAGCCTTTATGTGGGATCACAGTGGGAGAAAGTTTGAGGAGTGCTGTTTTAAACTAAATTCAGCCTCACAGACTGTGGTGAAGGAGCTATTAAGCCTGATATTAGGCCTACCCTTTCTGGGTTTGGTGCAGTAGCTTAATTTCTGCCACCTCCACTACTATATCCTGCTACTGTTGCCCTGAGATCACGATGGGGTTAATGATAGAATGGCTGATAGATCAGATAAAGGCTCTGGCTGTGTTTCCAATAAACGCAATCTGCAGAATCCACAAAGAGCCGAGAGTAAACTGCCATCATTCTGGTTGGTGGAGAGCAGCTGATGATGGTGCTGCCTGGGTGTAAAGGAGATCAGCCTCGAAGATAGAATGGAGAGAGTTCATTCTCTCCCACTCCCTGTGCGGATTCCCAATCTCCGACTAGCCATACTCCCGGGCTGAAGGAGGCCTTGCTCCTGGTCCAGGCCTCTTCCCTACTCCCAGATTCCCACTACCTGCTCCCGCTGGAGGTCTAGCCAACCCTTCACCCCGTCCCACTTCCCAGTCCCTCATCAGTGGCATATCCACTGGTGATGACTGTTCAAAGAAGGAAATAAATAGTTAGGTCGGTGTTTTTGACCAGTGCGAACTCATCGGCCAGCAAGGCCTTTTACTGTACTGTAGACAATAGGACTGTCCCTCATTGGAGAGAGAGTCGCAACTTGTGGTGGTTTAACCTGAGATCACCATGCCTCAAATGAGGGGAGAGGTTGATAAGGAGAGTCCCTCATATTAATCTCAGCCGCGGTGGGAATTGAACTCCTTTCCCATCTTTATGACTATATGACACACTGGTCTCCAGACCTTTGATGCTAATGTCAGTCACATTCATCTCTGGCTCTCTCCAAGTTACAATAATGATAACGGGCTCTCTCCAAGTTCTGGAAATATCTGACAGTTTGCTGTCAGTGGTGCTAAAAGATCATGTGTTCGCATTCTCTTGTATGGTGGTGGTGTTTTGTATCTGAATAAACTTGAAATAAGGTCAAGTAATGCTGTTTGTGTCTGTCTGTGCTAGGGTTAGGGTCTGTGATTCATTGTGTCGTCAAATGTTACAGCACAGAATGTGAGCATTCAGCCCACTGTGCCTGTTTCAGCTCTTTGAAAACGTAATCTAATTCAGAGCAGCTTTCAGCTGTCTCACCAAAGCCTGCAAATGAGTCTCTCTGTAATAAAACTCCTCACTAAAACAATCTTTTAGAAGTTCCTGAGGAACAGCTTTGTCCGTTGTTTCAGGTAGTGCATTCCAAACCTTGACAGCACTCTGTGTAAAAACAATTTTCCGTATTTTCTGATGAAGGGTCTAGGCCCGAAACATCAGCTTTCCTGCTCCTCTGATGCTGCTTGGCCTGCTGTGTTCATCCAGCCCCACACCTTGTTATCTCGGATTCTCCAGAATCTGCAGTTCCTACTATCTCAGCATTTTCCCTCTGGTTCCTTGCCAATCCCTGATCACTGACCCACTTGCCAGAGGAATTTGAAGTATTTGCAAATCAAAGATTTGCGATTAAAATTTCTAAGGAATTTCCACTCAGAATATAAGATCACACAATTCCCTGTTAGTTCCATCTGACAAGTTTAAAGCTGATTGTACTGACCAAGTCCATGACAAAAAATAACCATAGATTAACAATCGGAAACCGAAAGATTTGCGGATGCTGTAAATCAGGAACAAAGACAAAGTTGCTGGAAAAGCTCAGCAAGTCTGGCTTCATCTGTGAAGGGAAAAAAACAGAGTTAGCGTTTCAGGTCCAAGGAAGGGCCATTGGATCCGAAGTGTTAACTCTGTTTTTTGCCTTCACAGATGCTGCCAGATCTGCTGAGATTGACAAATGGAGACAATTCAGCCCAACATTTGTGTGCTATCTCTCCAACTGGAAAAGTCCTATCCCCATATTATTTAATATTCCTTCTCAAATGTTCATCCATTCCTTACTATAGGATTGTGGAACATTATGACAACCAATGAGGCCATTTGGCCCATTGTACTTGTGCTGCAAGCAATATATCTCGAGCCATTAATTTGCTCAATGGAACCCGAGTGACTGATTCAACAAAAACTTGGTTTGTGTGTGTAAATGGGGCTTTCACCAAAGTGGGAATTGTGTGATTCAGATTCTGAATCCTCCCTTGGGCTGGTTCCCATCTGCTGAGGAGTTAGGAGAGGAAACTTCCCCTTGCTTTATCATTATTTTCTGTCAGGTGCTTATGCTTCATATAAACCACCTGCCTGTACACACAAAGCTCTTCCCCACCTCCCTAACCTGTCCTTTCTCCCACCTATCCCCTTCTCCCACCTCAAGCCCCACCCTCATCTCCTACCTACTAGCCTCATCCCACCCCCTTGACCTGTCCGTCCTCCCTGGACTGACCCATCCCCTCCCTAACTCCCCACCTACACTCACCTTTACTGGCTCCATCCCTGCCTTTTTCACCTGTCGGTCTCCTCTCTACCTATCTTCTCCTCTATCCATCTTCTTTCCGCCCCCTCCTCTCTCCCTATTTATTTCAGAATCCCCTTCCCCTCCCCCATTTCTGAAGAAAGGTCTAGGCCCAAAATGTCAGCCTTCCTGCTCCTCTGATGCTGCTTGGCCTGCTGTGCTCATCCAGCTCTACACCTTGTTATCTCAGATTCTCCAGCATCGGCAGTTCCTACTGTCCCTGTATCTCACCCTGTTAGCATATCCCTGCTGTGCCTTTATCCAGCTTTCAATCCAACTGAACTTTGTTATTCACCTCAACCACTCCCTGCAGGAATGTGTTCCATGTTCTCAGCACTCTCGGGGTAAAGAGGTTTCTCCTGAATTCCCGACTGGATCAATTTCTTATGTTTGTGGCTCCTGGATGGAGCACCCAACCCCAGTTTCCCTAAAAGAGAGGACCATTCTATTCCTACCCTATCAATTCCCTCCCCTGCTCCCCATCCTTTCCAATCTTGAAGAGGTCAGAGTAAAGGGTTCAGTAAGAAGAGTCAAGTCTGTATCAACAAATAATTGGCTTTATTGGTTCATTAAAACAGACATACAATTTGGTTAAGAAAGGGTTAAAAGCAGGCCTAGTGGTATTATGGCTGGACTGTTAATCCAGAGACGTCAAGTAATGTTCTGGGGACCTGGGTTCGAATCCTGCCATGGCAGATGGTCGAATTTGAATTCAATAAAAATCTGGGATTGAGATTCCAATGATGACCATATATCTGTTGGCCAGGGACTGCTCATATGTATAAACAGCAGCTTGTGAACTCAACTTACCCGATCCCCAGCCACTGTCTTGTGCTGTCTGGAACCAGTTTGAACTGGGCCTGCTCAGAGGAATGATGTAAGGTATAATTCCTTATTTGAATAGAACATCAATGAGGTAATGCTAATCATGTCTTTGGAGATAGCCTACAACGGCAAGATACAGGCTCACCAGATGAACCGGAACCAATGAGAAGTAAGACATCACAGTTTGGGAAGATAAGGATAAAAATGGGTGTGACAGCAGCACAATCTCTGGAGATCAACCTTTGCTGAATTGGAGGACCCTACGCTTGGAAGTGTGGAGGTTATACTGAGTACCTGGAGAATGGCCTGGCCAGCGTGAGCTCCAATTCTCCAGTATTAGCCTTTCATTTCCGAGTCTGTTCAGGGGACGTCTGAAAAACCCAGTGGGTATGTGCATAGACTTTAGTCTTGTATGAATTGCATGCCTGCTTTTAACCTTTTCTTAACCAAATTGTATGTCTGTTTTAATCAACCAATAAAGTCACTTTTCTGTTAATACAATTTTGACTCTTTTCTTCTTTGTGCCAAGCCAATAACTGTTATTGAGGGCAGGAACAGGGCACAACATATCAATTGTTGGGTAAAAACCCATCTGGTTCACTAATGTCCTTCAGGGAAGGAAACTGCCATCCTTACCTGCTCTGGCCTACATGTGACTCCAGACCCACAGCAACATGGTTGACTGTGAACTGCCCTCTGAGCAATTAGGGATGGGCAATAAATACTGCCTGGCCAGCAACGCCCTCACCCCGTGGATGAATTTTCCAAAAGTGCATCATTTTACCTGATTGTTATAATGATGGGAGAAGATTAGATGAAGTGCGATTTTTTTTCACTGAGAGGATTGTGAACCTGTCGAATTCTCTACCACAGAAAGCTATGGTGGCCTAGACACTGAATATATTCATGATAAAGATAGGTACATTTTTAAAGGGTGTCAGGAGAAATGGGAATATGGCATTGAGAAAGAGAACCCAACATGATCATATTGAGTGGCAGGCCAGTTTGGTCATATTCCAGGGGTTTCCATGGTGATGCGGTGGGGTGGGGTTATGGAGTGTCTTATCCCAGTGCTGCTGTCACCATGGTGCTGGTACTCGTTGGACTGGCTGACCTTTCCTCATGTACCAATTTAATCCATCATCCCCACCCTCCCCCTCTATATATCCCCTCCCATCATTCCCCTCTCCCTGCACAGTCACCCCCACCACACCCCTTCCACCATCCACCCTCCCCCACCACTCCCCTCTCCTCCACGCCCTCCCTATCCACACCCCTCCATCCATACATCTCCCCCACCACACCCTCCCTATCCACACCCCTTCCACCATCCACCCTCCCCACCACACCCTCCCCATCCACACCCATACACTGCCCCCACCATCCCCTCCCCACCACACCCTCCCCTTCCACACCCATACACCTACCCACCACTCCCTTCCCCATCCACACCCTTCCCACTACTCTACTCCCTCTACTTGTCAATTATAACATCCCAGGACTCAGTCTGGTAAACCTTCATTGCACTCCCTCTATCACCAGAACGCCCTTCCTAGGATAAGGAGACAAAAACTGTACATGATATTCCAGGAGTGGTCTCACCAAGGCCCTGTACAATTGCAGCAAGACGTTCCTGCTCCTGCAGGGATCAGTGCCAGGACCCCAGCTCTTCACAATAAATGGTAATGATTTAGAAGGGGGAATTAAATATAGGGAGTAAATGATGGGTGGGAATGGAAAGAACGAGAAGAACAGTTGGACAGACAAAGGAGTGGGTAACGATCTGGCTGGGAGGGTGAATAAATGGCTAACAATAGGTGCCGTGTAATAGGCTGCGATAACAAGGCCTGGTATGGGGGGCTGGGGTAAGGACATAGAAGAGCTCAAATCCTAAAAATTAGTGAACTCTATATTGGGTCCTAAAGGCTGCAGGATTCCCAAGTGGAAAAAGAGATGCTGTTCTTCCAGCTTGCACTGAGCTTTGCTGGAACACTACAGCAAACATGAGACAGAGATGTTGACCAGAGAACAGGGTGGTGTGTTGAAGTGGCAGGTAAAGTAAAGTTCAGGGTCTTTTTTGTGAACAGAATGCAAGTGTCCTGTGATGTGGTCATCCAGTCTAAGCTTCATTTCGCCAATGTAGAAGAGAGCAGAGAATGCAATAGGCTAAGTTGTGGGGAGTGCAGGTGAAGTGCTGCTTCACCTGGACGGTATGTTTTGGCCCTTGGGGATACTGCAGAGGGAGAAGATAAATGGGCAGGTGTTATATCTTCAGTGGTTACAGGGGAAGGTGTCGTAGGGATGTGGGGAGATGTTGGGGGTGAAAGAAGAGTGGACCAGGGTGTCCCGGAGGGAACGGTCCCTGAAGAAGGCGGACAAGGGAGGGGAGGGGAATATGTGTCTGGTGGTGGCATCTCGCTGGAGGTGGCAGAAATGGCATCTGATGATCTTCTGGATATGGATGCTGGTGGGATGGTTGGTGAGGATAAGGGGCTGTTGCGGGAGGGAGGAGAAGCGGTGAGGGCGGAAGTGTGGGAGATGGATCAGACCCAGCTGAGGGCCCTGTCAACAACAGAGCTGGGAAATCCTTGGTTAGGGAAGAAGGTGGACATTTCGGAGGGTCCCTTGTTGAAACTGGCAATATCGGAACACGTGACGGAGACGGAGGAACTGAGAGAATGAGATGGAGTCTTTACAGGAAGCAGGGTGTGAGGATGTATGGTCCAGGTAGCTGTGGGAGTCAGTGGGTTTGTAATGGATATTAGTGGCCAGTCTATCCCCAGAAATGGAAACAGAAATGTCGAGGAAGGGAAGGGAAGAGTCAGAGGTAGACCAGGCGAAAGTGAGGGCAGGGTGGAAATTGGAAGTGAAACCGATGAACTTTTCCAATTCTGGATGAGATGGGAAGGCCACACCAGTGATACCATCGATATATCAGAGAAAGAGTTGTGGATGGATGCTGGTATGTTTTATTTCTTCATTCGTGGGATGTGGGCGTCGTTGGCTGGGCCAGCATTTATTTCCCTTTCCTAGTTGCCCTTGAGAAGGTGGGGGTGAGCTGCCTTCTTGAACCACTGCCGTCCTCCTGCTGTAGGTTGACCCACAATGCCATTAGGGAGGGAATTCCAAGATTTTGACCTGACAGTGAAGGAACAGCGATATATTTCCGAGTCAGGATGGTGAGTGGTTTGGAGGGGAACTTGCAGGAGGTGGTGTTCCCATGTATCTGCTGCCCCTTGTCCTTTTAAATAGAAGAGGTCATGGGTTTGGAAGGTGCTGTCTGAGGATCTTTGGTGAATTTTTGCAGACCATCTTGTAGATAGTACACACTGCTGCTACTGAGCGTCGGTGGTGGAGGGAGTGGATGTTTGTGGATGTGGTGCCAACCAAACGGGCTGCTTTGTCCTGGATGGTGTCAAGCTTCCTGAATGTTGTTGGGGCTGCACCAATCCAGGCATGTGGGAAGTATTCCATCACACTCCTGACTTGTGCCTTGTAGATGGTGGACAGACTTTGGGGAGTCAGAAGCTGAGTTACTCGCCGCGGTATTCCCAGCTTCTGGCCTGCTCTTGTAGCCACTGTGTTAATGTGGTGAGTCCAGTTGACAATAGGACTGGAACAAGGAATGTTCCACGTACCCCATGAAGAGACAGGCATAACTGGGGCCCATGCGGGATCCATGGCCATCTTTCTGACCTGAAAGAAATGAAAAGAGTTAAGAGAGAAGTTGTTGAGGGTGAGGACGAGCTCAGCCAAGCGGAGGAGGGTGGTGGTAGATGGGGATGGTTCAGGTCTTTGTTCCAGGAAGAACTGGAGAGCCCTCAGACCGTCTTGATGGAGCATGGATGTGTAAGGAGATTGCACACCCATGGTGAAGAGAAGGCAGCTGGCGACCACAAAATGGAAATTCTAGTCACAGGAATTGAGGATGTAAGTGGGCAGGGACTGGACCAGAGGAGAAAAGGCTGAGTCAGGTTAGGAGGAGATGAGATCTGTGGGGCAGGAGCAGGCAGAAATAATGGGTCTGCCCAGACAGCCCTGTCTGTGGATTTTCAGAAGGAGGTAGAAGCGAACTGTATGGCGCTGGGTGACTATCAGCTTGGAGGCAGTGTTGGGGGGATAGATCACCAGATGAAATGAGAATGGTGACTGTAGTCTCCCTGTTTTCTCCCTCCTTGGCCTGTAACCTCAACTATCGCTTACTCCTTACCTTCTCCCCCACCCTATCTTCTGCATATAAACTGACATTTTCCTCGCTACCATCATTTCTGAGGAAGGCTCATTTATTAACTCTGATTTCTCTCAAGATGCTGTCGGAAATGTTGTTTTTGTCTCTGATTTACGGCATCTGCAGTTCTTTCAGTGAAAGAAGTCCCAGGCTGTCCAGCCTTTTCTTACAACTCATACCTTATAGCAGTTCTTAGGAACTGAAGGATGTTCAAAAAGTGGTGGATTTATTCTGTAAAAAGATAGGAGGTGATTGGGTATAAAGGAGGAGAAAGTGGAACAGATGGTGAAAGTATCCCAGAGCAAAAGACAAGGAAAGTGCTAACAGTAGATATTGTCTGCCCTGCCCCTGCCATCCCTCCATCCCCTTTTACAGCCTAAAGTCCATCAGATTTCCAGCCCCCTTCAGTTCTGAAGAGGAGTTGTATCAGATTTGGAACATTTCTCTCTGCGCAGATCCTGCCAGACCTGCTGAGTTTCTGTGATCTGCAACATCCACTGTAATTTGCTTTTATATTCTTCCCCAGGATGGGAATGTTGGGATAAGTCAATAGTGCCAGGCCCAGGAAATGGTGAAAAGCTGTGCAATAAAAATACAGAGTAAAGCTTTGCCCCGTGATGTGGCTGGAGTCTCTGGTGAGTGTACACCATGGGGTGATGGAGGATTGAAATGGTGAGGGTTGGAAATGGAGAGCTGAGAAAGATTGGCCACATCAAAACCTTCCCTTGGACTGGTATCCTCCTATGATGCCATTCATTCTCATTTCAACTGGATTGAACAGAGTGAAGGGTGGGATTTACAGCCTCAGACCACCACAGGGAGCGAGTGTAAGGCTCAGTGCAGTTGATTTCAGTAAGTACAACCGCCCGGATCCCGTCCAGGTTTGCTGAAAAGGCCTGCACCAAGTTGTTTCCTGGACTGAAGCTGTTGTCATTAAAAAACAAAAGCGAAACTAACTTTTCAGGATCCGCCTCTTTTGAGTTCTCTTGGTCAGAGAGGAAAGCCCAGCAGGACAAGGGGTATCTGTGGCACACACAGTCCCCTCTTTGCACTCAGATGGAGGGCAGTATCAGCTCGGGAGGTAAGGAGCTCTGGGGCAGGGTGTGTGTGTGTGTGAGAGAGAGAGAGGGAGAGAAGCCGCTGTTTTGCAGGAGTTGTTTGTGAACACAGAGTCACCAGGAAGGGAACTGCTTTAAAAGCTGGGAAATGAGCTGTTCTCGGGAGATTGACCAAGAACCAGGGCTCGCTGGGGTTTGCGCGAATATTTTTCACTAAATCTTTCTGTTCCTGGGTAAACACACCGGCTTCAAAATCCTGGGACACAGGATAACAGGGGGAATGGAGACTGTCTTCAGCTGTTTCCCTAACTCTTCCTAAAATGACAGTCAGATGCAATATAATCCCCTCATGTGACTCACTGCTAAAGTCATGTTTGAAAACCTTCTGGTGTAGTGGGTTGGGGCGTGTACCGAGTGGCTAGCCCGCAGAGGGAGACCATTCGGCCCATCGAGCCTGGGCGTGCTCATGACCAGAGTGATTTAGTGAGTCCTACTCCCCTGCCCTTACCCCAGGGCCCTGTATATTGCTGTCTCACTCTGCAGGTGATTATCCTATTCCCCTTTGCAGGTCAGGATTCAGTGTGACCCCCAGACAGTCAGAGTGTCTGAACCAGTGTTCTGTGTTAAAATGTGACCTTCCTCCCCCATTGCCTTCTGTTCTTTCACCTGTTACCTGACATCAATGCCTTACATTCAATCCTTTCCCCGGGAATAGTTCACCCAATCTACTCTGCCCAGACAGCCCAGACCCTGCCAATGCTGAAAAATGTCACTAAGTTACTTTTATATTTTACCAAATTAAAGATGCTGTGTTAATGTCAGTTGTTGTTGTAGGAAATAACACCTCACAAAGATCCTCAGACAGCACCTTCCAACCCACAACCACTTCCAACCAGAAGGACAAGGGCAGCAGATACATGGGAACACCACCACCTCCCACAAGTTCCCCTCCGAGCTACTCACCATCTTGACTTGGAAATATGTCGCTGTTCCTTCACTGTCACTGGGTCCAATTCCTGGAATTCCCTCCCTAAGGGCATTGTGGATCCACCAACAGCATATGGAACACAGCGGTTCAAGAAGATAGCTCACAACCAGCTTCTCAAGGGGCAACTAGGGACGGGCAAGAAATGCTGGCCCAGCCAATGATGCCCACGTCTCATAAGCAAGTAAAAAAGTTAGCAACAGGTTTTATGTGAGAGAGCAGAATGAGGATTTTGGGAAACGATTTCAGAGAGTGGTGAGTGAAGAACAGGCTGAATATTACAGTCAATTTCACCCCCACTGACTTCTGATTTCAAACAGAAAGTAAAAGCATTCTGCAGAATGACCCAGAATGAACCAAAAGAGAGGACAGGTCAATGGACAGTGTCAGAATGAAATGTGATGTTTGTGAGGAACAGAAAATCTAACATAACAAGCATGGGGCTGGATGAACACAGCAGGTCAAGCAGCATCATAGGAGCAGGAAAACTTGACGTTTCGGGCCTAAACCCTTCATCAGAAACCTTTCTGATGAAGGGTTTAGGCC
>JAHRHZ010000021.1:118006-148922 GCA_024137785.1 Ginglymostoma cirratum | reverse complement strand
AGCCCCTACACCCCTTCCCTATCTCTGTCACCTGCTCCAGCCCGTAATCCCCCTCCCTATCTCTGTCACCTCCTCCAGCCCCTACACCCCCTCCCTAGTTCTGTGCTCCTTTATTCTTCACTCTATCATTGGCAGGCATGCCTGTGTTTACCAAGGGGTTTAACATCTGGAATACGCCCCCACATCTCCCACCAACCCACACAGCGCTCTATCTCTTTCTGAGTTCAAGATCCTCCTTAAAACCTAAACCTTTCTGCAACCTTTCGTAATTTCTTGTCATATCAAATTTTGATGGATAATCTCTCCCTTGAGATGTTTTTCTACATGAAAGGCATTATAAAAGGAAAGTTGTTGTTCTAAGATGTTGCCAATGGCCATGGCAGGTTCTATTGCCATGTTGTCAGGTGTACGTTTAGGCCTGGTCGGTTGTAAAATTCTGTTCAACGAAACAATTTAAAAATCAGTTATAGAACAACAGGCAACTTGTCTAGTTATTCTTCTCAGCCACCTACAGTTTCACAATTTGCTGGGATGGCATTTAAACTCATGTCCTCTGGGTCACTAGCCCAAGACCAGAACCAGGACATGGAATTGGATAGAGTGGGCTCATGGGGCTGACTGGACTGCTGGCTTGGGCTCAGTGGGCCGAGTGTCCTTTTTTCTTGTATTATGATGACATTACTGCACTATCACAATGCATCTTTTGTCAGGTGTGGCACAGTTGGTAGCCCTCTTGCCTTTGACTCAGAAGGTATGACTTCAAGTCCCACTCCAAAGTCTTGAGGACAAATTCTAGACTGACCATCCAGTGCAGTATGAGGGAGTGCTGTACCGAAATCATTGCTGCCGTTTGTATAAACATAGGGATCAGGAGTAGGCCATTCGGCCCTTCAAACCTGCTCTAACATTCAATATGATCACGGCTGATCATCCAACTCAGTCCCCTGTTCCTGCTTTCTCCCCCACATCCTTTGGTCCCTTTTGCCCTAAGAACTATATCAACCTCCTTTAAAAACATTCAGTGTTTTGGCCTCAGCTGCCTTCTGTGACAGAGAATTCCACAGGCTCCCCACTCTCTGGGTGATAAAATTTCTCCGCATCTCAGTCCTGCCCCGTATCCTTAAACTGTAACCCCCTGCTTCTGGACTCACTGGGAATATCCTTCCTGCATTTAGCCTGTCTGCAGGACATTAAAGCACCCACCCTTTCATCTGGAATTAGAAGATAACGTGATATAATTTTAGGAAAGAATTGGTGAGATCTGGCTGGTGTCCTAATCAATGTTTATCCCTCAACCAAAAAATAATCATCCTAGCCATTATTGCAGTGTTTCTTATGGGAGCTTGCTGTGTAGCAGATGGCTGTCATTGTTTCCAACATGTACAAGCCTCACCTATCTCTGGATATCTGAAAGGTGCCTTGTAAATGCACTGAAGTCTGTTTTCTTTTAACTTTGACAGCTACAGCGACCTGGCTGAATGGGAAACCGTTCCAGTGGCAGATTCAGGATGGGAGCCAGTGGTTAGATGTGGCCCACGATGACATTATAGAAGCACAATATACACTGCCGACTGTGGAAGGGATCTATCTGCACACTGCTGGATATAGGTAAACACTGCACAGGAGCAGCTCAGAAAGCCTAATCTTTTACAAAAATCTGTTTGTGGGATAAAGTGTGATTGCAAAGACCAGCATTTTCTGACTTGCCTTACGGCGTTCAAAACATAAGGTGTTTGGGTAAAATAGATTCGGAAAAGCTGTTTTCTCTGATAGCAAGCAGCAAACACAGGATATTGCAATTAGTCCAGGTCAGGAGGAGACAGGAAAAAGTCTCCTGACTCAGTGAGGGGTTATGATTTTGAACACGTTGCCTGAAAGGGTGATGGAAGCAGGAACCTTCAATAGAAATCTGGATAAATAAAGGGGAACATTTTTGCAAGGCTGTAGGGAAACAACGAACTGTTAGATCATCTCACAGGCTTTTCAGAAGCAGTGGGAGAGGTAGGGAGAGAGGCAGAGAGGTTTAGGGGGGGAATTCCAGAGCATGGGCTCCAAGCAGATGGAGACACATCTCCCAGTGATGGAGCGATGGAAATCTGGGTGGTGCTCTCATTGCTGGAAATGGAGCAGTGCAGAAATCCTGAACAGCTGTAGGGCTGGAAGAATTCTTTCTTCTTCAGTTGTGGGCTGTGAGTGTCTCACTGACTGGGCCAGCATTCATTGCCTGTCCCTAATTGCCCCGGAGGAGGTGCTGCCTCCTGGAAACACTGCAATTCACTATGCGTTTGGATACCCACAATGCAGTTAGGGAGGGATTTCCAGGATTTGCAGCCAGCAACTATGCTTCCAGCTGCCAGGAACACCAATCTCTGGAATTCCCACCCTAAAACTCTCAGCCCCTCTGCCTCTCTCTCCTCCTGCTCCATAAAAGACTATGAGGTGATCTAATGTTTCCTTGTTTCCCCACAGCCTTGCAAAAGTGAAGGAATGGTAATATTTTACCATGTTAGGATGTTATGTAACTTGGAGAGGAACTTGCAGAAGGTGGATGTTTCCATGTCCCTGTTCCACTTGTCCTTCTGGATGGTAAGTAATTTAGGGAATAGTGAAGCTGTGGAGGAATTTGTAAACAAGAATGAGAATGTTAAAATGAGGGTGTTGCTAAACCAGGGGACAGTGTAGGTCAGTGATTCCAATGGTGTGGGATCAGTTAGAGAGTCATACAGCATGGAAACAGACTCTTCGGTCCAACTCATCCATGCTGACCAAATTTCCCAAACTAAACTAGTCCCACTTGCCTGTGTTTGGCCCGTACCCCTCTAAACCTTTACTATTCATGTAGCTGTCCAAATGTCTTTTAAATGTTGTAAGTGCACCTACACAAGAATGAGCAGGAGCTTGAATGAAGCATTAACACTGGCAGAGAGCAACTGGGTCAAAAGCCTCTGCCTGTGTTTTATGATATGATATCTTGAAGCTTTAGCTGACAATTTGTCCTTCTCCTGATGAGTGAACTTCGGTTTCTCTCTGCTGGCAAATTGAAGTGATGGAAACCTGTTCTCACTGAGCTGTTCCCAGGAACTGTTGTAGTGCAATTTCATGATGAAAACTAAAACTGGGGAAGATTACAACAGATGCCAAATAGTGTGAATTATCAAACATCCTGAGCAGGCCGTGCAGCATGGGGAACCTCTCAAATCAGTGTCCCTTCCTCAAAACGGTGAGTGTGATAAATTAGGATTCTTCATCTTGATGCAAAGATGGTTAAGAGGTGATTTAATGGAGGTTTTCAAGATGTTTGAGAAGCTTGATAAACGGGTACAGTGCTCCCTCTGACGAATGGGGTCTGTAAACAGAGGCGATGGATTTAAATTCCTTGATCTAGAGGGACGACGTTGAGAAATTGCTTAAGTCTGAGAAATACCAGGATCTGGAACATGCTGACTGAAAATGTCCAAAGCTGATTCTAGAAAGAATTTGGAAAAGGAGATGGTTGGATACTTTGAGATGAGGGGCTGACAGACGGGTGAGGGATAATGTGAAATAAGCATGACTGCTCTTGCATTGAGCTGACACATGGCTAATGGGTTGAATGGGCTTGTTCTGAACTGTAAGTATTTGATGTGAGCACTGATTGTTCTAACTTAGGTGTTTGCCATAGAATCATGTGGCATGGAAACACTCTCTTCGATTCAACTCATCTGCACTAATCAGAAATCCCAATCTGACCGAGTCCCATTTGCCAGCATTTGGCCCATATCCCTCTAAACCCTTCCTACTGATACACCCATCCAGATGCCTTTTAAATGTAGTAATTGTACCAGCCTCCACCACCTCCTCTGACAGCTCTTCCATACACGCACCACCCTCTGCGTGAAAAAGTTACCCCCTCAGGTCCTTTCTAAATCTTTCTCCTCCCAACTTAAACCTATGCCCCTCTAGCTTTGGACACCCTGGAGAAAAGACCTTGGCTATTCACCCTACCTGTGCTCCTCATGATTTTATAAACCTCTATAAGGTCAACCTCCAGGAAGAATAGCCCCAGCCTGTTCAGCCTCTCCCCATAGCTCAAACCCTCTAACCGCAGCAACATCCATGTAAATCTTTCCTGCACCGTCTCAAGTTTAACGACAACCTTCCTATATAAGGGAGACCAGAATTGTATGCAGTGTTCTAAACCCTTGTGTTTGTTTGTAGAACAATCTATCTGGACTTTGACAAGATGGAAATCATTGGCAGCAACTTCAAACTACAAAGGCTGACCTTTCCACAATCTCAGCAGATGGATGAATACATCTGGTATTTTCTGGATGATCATTTCTGGAGGGAATATGGAGTTCAGGTATGATTCTAGGCAATTGCAATAAAAATAACATTGTACATACTCGCTCAGTGAATACAACATCTGTATTTAGTTTGGTTAGGCCACAGCTGGGGTACTTGTCAGCACACTATAGAAAGGATGTCATTGCAGGAGAGAGGGTGCAGAGGAGATTCACCAGGATGTTTGAAACAAAAACAGAAAGTGCTGGAGAAACTCAGTAAGTCTGGCAGCGTCTGTGGAGAGGGAAAAACAGAGTTAAAGTTTTGGATCGAGTGACCCTTCGTCAGACAGTATCTCTGCTTTCTCTCCATAGATGCTGCCAGACCTGCTGAGTTTCTCCATCAATATCTGTTTTGTTTCGGATTTCCAGAATCCGTAGTTCTATGTTTTATTTCACCAGGATACGCCCGGGATGGAGAGTTTTGCTGCATAAGCTCAAGCTGTTTGCTCTGGTGCAGGGGGAGCTGTTGAAGGTGTATTAGAAAAGAAGGAGCATGGACAGGGTGGATAGAAAGTAGCAGATGCACTTGGTTGAATGGCCAATATCAACAAGGGATCATTTCAAAGTGAAAGAAGGTTTAGAGGGGATTTGAGGATGGTGGGGGTCTGGAAGGCACTGCCTGGGAGGGGAGTTGAGGCGGGAAACCTCACACAACCTTTAGAAAGTACTTGGATGAGCACTTGAAATGTCATAACATTCAAGGCCATGTGCCTCCAGCAGGAGAGTAGGACCAGTGTAGGTAGTCATGTCTTTTTTGCCAGTATACTCGACAGGCTGAAGGGCCTCTACTGTACTGTATGTTTCTATAATGTTGCCTTTATGAAGAATATTGTCATGTATCTAATCTTTTTGCCCTTATGGGGATAGTATAAGTTTCTTTTTGTATCCTTATACAATTTTAAGAAGTAGAAAATGTTGAACACTCTGGTTGACACTATTGTGACCAGGAAGGGAGGAGGGAGTTGTTTCTGCCCGGTGCCAGCTTGCTTTTTAGTTGTTTTATCCAGTTCCTGAAATGGCCAATCTTAACGCTTTCTCTCTATTAGACTCAAAATACAAAGATCCATCTGTCAAGTTTCTTCAATAAACAAAAGAATTGATTTATTAAAAACAAACCTGATTAAAAAATAATGAAAACTGGTTAACACACTTTATAATATAAAAATATAAATGTTTATCTCACCAAATAACATAAAACACACACAAATTGGATAGAATGCAGGGTCTGACTTCGGGCACAAAAACATATTTGGCCAATAAGTCTTAACCCTTAAAGGGATAAAAGGACACAATATGGAATGTTTATTTTAAATCTTTCCCCTCTCACCTTGAACCTATGCCCTCTAGTTTGAGACTCCCCCACTTTAAGGAAAAGACCTTTGCTATTGACCCGATCCATGCCCCTCATGATTTTACAGACCTCTATAAGGTCACCCCTCAGCCTCTGACGCTCCAAGGAAAATAGCCCCAGCCTATTCAGCTTCCCCCTACAGCTTAGACCCCCCAACCCATCAGATGCTCTTCAGTGGGTTGGTGCAGACTCGAGGAGTTGAATAGCCTTTTTCTGCTGTGTAGGAATTTTAAGACTTTAATTATGGGGAAGATTCACTAGAATGGTTCCTGGGAGAAGAGGCTTGTGCTCATTGAAACATAACATCCTAAAGGTGACTGATAGACTGGGTGCGGAGAGTTAGTTTCCCTGGCTGAAGAATCTAGGACACAGGAACAAAGTATCAGGAGAAAGGGCTGATCGTTTCATGCTGGGATGAGGAGAACTTTCTTCACCCAAAGGGTATGGAATCTTGGGAATAATTGCAGTCCGCTAAAATATCTGCTTATATTGTCCAGGGCACTGGCCTCAAAACTACATCGATCACAAGTTCTGATATTGAATACGAGTTCCAGACGGCTCCTCAGAATGTTTTCAATTTTGGAATTGGAAGTTTTAATTACACCATTAATTTTCAAGGTACGTGTTTGTGTGTGTGTGTGTACGTGTGTGTGTGTGTACGTGTGTGTGTGTGTACGTGTGTGTGTACGTGTGTGTGTACGTGTGTGTTTGTGTGTGTGTACGTGTGTGTGTGTTTGTGTTTGTGTGTACGTGTGTGTACGTGTGTGTGTATGCACATATAGTTGTATGTTTGCATGTGCATACATGTCTGTGCACAAGTCTGTGCGTATGTGTGTCTGCACAGGTCTGCCTGTATATGTGTGCGTGCGTGCGTGTGTGCGCGCGCGCACATGTCCCTGTGTGTCTGAGTGTGTCTTGTGTATGTGTGTGTGTGCCTGTGTCTGTGTGTAGTCATATGCTTGTGTGTGCAGCCTGGAGCGTTCTGCTGGGTAAGTGTGACACATTTCTCTGCTTTAACCTTTCAGCAATGATCCAGACGAATGTTCAAACAGGTATGAGGAGAAAGGTCAGGAGGAGGCCCCGGTTTACCTCCATGAATCAGAATCCAAACAGGTTAGTGCAATGACACGAATTAACTGCGTTTATCTTAAACAGTGATGGAATGTTGAAGTGATTTATTCTTAAACAACAACTTGCATTTAATATAGAATTGCTGGAAATAATTGCTGGAAAAGCAGGTCTGGCAGCACCTGTGAAGAGAAATCAGAGTTAACGTTTCTTTTCCGGTGACCCTTCCACTAAACTGATTTCATTGTTGGTGTGGCCAAACATCCCATTAGTGCTGAAGGTCTGTCTGCCCTTGTGGGTGGGTTTAAAAGACCCCACAGCCTCTCATCATAAATAAGCTGTCTGAGTCAATATTTATCCCTCAACCAAAACCTGAACAAAACATATTGTTGGGTCTCGAAACATCAGCTTTCCTGCTCCTATGATGCTGCTTGGCCTGCTGTGTTTATCCAGCTCTACACCTTGTTATCTCAGACTCTCCAGCATCGGCAGTTCCTACTATCTCAATATTGTTGGGTCATTACTGTTTGTGGGAGCCTGCTGTGCACAATTGGATTGAACGTTTACTTCATTACAAAAGTATTTCAGTGTGTGTGGAGTGGTTTGGGGCATCCTCGGGATATGAAAGGTGCTGTATAAATGCAAGGAGAAGGACAGGGGTGACAGATTTTGTTAAAAATGAGAAATGAATAAATTCAGTAACAGTTGATTCTGGAATCTACAGCATTTCAGGAGCAATGGGTAACCCAGCTCTGTCAAACACCCTCCCCTCATGCACTTGGCAGTTCAAAGGTGACCATGGCCGTTGGCTGGACTACAGGAGACTGGTAGGTACTAAAACATATTTTCCATCATGTTCCTCCTCGTCACCTGCCCAAACCTGTAGATTTAGGTCTAACACTAAAATTCAGTATCCTGAAATCCCCACCATGTCCCTGAGAGAAACCTGGAAACTGGAAAAATAGTTCTGCCAGGAATCTGTCCCACTAAAACAAGGCCAGAGAAATTCTAGAGATGATCTGGTGGATGAGTAAATCCTACAATTGTCAACCCTATAAAGCCACCAACCCCACCCCGTCACTTCACCCCCACCACTCACCACTACTCACCATCACTTACCACTACTCCCTGTCACCCCCCATCACTCCCCATGACCCCACATTACCGCCTGTCACTCCCCATGTTCCCCTGTCACTCCCCACCACTCCCAACTACAATTACTTGATGGAGTTTAGAAGGATGGTGACTGATTGAAACTTAACAGAATACTGTGAGGCCTGGATAGAGCAGATGTGGAGAAGATGTTTCCACTAATAGGAGAAACTGAAACCCCAGGACACAGCCTCAGAGGGAAGGGAAGACTCTTTTAGAACTGAGATGAGAAGGAATTTCTTCAGCCGGAGTGCGGTTAATCTGTAGAACTCATTGCCACAGACAGCTGTGGGAGGTCAAGTCATTGAGTGTCTTTAAGACAGAGGTAAGTAGGTTCTTGATTAGTAAGGGGATCAACAGTTATGAGGAGAAGGCAGGGGAATGGGGTTGAGAAACCAATCAGCCATGATTGATTGGTGGAGCAGACTCTATTGGCCGAATGGGCCTAATTCTGCTCTTATATCTTATGGTCTTATATCACTCCCCACTACTCCCTTCACTCTCCATCATTCCCCTGACAACATAAAGAGTATTTTCTCGTTACATTGTAATGCGAGGTTTTTGCTGGACACAACTTGCATTTAAATATCACCTTTAATTTACCAGAACATTTCAAGTCATTTCATACGAATATCAAATATCCAATGTTAGCCATGAACTATATAAGGAGATATTAGGACAGGTCAAAGAAGCACATTTGAAGGAAAGAGAGGATACGTGAGGGAAGTCCAGAGCTTACAGTGTAGGCCAATGAAGGCACACAATTTTTACACAGTAAGATCCCACATTGAATCAGTGAATGTAGTGAAGAATTTGGCAGGAGGACAAGACGGACTCCTTCCCTTCTTTAAATACAGCTGTGGGAACTTCTCCTCCATTTGAACAGGACTAGGATCTCATCTGAAAGGCAACTCCTGTGTAAATATATCACCCCTTCAGCACCATGATGACTCGTCAACTTATATTCATTTCAAGAGCAGAGCAGGTTTTGTGTGGGCAATGATATAGATCAGCATGTCTGTACTACAGTGAGCCGAGCTGACATTTGGCGTCAGAGCTGCTGCCACCAAATCTGTTGCATATTTCCATTTTGTTTCTTCCTTGCACAAGATCAAAATATCTTTTCTGAAGGAACATCCACGAACCTGTTGGGTGTCCATTACACAGCATTCCTGTGAGAATATTTTCCAACCAATCTATTTTGAGATGTTATTACACACTTCTGGAGCAGGTGGGACATCCTGGCTCAGAGGAAGGGACACTACCACTGTACCATAAGAGCTCTCTAACTCACACCTTTCTTCACTGACCTCCATCGGTACCACTCCAGCAACAATTCCATCAAAACACCCTCATCCCTATTTCTGAATCGCTCTATGGCTTTGCTCCACTCCAGGTCTTGCATGAGGTACATTCCCAATTCTCTTTGCCCCACCTTTGGTGGATGAGCCTTTAACTGCTGCCTGAGCTTGAAGCACTGGAGTTCCCTCACTTTGGCTTCCTGTCAGTTTCTGTTTAATAACTGGCCCCAGTGAAAACGTTCTACAATGTTAAAGGTGCTTCCGAACAGCAAGTTGTGGGGGAATTCCCTGCTCTTTAAAATAGCTTTGGGTTTTAACATGTTTTTCTGAAAGGTGGAATCACCGGTATGGATCACCCACTCCCTCCATCCCACCTTGCCACAATATTGTATTTCCTCATGATCAGTACAGTAGAGCTTATGACTGAGGGCTGGAAGTTGTTGGCTGACACCCCAGGACATCTCTGAGGGGCGTGCAGGCCCATGTGGGTTTGTTCTGGTGGATGTTAAAAATCCAATGTCACTTCTTAGAAAGGGATGTTCTGACCAACATCTGTTCTTCAAACATCCTAATCAAGAATCAGAGAATTGTTACAGGCCAGAAGGAGACCATTCAGCCCATCATGCCAGTACTGGCTTGTTAAATGATATTCATTACCTAGAGCCAATCCCATATCCCTTGCACATTATTTCTCTCCAACTAATCATCTAATGATCTGCTTGAATGCCTCAGTCAAACCTGTCTCCATCACATTTCCAGGCAGTGCATTCAAGACCCTAACTCGGCACTAAGTGAAAAAGATATTCCTCACTTCACCCTTGTCTCTTTTGCACTTCACTCAAATTTGGGGAGCACGGTGGCTCAGTGGTTAGCACTGCTGCCTCTTTTGCACTTGCAACCCGGGTTTGATTCCACCCTCGAGCAATTTGTCTGTGTGGAGTTTGCACATTCTCCCCGTGTTTCCTCCGGGTGCTCCGATTTCCTCCCACAGTCCAAAGATGTGCAGGCGAGGTGGATTAGCCATGCTAAATTTCCCATAATGTACAGGGATGTGTACAGTAGGTGGGTTATAGGGGAATGGGTCTGACTGGGATGCTCTGAGGGTCGGTGTGGACTTGTTGGGCCGAACACTGTAGGGATTCTATGATCTAAATTTATGCCCCTTGTATTGACTTTTTCACAAGTGAAAATGGCTTCTCCCTATCTACTCTGTTCAGCCCTACTCATAATTTTGAAAACCTCTATTGCGTCTCCTCTCGGCGTTCTTCTCTCCAAGGAGAACAGTTCCAAGTTCTTCAATCTCTCCTCATTGCTGAAGTTTCTCACTCCTGGAGCCGTCCTTGTAAATCACTTCTGCACTCTGTCCAATGCATTCACATTTTTCCTATAATGTGACTCCCACAACTCGACACAGTGCTCTAGCTGAGGTCTAACTTGTGTCTGAAATATAATGAGGTCTGCAAACCAAGCATCTTCTAAAACTGCTCTGGGTGAGTTATACTTATTATTGTTAGAGGGGTAGGAGAATTTATTGGCTTGTTGAGCCCAGTGCTGCATTGGCGTATGTCATACCCCGTGCTATGTAAGTGCTCCAAGTGACTTGTGACCCAACTGCACCCAAACCTTCTGACCTGAAAACCAGCAAGACCCTAAATCCAGCACAGACTCTATCCCCTGGTTGCCAGTTTTGAGACATGGTCGCTGTAGAATCATTGGCCATTCATCATTCTGCTGTTAGAAAGTAAGCCTGTAATTTTGCACCATCATTCTGATTTCTTGTTTAAATTCCGCAGGGTGAAGGTGGGATTGCTTGCTCAATCAATAGTCAAGATATTGAACAGAGTTATCAGCAGAATCCCCAAGGATCCCTGCAATTTACTGCTGGCCACTTCCAGTACAGACTGGATTTGTCAGGTGTAGTCTTTTATCTATCAATCAGGTTTAAAAATGCAGTGGTACTGAATGTGTTGTCTGTGCTTCTCCTGCTGAAAGAATTATCCATTTTGTCCAAAAGCCCTGCTCTTTCCCCACATCCCTGTAGTTTTCTTCCTTACCTTTTGAAAATTACTATGAGTCTGCTTTCACTGGCCTTTCAGGCAGATTTCACCTCACTCTCTGGGTTCTTTAGCCAGTTCCCTTCACTCTGTCTCTCTCCTGGACCTGACCCTCCTGCCCTCGAAACAGTTTCCCCTTATTTGCTCCAACAAATCCTCCATAACACCTCAATTCAATCTCTCCATAACCCTCCCTGTTCTAAGGAGAATAAATCCTAGCTTCTCCAGTCTCTCATATGGCAGTTCACGTTTAAAGTAACTGAAAGTTGTTACTAGTATAACTCAATCATTATCTTACTAAACCAAATCCATATATTATCCTGGTCTTGTCATCTTTATGACAGTAAAACTGTGAAACTGACCACAGCTCCAGCTATTCAGTGGCACACTGCTAAATGCAAAGGGTCACTACTATGTGCAGAAATTCAAAATAACTCTGTTTTATTTTTGCTTCTCCACAGCATGCAGTGTTGAAGATCCAGACCACAAAAAAATCATTGAATGAGCTTTGACTTCCTACCCGATTCTGCTTACTTTTAAAATTCTTGAAAAAGTTACGCCTTGTCGAATGGAATGTAACTGGATTTTAATTAGCACAGTGCTGCTTTCTTTGGAACAACCTCTTTGGCCCTGATTAATAATTAAATTAGTAATCGATTAATAATTAAATAATTAATAAGTATATTAGTGAAACATCACGTTTTTCCTTGCCATGACACAAATTCTGCCAATTTAAAGTAAAAATGTTTTTAGAATTTTATTGTCTATTTCAACTTCTACCTCAATCCCACCAATCTTTGTTTCCATTTAAAATGATCAATACCTGTTGTTTCCACTTGGCTGACTGTGAGAATTCTTGAATCTGATTGCCTGCTTAGTCTGCTCGGTGACATCTGCATTGCTGGATGGCGGATTATATTAACTTGGAGAGAGCAGAATTCATGTTCCTTACAAGTGTCTTCACGGTCAGCAACGAGTACAGACCACTGACCACAAAGTTCAGGCCACAGAAATAATTAAAAGTTATGAAAGGGAAACC
Organism: Ginglymostoma cirratum; assembly: GCA_024137785.1. Lineage (NCBI taxonomy): Eukaryota > Metazoa > Chordata > Chondrichthyes > Orectolobiformes > Ginglymostomatidae > Ginglymostoma > Ginglymostoma cirratum. Next base: position 136,632 of record JAHRHZ010000021.1, on the reverse strand, counting down.
GATACAACCAGTCCATGCTGGTGTTTATTTTCCATTTCCTGCCCTGATCGTTGTTTTGAATATTTTGCAGCCAGGACACAAACCAACCTTTTAAATGGCACTAGGAGAGCAGTGAGGCGTTTGGAAACACCTAGCCTTGGGGGAGCTAATGCGTAAGTGTGTAATATATTAGTAACACAGACCACAGACACAACAGAAATATTGATATCAACAGAATTCTGCATGAAATATGATAAATCCGCATTCATAATTTGCTCCCTTTCTTTAGTACTGATTGACAGTGTAAGGGAAGCAAAGGTGAGTGTTTTTAAAATTTAATCAATTTCCCTAATCGGCATGTTCAGAGATGTTATCACACACCTCTGCAGCAAGTGGGACTTAAACCCCGGCCTCCTGGTCCAGGGGTAGCAACACTACCAATGTGCCACTAGAGGGACAGCAGGGGGAAGTGTATACTAATGAACAGAAAAGAGGCAGCCGTTTGAGGTGTTGGTGGCAACTGAGTCCAAATGGGGAGACAATTCACACAAAAGGTTGTGATTGAGTGCGGGTTATTCTACCCTGAAGTCAGATTCCTAAATGATGCCTGATCCTAAAGCACTTGGATGTGGGTCATCACTTGTCATTCTCACCCAGGATCCAGACTGCAGGTTGAGCCCAGGACTAGGCTACATATAACCATGTGTTGTGACCGGTTAAATTCTATTGTTGAGTCATGGGGGCAAGCAGCCAGGCAACTTGAGAACACTGAACACTGGCTTTCCATAACTCACCTCCTCACCCACCAAATCCTATCCACCACCTACAAGGCACAAGTCCAGAGTGTGATGGAATACTACCCACTTGCCTGAATGGGTGCAGCCCCAACAACACTCAAGAAGCTTGACACCATTCAGGTCAATGCAATCCACTTGATTGGCACCACATCTACAAATATCTACTCCCTCCACCATATACATGCAGCAGTGTGTACCAGCTACAAGATGCATTGCAGAAATTCACCGAAAATCCTTAGACATCCCCTTCCAAACCCATGACCACTTGCAATCTAGAAGGACAAGGGCAGCAGACATATGGGAACACCACCACCTCCAACATCCCCTCCAAGCCATTCACCATCCTGACTTGGAAATATATCGCTGTTCCTTCACTGTCACTGGGTCAAAATCCTGGAATTCCCTCCCTAAGGGCATTGTGGGTTAACCTACAGCATGTGTCTGCAGCAGTTCAAGGGAGCACCTCACTACCACCTTCTCAAGGGTAACTGGGGATAGGTAATAAATGCTGCCCCAGCCGTAACACCCACATCCCATGAATGAATTTTTAAAAAACGCAAAAGCAGGTTATCTGGTGAGTGTCATTATGGGAGGTTTCTGTGCAGAACCCAACTACCACATTTCCAACAAGAATGAGTATACTTCAAAAGCAGTTCATTTACTGCAAAGCACTTTGAACCATCGTGAGGTCAAGAAAGGTGCTAGATAAATGCAACTCTTTATTGTTTCTGTCTGTTTCACAGAAGCACTGGAAGCAAAGGATTATGGCAATTCATGGATGATGAAGGGTTGTGGAAAGAGTACTCACAGGTAGGTCAGACTTTCTGTTTGAAGTTTAACTGTGGACTAAACTACACTTGACCTTCAAATGTTCAAAGTGCTTGTGTGGCAAATTGTAAATTGCAATTCCTCGCTCTGACACAGCTCTGGTGAGGAATGGCACATGTTTGAAGCTGAGGATTGAGAGACTTTGTGATACATTCCCTGTTTGAGATGCTGTATTTCAGATGAGAAGTTAAATGAAGGCCATCAAAGATCCCATAATTTTAAAAAGAGCAGCTGAGTTCTCCTCAGTGTCCTGGTCAACGTTTATGTCTCAGTTAAAGCCACTAAAACAGACATCTGATAGCTGTGAATAAATTAGCTTCTACATTTTGCATTGTGACAATATTTCAAAAATACTTAATCAGCTTTTATGTTTTCTTTGGGATATCCCGTGGTTTGTGAATGGTGCTATCAAAATGTAAGTCTTTCTTTAACCTTTTTCTGAAAGCATACAAGACAGGGGCCAAAGTAGAAAAGTCACACCTTATTCAGCCCTTTCCAGGTCCTTACTGACCTGCTGTACCTTTTCAATTTTGATTTGTTTTATTTCAAAAAGCCAGCGTTTGCGATGTTTAGTCCCTTTGACTATTCACAAGAAAAATGAGCAGGAATGTGAGAAATGCTACCCTCTAGTGGGACAAAGGGAATCCTGCAACAAGACTAAAGACCATGAGAAGAGGCAAAATCTTAGAAATCAAATTGGACAAGGGGAATGTGGTATTTTCGGGAATGACAACCTTCAAGCAGTGGGATCAGTGCTGGGGCCACAGTTATTCATAATATACCTTCATGACTTGGATGAGGAACATGATTATACTCTAAACAAGTTTATAGATGACACAAAAATAGATGGGAAGGTAAGTGATGAGGATGACACAGGGACTGTAAAAGGGGTATAGACAGATGAAGTCGGTGGGCAAAAAGGCAGCAGCAAGAATATAAGATGGTGAGATGTGTGGTCAAACACTTTGGCAGGAAGAATAGCGAAGCTGAATTATTTAAGTGGAAAAATACAGCAGGAATTTTTGTGGATAGCTCCATGTCAGAGGCCATGTCACAAGGCATCCTGGAGGAACCAATTCACAATGTTCCGTTAACCTCTTTAAGGCAGCCGTGAATTGGGCGTGAGACTCCTTCCTGTTGTACCAGTTTATAAATTTCTGCAATCATCAGCGGCTTTGGTGCAAAATGACTTTCGAGCACTTCACATAGTTTTTTATAGATCTTCGCTGCCAGTTTCTCTGGTTGGACCAGACTCCTTAGAATCACAAAGTTCTTGCTTCCAATGGCACTCAATGATACCATCATGTCTTCAGCCACTCTGTTTGCCTTCAAGTCTGCATTAAAATGTTCTGTGCACAGAATCTGTCTCTTCATTGAATGGCCCCATCGCTCCAAATTGTTTTCCCACTCGCAGTCCAAGTCTCCTCAGTGACGCTATCCTTGACGATTTTGGTAAGCTCCCATAAGAGTATTCCTCCCTTCAGTTGTGGCCCAAGTCCTGGCACAGTCGTTAGCACTGCTGTCTCACAGCACCAGGGAGCTGGGTTCAATTCCAACCTCAGGCAACTATCTGTGTGGAGTTTGCACATTCTCTCCATGTCTGCGTGGGTTTCCTCTGGGCGCTCCGGTTTCCTCCCACAGTCCAAAGGTGGATTGGCCATGCTAAATTGCCCACAGTGTCCAGGGATGTGTAAGTTAGGTGGATTAACCATGGAAAATGCAGGGTTACAGGAATAGAGCAGGATGGGATGCTCTCTGCAGAGTTGGTGTGGATTTGTTTTTAAGCTGAATGGCTTGTTTCCACACTGTGGGGATTCTGTGACCGCTGCTTTCACCCGCTCCCCAGTGAATACCCTTCTTTCCCAGCATCGACTGCAGCCCAAGTCCTCCCAAGACTGCGTCCCCTGAATTCTGGACTGTCTTCCAGCGAGTCGACAATGATACGTCCTCAATCTTGCTCCATTTCCATGGTCCAGACAAAGTTCCATTTTTAGGCCCGAAACGTCAAGCTTTCCTGCTCCTATGATGCTGCTTGGCCTGCTGTGTTCATCCAGCTCCACACCTTGTCATCTCTAAAGTTCAGTCTCCTCCCTTCCTTCCAAAAACAGCAGTGGCACACTGTCAGTGTACTGTGACCGTAAGCTATAAAAAGACCATGAGGTAGACCTCTAGAAGTTTGAACCAGGAACATTTATTGTTTTTACAGCTACACCGTTACACCTTGACTGCACCCCGTTCCCCCACCCCCAAGTCTCACTGTCCAGTCACCCCCTTAAAGGGGCAGCACACGCCCCCAGCTATATGCATAACAACTGGCTCATATGGCATTAGACATAGTCCAGTCATTGACAGTTTAAATCTAAGCAACCACAGTAAATTGGAGAATTGAATTCAATGAATCTGATCACTTGTGGTGTTCGTGAGGAGGGATCTTGGAACTCCTGCAGTGAACATTTTACTTGCTCATACGCTTGCCTCTTTCTGTCTTAAGAGCAATCTGATGAGTAACTAATAACTAAATACTTCCCTGTTAGTCTGGTCTACAACCCAAGAACAAAAGCGAATAAGGTGATACAAAGGATGTGTTTGTGGGACACAGACAACAAGGTAGCAAACTGGGCTCAGACAGTCACAGAATGAAACAGTGGAGCAGGTTCTTCAGCCCACCATTTCTGTGCCCTTTGAAAGAGTGTTCCAAAATGTTCTACTCTGTTGTTCTTAACCCCATAAGCTTGCATCATTACCTTTCCAAATATTCAAAATGCCTTTTGAAAGCGGCTATTATATCCATTTCCACTGTCCTTTCAGGCAGTACATTCCAGGATAAAAGCTCAATGTTTAAAGAAAGTTCCTTCTCATATCCAATCTGGTTTATTTCCCAAACATGTGTATCCTTTGGTTACCCATCTTCTGTCCTGTTTTTAAAAAAAAACCTGACTTATTCTATTGAACCCTTTCATTTTGAACACTCCCAGTAAATCTTGCCTTAAAATTCCCTTCTCTAATATGAACAAGTCCGGTCTCTCCATGTAACTGAAGTTCTTCATTTCAGGTAACATTCAAGTAAATCTCCTCTACTCCAGTCAAATGTGCAATATTTGTTTGAGAGCTGGAAATAATGACACAATAACTGTGTATGCCATCTTCATACAGTTTGGAATCCTCCAGTCAGTTTCAAGTCAGGACATTGAGAGAAATTACCAGATGAACCCTCAAGGTTCCATGAAGTTATCTACTAAACAGTTCCAGTACAGTTTGGATTTCTCAGGTAAACCAAATCTTCCATCAATACCCTGGCATAAATATGTAACAGGTGTGGTATCTGTAATTAACCTGTCCGTGCTATTACATTGCAGCAATGACACAGACCAATTTGACAACCAGGAAAGTCAGACAAGTGCGTCGTCTTTGAAGGCAGACCAGCTGAGAAAGGAAGCCGTGGGCTAAAAGCTGGACTCTCATGCATATGGTGTTCCAACAGCACTCAGTGATCTTTGCAGCAGTTAGCCTCTAATAAGACATACAGTCAACACTCTGTTGATTTCAGAGCAACAAATGCAGGGTTGGACAGATAAGTACTTTATGAATTTTTTGACAGCCACCCTCTAGTTTATAACCTTCCCATTTCAGTAGCAGATGGGTTATGGTATTTCACTGAATGGAGGTAACACTGCCCTGTGGGGATCTGTCTATTGAACAGACAGGAAGTGCCAAGGAAGTCTCCGTGGTGTTTATCAGTCTTGATTTAGCTGTCAAACTACAATATACGGAAAGCCCCAACCTTTGTAACGGGAACCAGAGACTCCAATGAATATCACTGATATTGATAAACCAAGAATATTTTTCTTTAAATGCAGATCTGGTGCAGTGCAAGAGTTAATCCTGTTCCAAACAATGTATAAGTTCAATTCATTGTTGAGTTTTTTATGTTAAGGGGGAAAAGACGTGGTTTTAGTTTCTTTGTGAATTGTTGTTTTTGTTGCAAGGAAGTCTGGAGACCTGTTTGGAGTCGTGCATTTTCAATAAGGTGTTTAACCTTGAATTGAAGAGATCGGGTTTTATTTGAAAATCAATGTTTTTGGGTGTCCTGCTAAGTATGGGATAGAGAGCTTCACCAACATGTCTGTCGCGTCATCAGCTTTCAGATTCTGCACTGCCAAGTGATTGCTGTTCCTTTTTTTTTGGAAAAATGTGGAAAGGTGTCATGTGTGAGGACAATTGTTCAATTGCAAGATCTCATAAAATGCTCCGACTGAAACCTGATACCTGTATAATGTTTCAACCAGTGATTGGCTCCTACCCAGTGTTATTCTGTTTTGATGTTAAAACCTGAGCATTACATACAAATAAATATCTTAAAAAAAGGCAAGAATCAATGAATCATAAATTCCAAAAAAGGCAAGAATCAATGAATCATAAATTCCAAGAAAGCAGCAATTATTCTTTCCAAGGATAATTAAGGTGGGTAGAAACTGAGATCCCATGGTCAAATAATAAAAAGGAATCTTTCACCCATTGTGTCACATGTAATCTCTCTGGAACATCACAGTTTTTCTGCTATTAGTTACTGCAGAGAGCAGTTACTGTTTTAACACAGCATTTTATGCAAATGAATTGTTTGACACTTTTGGTAGAGTTAGCTGTGGGAAGGGGTTTGATCTGAATATCAGTATCATGGTAACATCTGAATCACGAAAATTCGTAAACTTGGTTTAACATTTCACCTTAAATCATGTGGTCAAATTCTGAAAAGGAATTTGTATTTGTATAGCACCTTACAATGTCTGGGGTCATGAAATGTGCTTTGCTGCAAATGAAGTATGGTTTGACTTGCAGGCACTATTGTGAAGTAGGAAACGCTGAAGCTAATTTAACTCACTGGACCCGAAATGTTAACTCTGATATTTCAGTTAATCAGTGCGTGGATTTACCAGGAGTGGAAGCAGGAGGGTTAAACTCTGCAACATTGCAGCAAATTTGTGATTAGGGTAAATTACACGTTCACTGTAAAGTTGAAGTAATGGTCAGTTTAATTTGAAGTTTGTTTTAGGTGTTTCAGGGAGATCTACCAGGTAAAGTATCTTGAAGACTTTTTTAAAAAATTAACCTATTTAGACATGTTATGCTACACCTTCATAGCTGATGGGACTTGAACACAGACCTTCTTGTCCAGAGGAAGGGACATTACCACCTCCTCATATGACACCTTGGAGTAGTGAGTAAATGTGTAGGAATTCAATGGAAGGGAAACAAACTGCAGCCTTAATGTGGGATTAGCAGTGAATTTTCCCTGGTGTTTGGTGTTTGTAAGGATACTGTGGAGATAAAAGGAATAGTGAGTTGAAATTCTTGTGCTGGTGTTCACGCCAAATTCTCTCAATTTTTTGTCGAGCGAAAAATAGTCACGTTTAATTTCTAGTTTAATAAATATTTTATTCTACTTTAAATGTACACCTACAAACTATTCTAAATGTGTTCTGTAACTAGCCTCCTGGGTTTTGAAAAACAAAGTTGAGTCTAACTAGCCATGTTTCACTCTGGGGTCAGATTTGTCCAGAATTAACATCAATGGACCCGTAACAATCCTTGAGACATTTTCAAAAGTTGTATGCTTTCCAGTTGAACAAAACAAAAATCAACCAGTTTCTCAAAGTGGAAAAAGACAGAAACATCAAGAAAAGTAATACTGGCAATGTTTCCCAAATTGAATAAGCAATTTGCAACAAAAACATAAATCATTTTGGAGAGTGGGATAAAACTGCTAAATAAACCAAGAACCTGAACTTTTGGCATATAAATGTCTTAGATACGCACACATTACAAAAACTACTAAAAGATTTCAAGTAGATACTTACAGAGAAAGTATTTCTTTGGGTGAGGAAATCCAAAATGAGAAAGGATACAAGCTCAAATCAGCCCATGAAGGAGTGAAAACAGAAGTACTTCTTCACACAAAAGACAGTAAAGGGATCAAGGGTTACTGGAAAAGGCATGAAAGTGGATACGAGGAGTGTCGGATCAGCTATGATCCTATTGAATGGCAAGGCAGGCTCAAGGGGCCGAGCAGTCTACTCCTGTTCCTATTTCTTATGGTCTTATGAACAGTGGAAGTCTGGAGTCTGCCCTCAAAATACTGTGGACGCTAGGAATTAACTAAAGCTTTCATCCCTGAGATTAAAATGGGTAAATGGAGTTGAGGGACAGATCAGAATCATTCTGAATGGCAGAACTGGCTGAAGGGGCAAAATAGCCTGCTCCTCTTGTCAATATGCCATCTAATTTGCATTGTTGCCCAGAGCCTGTTTGCTATACCTTATGGTCTACTTAAGAGAGGCAACATGCAACGAGTGTTGTTAGATAATTTATACCACTATTTAAGAATAATGGTGCTGCTGCTGATTCAGTGAGTGAAGGGAGGTCATCAACTTCAGTCTCCAGCCAGCCTCGATCCCCTACAATTTGCTTACTGATGTAACAGATCGATAGCGGATGCCATTTCCCTAGCCCTGCACGCATCACTGGAACATCTGGACAATGAGGACACCCACGTCAGCCTCCTGCTCATTGACTACAGCTCTGCCTTTGAAACCATTATCCCCTCCAGACTGATCTCAAAACTCCGTGACGTTGGTCTCGGCTCTGCCCTCTGCAACTGGATTCTCAGCTTTCTGACCCACAGACTGCAATCAGTGAGGATCGGTAACTGCACCCCCTCCACAATAACACTCAACACTGGAGCCCTCCTCCCCCCACCAAGGATGTGTCCTAAGTTCCCTACTGTACTCCTTTTACACCTATGACTGTGTAGCCAAATTCCAAATGAATGCCATCTACAAGTTCGCTGATCACCGTAGTAGGACAGATATCTAACATTGACAAGTCAAAATACAGAAGGGAGATAGAGGGCTTGGTGACGCGGTGCAGTGAGAACAGCCTTTCTCTCAACATCAGTGAAACTGATCATTGACTTCAGAAAGAAAGGTGAAGAACATGCCCCCATCTCTATCAACGGAGCTGAGGTTGAGAGGGTGGAGAGCGTCAAGTTTCTCGGAGTGACGATAACCAACAACCTGTCTCGGACTTCCCACGTAAATGCGATGGTCAGGAAGGCACAACACCACCTCTTCTTCCTCAAGCAACTCAGGAAATTTGGCATGTCCATAAGGTCCCTCACCAACTTCTACAGATGCACCACTGAAAGCATACTGCCCGGGTGCATAACGGCCTGGTATGGCAACTGCTCTGCCCAGGACCGTAAGAAACTACAGAAGATGATGTGCACAGCCCAGACCATCACAGAAGCCAACCTCCCATCCATGGACTCTATTTACATGGCTCACTGCCACAGAAAGGCTGCCAACATCATCAAAGACCCATCGCACCCCGGTAATGTTCTCCTACGGCCTCTTCCATCAGGCAGGAGATACAGAAGCCTGAACACACACACCAGCAGGTTCAGGAGCAGCTTCTCCCAGCTGTTATTACACTGATGAATGGGCTCTCTAACCTCAAATAATGCTGATCTTGCTAAAGTCGATCTCGCCAAGCACACACTCTGTGCAATATAACCTGTATGCCTCTAAGTCTTTTTGAAAAACCTCTGATCTATACATCTTTCCTTTCAATGATCTGCCTGTACTGCTTGTAAACAAGGCTTTTCACTGTACTTTGTCAATAAATCAATCAGTTCGGACAACATTCAAGAAACTTGGCCACATTTGAATTTTGAAACAAACTATTTCCCATTGACTTGTTTCCGGAGTTGAGAAGGTTGGCTTATGAGGACAAATTGAGTGGGACTGGGACTACGCTCATTGGAATTTAGAAGAATTTGAGGGGGTGGGGGGGTTGCTCTTGTAGAAACATATAAAATTATGAAGGGAATAGATAAGACAGAATCAGGGAGGTTGTTTCCACTGGCAGGTGAAATTAGAACTAGGGGGAGCAGCCTCAAAATAAGGGGGAGCAGATTTAGGACTGAGTTGAGGAGGAATTTCTTCGCCCAAAGGGTTGTGAATCTGAAATTCCCTGCCCAGTGAAGCAGCTGAGGCCATCTTGTTGAATGTTTAACAGCAAAGATCGATTTTGAACAGTAAAGGAAGTGAGGGTTATAGTGAGCGAGTGGGCAAGTGGAGCTGCGACCACAAAAACATCAGCCATGATCTTATTGAATGTTGGAGTAGGTTCAATGGGCGAGAAGGCCTACTCCCACTTCTTATCTTCCTATGCTCTTATGTCCCACGTGGGGATGTCTGACCCAAACGAAACCAGAGTCTTTAATTGAACAATTTTCACATTTTGGGATGAGAACCCACATTCAAAACTTAGAGACCTGGAGTCCAAAAGTTGTTATGAGAAATTCCAGAAACTAAATCTGTAATTATTTGAAATATAGAGGGTGAAATGTGATTTGATCAATGTTTTCAAAGTTGTAAGGGGATCTTCAGAATCTTGGACTTGGGGACACAGTGCAAACACTACAATCAGACCCTTTAGTAGAAGTATTAGGAAATACTTCTTACAAAGGGTGATAGGAGTCTCAAATGCTTTTACATGAATGGCCATTGATGGTAAAATTATTAATTTTGAAGCTCAGGTTCATGTTACATTTTGGCTAATAAAAAAACTAAGCTATATGTGACAAAGTGAGCAGATAGATTAATACTGCCAAACAGCTATGATAGGGTCAAGAAGCTAAATGGCTTCCCCCTGTTCTATTTGTGAGCATCTTTCTTTGCATTTGCTGATGGCCACAAAATCTAACCCATTAGCTGTAGCCACTACTTTGTAAGTTTGGTAGGTTCAATCTTATTTGGCCATTCTCAGTCTATTTGTTTGAAAATTTTGCAAATTAACAACTCAATTAATTTGATTTAATTAATTCAATCATTGAAAGTAAGTACAGAAAAGGGAGGCTGAGAGAACAAGTTCTTGCACTGGATTCAGACCAGATATTACATTAATTATCGAAAGTATGTTATTATAGAACAACCATTGTCCCTTCTTGAATTATGAAGTATATGTTATACAAATATTTACAAGGTGAAATGTAATTTAAGTGATCAATTCAATTCTCATCACTTACACATCACATGTATAATCAGCCTAATTTTGGCTTCTAACCACAAAATGCATTTCTTTATGGAAGGAAGGCACAAACTCAAAGTAGACAAAACTAGGTGGAAACTTAGTGGGTTTGTCCAAATTGTTTTAGATTCATATCGTCCTACAGCACGGAAACAGGCCCTTCGGCCCAAATAAGTCCGACCAAATTGTCCATCCATGCTTACCCCATTTCCCTGCACTCAGCCAATATCCTTCTAAACTTTTCTTATCCATGTTTTCATCCAAATGCCTTTTGAATGTTGTTTATGTACCTGACTCAACCACTTCTGCTGGCAGTTCATTCCATATGTGTACCACCCTGTGTGAAAAAGATCCCTCTCAGGTTCCCATGTATTCTTCCCCCTCTCACCTTAAATTTATGCCTCTAGACTGAGTGCGTTCACCCTATCCTTGCCTCTCATAATCTTATACACTTCTATGGGACCTCCCCTCAGTCTCCTGTGCTCTAAAGAAAGAAGCCTAGGGCTCTTCAGTAGATTTGTAGCTCGGGTTGTGGATGATGTGGTTAGTTCGCTTGCCAAGCTGATTCATTAGTTTGCAGACATTTCATTATCCTGCTGGGTAACATCATCAGTGCAGCCTCCAATAAAGTGCTGTTGTGTTTTCCCATCTGTTATTTAAACTCTGAGGTCCGTTGGAGTTGCGTAAAAATAATTTTCAAACAAGCCACAACACACTGCAGCAACCCAGAACTACACCAAAATGAAGAAGAATACTTCCACCAAGTATTTAGAGACAAGGGATACCTGAACAGCAGGGTCCGATGATGCCTGTCACACAAACAACAGGAAGATACAGTACATCCCGGCACACTTGTCACATTATCTTACATCAACAACATATCTGAACTGACCACAAGACTCCTCATGGCTACTGGGCATCAGCGTGGCACAAAAACCTACCTCAGCCCAACGCCAACTGCTAACTCGAAGCAAAGACCCCTTACCCACTATGGACAGAACCAATGTGATATACAAGATCCCATGCAAGGACTGAGACAAACATTACATTGAACAGACAGGAAGGAAACTGGCTACAAGAATACTTGAACATCAACTAGCAACAAAAAGACACGACCAATACTCACTCGTCTCCATACACACAAACAAGGAGAACCACCAGACTGATTGGGACAACGTCAGGATCCTAGGACAGGCCAAACAGAGACAAGCACAGGAATTCCTAGAGGCCTGGTTCTCCACCAAGAAGGCCATCAACAAACACGTAGAATTAGACTCTGTATACACACCACTGCAAAGAAAAAACCCGAAATTAGGTAATCAACTCCAACAGACCCCTGATTTTAAATAACAAGCAGGAAAACACAACAGCATTTCATCAGAGATAACAAGGTGTAGAGCTGGATGAACACAGCAGGCCAAGCAGCATCAGAGGAGCAGGAAGGCTGATATTTCGGGCCTAGACCCTTCAACAAGGTGTAGAGCTGGATGAACACAGCTTCATCAGAGGCTACATTGATGCTGTTAGCCAGAAAGGTAATGAAATGTCTGCAAAATAACGATTTGATATAGATATCAATATAGATAACAAACAGCAACGGACCCAGCACCAACCCCTGAGGCACACCACTAGTCATAGGCCTCCAGTTCGACAAGCATCCATCCACCATTACAAGCCAATTGTGTATCCAATTTGCCAGCTCTCCCTGGATTCCATGTGATCTAACCTTCCAGAGCAGCCAGCCCTCATCAATCTTCCCGATCACTTCATTGAAGAACTCTAACAAATTTGTCAGGCATGATCTCCCATGCACGAAGCCATGCTGACTACTTCTAATCAAACTCTGATTTTCTAAATACATGTATGTCTTGAGGTTGGTTGGCTCGCCGATCTGGTTTCTTGTTTTGCAGATGTTTCGTTACTGTGCTTGGTAACATCCTCAGTGCAGCCTCCGATGAAGCGTTGGTGTGTTTTCCCGCCTGGTTTTTAAACTCTGGGGTCTGTTGAGATGGATTGCCACACTTCCGGTTTTCCTTGGTAGTGGAATGTATATGGGGTCGAGTTCAATGTGTTTATTCATAGCATGCTTCGAGGAATTCTCGTGCATGCCTCTGCCTGTTGAACTTCAACAGTAACCATCCGAGCACACACAAACGAAGCTGCGTGTGAACACTATTTAAAAGGGCAACAACACACTGCAGTAACATGGAACTATGCCAAGGGGAAGAAGAATACCTCTTGCAGGTTTTCAAGGATAACGGATATCCAAAAAACTGGGTCAGGAGATGCCTACGTGAACAGCTTCAGGAAGAGACTACACGCCCCGACACGGTCATCACACTACCCAATATCAGAAACATGTCAGAACTCACCACAAGACTCCTTTGACCGCAGGGCATTAGAGTGGCACACAAGCCCACGTCAACCCTATGACAACTGCTCACCCAAACTAAAGACCCACTCCCCACCATGGACAGGACCAATGTCATCCACAAGATTCCCTGCAGAGACTGTGAGAAACACTACATCGGACAAACAGGAAGGAAACTAACAAGAGTACGTGAACACCAACTGGCTACAAAATGACACGACCAACACTCACTCATCTCAATCCACATGGACAAGGAGAACCACGACTTCAACTGGGACAACACCAAGATCCTGGCTCAGGCTAGGCAGAGACAGGCACGAAAATTCCTCGAAGCATGCTATGAGTAAACACATTGAACTCGACCCCATTTACATTCCACTACCAAGGAAAACCAGAAGTGAGCCAGGCAATCCATCTCAATGGACCCCAGAGTTTAAAAACCAGGCGGGAAAACACACCGACGCTTCATCAGAGGCTGCACTGAGGACGTTACCAAGTACGGTAACAAAACATCTGCAAAACAAGAAACCAGCTCGGCGAGCCAACCAACCTCAACACCCACAACCCGAGCTACAGATCTACTCCAAAACCTTACAGCATGTAAAACTTATCCCTCAGAATCTTCTCAAGTAACTTACCTACCTCAAATGTCAGGCTTACTGGTCTATAATTCCCAGGTTTTTCTTTGCAGCCCTTCTTGAATAAGGGCACAACATTCATTACCCTCCAGTCTTCCTGGACCTCATCCATGGATAATAATGATGCAAATATAACAACCAGGGCCCCTGCAATTTCTTCTCTAGCCTCTTTCAGGGTTCTTGGATATATCTGGTCAGGACCAGGAGATTTATCCACCTTTGTATATTCCAATATTTCCAAAACCTTCTGTATTGTGATCTGGACTGTCCCCGAGATATCGCCACTGACTTCCCCAAGTTCCCAAGTCTTCATGGTCTTTCTCCACGGTAAACACAGGGGAGAAATATTCATTGAGGACCTCACCCATCTCCTGTGATTCTACGCATACACATTCCACTTTGGTCCTTGAGGGGTCCTATTCCCTCTCTAGTTACTCCATAATTTACTCTTAATTTTTCTTTAATATACTTAGAGAATCTCTTTGGATTCACCCTAACCTTCTCAGCCAAAGCTGTCTTGTGCCCCCTTTTTGGCCTTCTGATTTCCTTCTTCAATAAACTCCTGTATCCCCTATATACCCCCAAGGATTCCCTTGATCCCAGCTGCCTGTACCTGAGCCATGCCTCCTCCTTTTTTCTGGTCAAAGCCTCAATCTCTCTTGTCATCAGGGTTCCCTATTCCTGCCAACTTTGCCCTTCACCCGCACAGGAACATATTGACCTTAAACTCTAGCTATCACACTTTTAAAGACCTCCCACTTGCCAGAGGTCCCTTTGCCTACAAACTACTCCAATCCACACCTGCAAGCTCCTGTCTAATTCCCACAAAATTCACCTTGCCCCAATTTAGGACTTGAACCTGTGGACTAGTTTTGTCCTTTCTTCATAACTGTTTTAAAGTTAGTAGAACTATGGTCGCTGGTCCCAAATTGCTCCCCCACTGTCACCGCAGTCACCTGTCCTGCCCTATTTCCCAAGAGTAGGTCCAGTTTTGCCCCTTCCCGAGTAGGACCCTCTATATACTGCTTGAGGAAACTTTCCGGAACACATTTTACAAATTCCACCCCATCTAAGCCCTTAACAATATTGCAGTCCCAGTCTATGTTAGGAAAATTAAAAATTTTCTTTCACAACAGCTCTGAACATTCATAATGCAAATCCAGAAAAAGAGCCTGCCTTAAGTTCAGAGTAACTGAGCAAGACAACGAAAACAGAAGTTGCTGGAACAGCTCAGCAGGTCTGGCAGCATCTGTGAAGAGAAATCAGAGTTAATGTTTCGGGTCCGATGATCCTTCCTCGGAGCTCAAGATTATACAACGTATCGTCTTCAGTGTCAGTTTCCAAAGAAGTTACTTCAGAACATGAAAAGTTGCTTCAGTGCCAAAGTACTCACTGAGGTTGCCGTTTTGGGAAATTCAACTGCCAATTTGCACCTAGCAAGATTCCACAAACAGTATTCAGATAATAAACAAACAGTTGTGGTGATGTTGCCAGGGTGTACTGAGTTCTACATAGTGTTATTCTTCAATATACCGGCCATGGAATATTCATCTCGGGGGGTAACAGGCCCTCAATTTGAAATTAATCTGCAAGCCAGCAACTCTAACTGTGAGAGAACAGCGACTGTCACCTTGGATTTGCATTCAAGTCTCAGGATTAGGCTTTGAAATCTTGACTTTCTCATTTAAAGGTGAGTGCCACCCACTGCTTACAGCCACGCAAATTTATAGTATGTTTCTAAAATGGTGACAAAGCCTTAAATCTCAATAATTCATTATCAAGGCAGCTGTGTCAAACTAAGTGCATGGAACTGAGGATGTAAGCTGACTGCCATTGTTTGTTGCTTTAGCAGCTATTAACCTACACCTATTTGTCTTAGACATGAATGTGTTTGAAGTTACAAGTACATCTAGTTGGTCTAGTGATGCACTCAGAGCCTCCTCCTCAGACCACTAGAAATTTCAGGATTTGAGAATGTCTATGCGACAGCTATGCTCTTCTGCTATGAAAAATCTGCAAATGTGCGCACACGCACGCACAAACAGACTTACATATGTATTTACACACATACACACACGCTATGCATATACAGACAGACACACACACGCATGCATCATGTGGGCTTTCTTTACAATTTTTAATGTCAAATATCGTAAGAAGATTTTTCTTTTCAATTCTGGTTATCTTTACTTTCAAACTACCAAAACTAAACCAACTATTTCTTTGTTACAGTAGAAATTGATTTCTAATTGCTGAATACTGTACATTTCAACTGATCTGTAATTTGGTACAAGAATATTTATTTCTCTCTTTTCAAATACCTGCAGTATTCAGCAAAGATGATGTACAATGCCATGCCAGGTCAAAGCATCTTCTAACAACTATCACAGAATTCATCACAAACACGAAGTAAGACAGACAGGAAATAACAAATGCACAAAATATGCACACAATGTATTTTATCTTCACCAAACCATTACAATCAAACAGGATACCTTAAAATAACCTAAAGACAGTTTCAGAAGACACTTGGGTGCCTGGAAACTAATCATTAACAGGAATGTTGATATGTTCAATTACTTTGGACTGTCCACTTCTGTATTCCTGAAGTACAGAATGGCAGTGAATATTTTTACAAGGGGCTTGGCATGCGGCTCAGCCAGTTTGAAAGATGCCTTCATCTGATGGGCCACATCGACTTATTGCACAACAACAAAGTAGTGGAGAAAACAGGATTCACTGCAACGTATTGGACTTTCACCCCAAGGTGATTTTGGTATGTTTCTAAGAAGATAAGGTGGCATTTTGACCTGCCAGCGCCACCTCAGTATAAGCACTGGAGCAACGTGTAGAATAAATTAAATTGCTTAATATTGCTGTACATTCATTAAGGCTGCAGAATTGGTCCCAGACAGAAAGCTCATTAAAAGGAACCAAAACAGAGCACAGCATGGAAATATAAAGTGGACATTCTTCTCACAGCAAACAACTGCTGAAAAGACAACTTGCGCTACTTAATTTAAGACCACTTAACGACATACGGGAAACTGCTATGTCTTTGAGGCATTGTGTGGCTTTTACCGTGTAAGGCCATCTGGGTTTCACAGCAGCAAAAATGGAACAGGAACTGACTTCCATATAAAAGCACAAGGTACCCAAATGGAACTAAAACCTATTTAATTGGTAGTGATCCTCTTCCAAAAGGTATGCAACAAAAGAGGAGATAAACACTAGCCAAACAGGTCCTTCAGGTCTTTATTAGCAGAGCTGCTGGGCGACACAGAGTTCGTTGGCAAGTTCGGCTGTGAGAAGTCCTGGGGTGACATGAATGGGTTGGCCTGTAGCGGGGACATAGTGAAGTTGGGCTGCCCCATCACACTAGGCTGAGCCCCTCCCATTGGACTGTTTGTGGCTGGTGAAGCCTGGGCTGGGACGAATTGCTTCAGCCACTGGTTCTGGGCTGCTGCTGGCAGTGGCTTTTGTGTTGGCTGGGCCATTTGATTCAAGGTGACCTTGCTGTTCTTCTGAGGGCCCAGCAAGTTGTCCAAAGCTGACAGGTCCACGGCTTTACTTGGCTGTGAAATGGGCCCAGGCCCAGGCTGGCCCAGCGTGCCAATGCTAGAGAAAGTTGGCAAGTTGGTTGCTGATGACATAGGCACTCTGTTGATGCCAGTGGAGCTTCGGGTGCCAAAGAAGTTTTGCCCTGTGCCAGCCATAGTCGCACTGTTGCCATACGTAGGTTGGAATGCCATGGACGTGTTGAAGCCCATGCCGTTGCTCATGCTTCCCAAAGCATTCAGGCTGGTGCTCGAACTGGGAAAGCCCATACTGCTGTTCATCGGAGAAGGTGAGGAGAAGCCAGTCGAGGACATAGTCTGTGCTAGACCAGGTTTGGACGTGTTAATGGACAGTGAATTCATGGAGGACATGTTTTCTAATAAACTGCTTGTCAAGTCTTTGGTCTGTGAACAGAGTAAAACAAAGAGTGAAGTTGTGTTCAAAAGCTTATGAGAAGAAATAACTTCAGAAAAGTACCTGCTGTCCAAGACAAGTTTTTACAGTTTATACAAATGTAGAATAGGTATCTTAAGAGGCTGCTCAGTCTAGCATCAAATGATGCCACTTTGAAAGTGCTGTTGAAATAGTCCCAATCTCCTGAATACGGTGAACATAGCTTTAAATTAAATTTGCAGAATTATTTTTATTGTGTTAAAAATAGCCATTTATTCCAGCGTTGGGCTATTGTATATGTTACAAAGTTGGCTTGAGTAATTGAGAGGTGGAAGGCTGGAAGCTAAAATGTGTGGTTCTTTCAAGAGATTTGTGCTTGTCTTAGAAATTTTTTAAAAATGTGTGTGTGAGCAACAGCTGAAGTTGCCAGTACAGAGAGCCTCAAAAGTGAAACAAGTGCATCAATAAAAGCCTTAGAGGTGGCAGGTTGTGACGAGTTTGAATTCAGACAATTAATTTAAAACCAAACTCAGTGATTCAAAGCCAACTGAATTTAAGAACTGATAATGCTGACAACCTGAAACAAATCATATTATAAGAATGTGATTATGTCATTATGGGTATATAAGACAAGGGCATTGGGAAAAGTGGGGAGAGCCAACTGCCAGAGTTAGCACCATTCGGTTCTCAGAGAAAGCCCATCTAATTAATCAAAGGTACCACAGTATTTTAGCTCAAAGTCCTCACTGAAGAAATTATAGAGGTAAAACATCCCTGACAGCAGAATTAATGGAAGAAAGGTGTTTGTGAATAGACCGGAGATGACAGAATATTCCAGAACAGTCTGTGTGAACCTGGAAAGGTTAAGTTATAATTTATTGATTTCTTGTTAACTGGGTTTATATCAGTAGGGACTTGTTTTTATTTAAACAGCATTCCAGTTGAATTTAGACTAGTGAGGGAGGAGTGGGGGGG
>JAHRHZ010000021.1:78617-103284 GCA_024137785.1 Ginglymostoma cirratum | reverse complement strand
CTTCATCAGAAAACCCTTTCTGATGAAGGGTTTAGGCCCGAAACGTCAAGTTTTCCTGCTCCTATGATGCTGCTTGACCTGCTGTGTTCATCCAGCCCCATGCTTGTTATCTCGGATTCTCCAGCATCTGCAGTACCTTTTATCTCTCACCTAGTTTACGCTAAACTTTATGCGCAATAAACAAAATAACATATTTGGTCATCTTATTTGGCTAACAAAGTTAACAGCTAAGTTTGTTGACAAGCTAAATCTTTCACAACTTTCAGTGTGAAATCTGCTTGACTCTAATTTTTTCTGAACCGATTTGCTTGTCTCTACTGCAAATGGGACCAGTGACTCTATAACATGTCAAGTGTCTTATCAATTGTCAACCAAGAGTAATGCATTGCTGATTATTTCAGTGTCTGGGGAATAAAATATCACGTTTGTACATGTAGCCATCTTACTTCTTTATCCTTCATTTGTGAGAATACGTGTGAACGTACCATTTACAATACTCAGCTCCTCAAGACTGCTCTGCCATTCAATAATATCATGGCTCATCCCCTCCTATCCCCAGTAACCTTTCATTCCTCCCTGCTTAGTAAGAATCTATCCATCTTTGCTTCAAAAATTTCAAACGTTTCTGCTCCCATCACCTTTTGGGGAAGAGAGTTCCAAAGAACGTCTGCAAGAAAAATAATTCTCAACTCTGCCCTAAATGGATGACCTCTTATTTTGAAACACAAACCACCAATTCTAGATTCTCCTACATGGGGAAACATCTTTTCCAAATCCACCCGGTCAAAAAATTGTTTTAATAACCCAATGTTTAAAAGCAACCTTTCTTTCCCCCCTGACAAACACTGCAAAAACTGGTCAAAATAATTCTGAAACTTGACATTGCAATTTCTCTTTTTACCTTTATTAACAGTTGGAGACACAAGAATGGTTTGGATGGACACAATTACTGCAAAAGGTTTGCCAGGATTTGCTGTTCGCAATTGATATCAGCTTTCTCTCTCTCTCGCTCTCCCCTCTCAAGAGTCCTAGAAGCTCATGTGTAATCAATGTGCCTCATTATTACTCTGTGGCACAAGCAGACTGCAGGCTGTCACAGTCAACACAAAGCATAGCACGTGCATTCATTACCTCTGCTGTTCTTGCATGTGGTGTAGCTGTTCCAGTTTAGTCTTATGCTCAGCCTCCATCTTACTTAACATTTCCTTGATCACTCCCATAAAGGAGTTAAACTATATAAAAAAAAAGACAAATCAATGGTTTTTCTTTTGGCAATCGTACAAAGAGAAATATGAAAAAAAAAACAGGACAATTCAGCAATCCTGCGCTGACCATGGGAAGCAGGGGTTGCAGAACAGACACCAGTGCTATTAGTTCTGTCTCAGGGTGAAGTCCAGTCCAGCAAGATCCCCCACAGGAACATATCCTGAAGAACATGGAGAGCAAAAGAAAATCTATATGGACTAGCCCCTTTGGTGTTAAAAAGAAAATCTTTCTGAAGTCCTTGCTCAAGATGTGGAAAGCTGCAATTTTTTGAAAGATTATGTGCTTATTTTGTTTAAGTTATAACAAAGACATTCTCTGTAAAAATAACAACCACAAAATAAAGTTCTACAGATGTGAAGAAATTGTGGAATACTTTGCCTTCTTGCATATGAAAGCTGTATTTACTAATAATAGTGCATGGTTTAAGGTGACAGCTCACTGATGCCAATAAAGTATGGCATAAATTCATAGGCAAGGCCCTACTTGATATTGAAATGAGATACCCAGAGGACTTCTCTCAGCTCAGACATCTTGGTGGGCATATTGAACATTTTAGTGGACCTGTTGCATACATAATTAATTGGGTACAAATCCAGCTGGTTTTTTCACCTTCAAAAAGTAACACAATGCTTCCTAAACTTTTTCCCACTGTGATCCCATGTGAGGATTTGTTGCAATTCCTGATGAGAACTGAAAAATGGGGGCCTGTTAGAGAGAGTGCAGCTGTTGTAACTTGGGTCATAGCGTCACGGCAGCCACTACTGCCGCAGAATGTACAACCCCAAACTTTCAGCTCCGGACCCCCCTTGGGATTCCAACTTTTACTTTGGTTTACTCTGGTTTACTGACCTTGTTGAATATTTAAAAGTCCTAAAGATACATTAGACACAGCTTAAATAGAATGCTTCAAGGCTTTTTGAAGTGACCAAAGTATTCAATTCATTGCTATTTTAGTTTAGAATCTTTGGGCTTATAATCAATAGATACATAATTCATATAGTTTTAAGAGAAAATCATGAGGAGCATGGATAGGGTAAATAGATAAGGTCTTTTCCCTGGGGTGGGGGGAGTCAAAAACTGAAGGGCATAGGTTTAAGCTGAGAGGGGAAAGATTTAAAAGAGACCTCAGGGGCAACCGTTTCATGTAGAGAACAGTGCATTTATGGAATGAGCTGCCAGAAGAAATGGTGGAGGCTGGCACAATTGCAACATTTAAAAGGCATCTGGATGGGTATATGAATAGGAAAGATTTAGAGGGATATGGGCCAAATGCTGGCAAATGGGACTAGATTTATCTAGGATATCTGGTCAGCATGGACATGTTGGATCAAAGGGTCCGTTTCCATGCTGTATGTCTCTATGACCCTACGACTCTAAAATGTCCTGGAGATTCATTTCCATAGCAATTTTATACTGATTCTTTGGAACAGGCAGGGCAGAAGTAGAACTTACCACAAGAGGTTTCTCACCCACCATCTGTCCTATACAAATCTTAAATGCCAAGTGTATCAAAACTCAACAATAATTAAAACTAAGCATTGCAGGCAAAGGCTAAAAACTGAGGACTTCTGAAACAATTGAGTTTTTTTTTTAACAAACAAGAAAAGCCACGATGCATTAATTCTGAAAACATGAAGCAAACTGAAGAAAAGACTATTTCCAACAGCATAGCGACAGCAGTAGAGGTGGTCTGACCTGGTTCAGATTCAGATTGTTGTCAATGCTGAGTGGTATAAGGTGTGGTAGCACTTTTGAAGCCAACTGCTCTTTGGTAATTCCCAGCTTCTTGTGGCTAAAAGTACATTTGTAGATACCTGAAAACCAAAAATCAATAAAACATTTGTTAGTAGCAAAACCTGCAGCAAGAAGCATAAAAACAGAAAACAGGAGTAGGCCTGTTGGTCCTTTGAAGCTGTTCCACCATTCAATGTGAACATGACTGATCATTGCCACCACCAACCTGCAAGCTCCCCTCCAAGCCACTCGCCATCCTGACTTGGAAAAATATCATGTTCTTTCAGTCAAAATCCTGGACTTCCCTCCCTAATAGCATTGTGGGTCAACCCCCAAGTGGACTGCAGCAGTTCAAGAAGGCAGCTCACTGGCACCTTCTCAAGGGCATCAAGGAGCGGGCAATAAATGCTGGCCAGCCATTGATGCCCACATCCCACAAATGAAAAACAAATCCAACTCAGCACCCTATTACCAATTTCTTCCCAGAATCTTTGATCCCTTTTGCCCTAAGAACTATATCTGTCTCCATGAAAACATTCATGCTTCAGCCTCAACTGCTTTCTGCGGTAGAGAATTCCACAGGCTCACAACTCTTTGGGTGAAGAAATTTCTCCTCATCTCAGTCCTAAATGGCTTAACCTGTATCCTTAGACTGTGACCATTAGTTCTGGACTCACTGATCATTAGGAATATCCTTTCTGCATTTACCCTGTTTAATCATAGAGTCACAGAGATATACAGAACGGAAACAGACTCTTCAATCCAACTTGTCCATGCCAACCAGATATCCTATATAAATATAAACCCATCTGCCAGTATTTGGCCCCTATCCTTCTGAACCCTTCCTATTCACATTCCCATTCACATACCTTTCAAATGTTGTAATTGTACCAGCCTCCACCACTTCCTCTGGCAGCTCATTCCATACATGCACCACCCTCTGTGTGAAAAAGATGCCCCTTAGGTCCGTTTTCATATCTTTCCCCTCTCACCTTAAACCTACACCCTCTAGTTTTGGACTCCCCAGCCCGGTGGAAAAGACCTTGGCTATTTACCCTAACCATGCCCCTCATGATTTTATAAACGTCCATAAGGTCAGCCCTCAGCCTCTGATACTCCAGGGATAATAGCCCCAGTGTATTCAGCCTCTCCCTACATGTAGGGAAGACCACATTATGAGCATTGTCAACATGCCCCTGTACATTGGGGAAATGAACCTTAGACTGAGTGACTGCTTTGTAGATCATCTACATTCTGCTCACAAAAAAGACCTTGAGCTACCTGTTGCCTTCCAGTGTAACACAGCACCCTGTTCCCTGGCCAACATCTCTGTCTCAAGCTTACTGCAGTGTTCCAGTGAAGCTCAGCGTAAGCTGGAAGAACAGCACCTCATTTTCCGCTTGGAGACCCTGCTGCCCTCTGGACTCAATAGAGAGTTCAATAATTTTAGGGTCTGAACTCTCCCATGTCCTTGCCACCTATCCCATACACCAGGCCTTGTTATCACATAGCCTGTCATTACACACTACCTATTGTTTGCCACTAACAGTCTCAATTAACAGTGGTTCACCCTCTTATCCAGATCGTTATTAGCTCCTTTGTTTATCCAACTGCTCTTCTCTCTCTACGGGCTTTATCCCCACCTTTTGTTTCCTCCCTACCCCATCACCTTCCCTATTTTCTGCATATAAACCGACATTTTCCCAGCTACCATCAGTTCTGAGGAAGGGTCACCAGTCCCGAAACGTTAACTCTGATTTTTTTTCCTTCATAAATGCCGCCAAATCTGCTGAGGTTTTCCAGCAACTTTTGTTTTTGATCCAGAGATAGCAGAGGCAAGTCTCATCCCATTATCCTGGACTCAAAAACAGATTCCCAGAGATGAACAGTTCTAGGGTATCTAGGCCTTTTAATTGTGAGAATCTCAATAGTGCACCTCATAGGGTTGCACAGACCTTCTGTAAGTTAATTATTTGTTTCCATGAATTGACAAACAGTCTGTTTCACAATGTTCCTGTGAAGCGTCCTGGGGGTTATACTATGTTAAAGATTAGTAATCAAACAAAAGTTATTTGGCTGTTACTCAGGTCACCTGAAATTAAGAAACAAACTTTTAGATATATTATATCATAAATTACTCCAAACAGTCTCACCTAAAATTCCCATGAGAACGGCAGGCTCTCGGGATGGAATCTGCTGCAAGAAAGGAAGGATCTCATCCAGTACAAACCACTTGTCCAGATACTCGAGGAGCTTGCCAAGGCAAACCAGCGAATTTACACGCACCTGTAGCAATTGGAAACAGAATCAAAGACCAGGTAGCAGACTAACATCCAGTAGAAAAGTTCAACAATTACTTGTGCCTCATTCGAAAACTTCAGCCAAATTCATCCAAGCTTATCCTGCAGCTAGCAGGTGAGTTGATGAGTCTAGATAGGTCCCAGGTTCAAAGTTCGTCTCAAGCACAAGTGATCTGTACTGAGTTGATGGTGGCTGGTTAACAATTGCAATCAACAGCAGTTTAATTTGTGGGAGGGTGGAGGGGCAGTTTAAGGAGAAGCAGAGTTATAGAGGACTGCAGCACAGAAAAACATGCCAAAGATATTCAAGGGAAGCAGACAGCCAGGGCTCTGATTCTCAATCTTTGGATAGTAGCCCATGCCAAGGTTGTGCACGTTCATGCATATCACCTCCATCAACCAAGCCTACAATTTGCCTGAGCAGTGGTGCCCATGCAGTTGAATAGTCTGTCAATGGTAATTGGCAAACTATGGCCATATGGGATGGCCAACAAGCTATCACTTGCCCCTGCAATGTCCCCAGTAAAGGCACATCAAGAAATCGGCAATTAGCCCGAAATATTGTTTCCGTTTTGTAGCCTTTAGTCAGGCAATTTCACAGCAGTACTTGTTAAACAAAGCAGACCGTAACTTGCAAGTTTCTGAAAATGGTGAACCATGTTTCTCATCATAATCTAAGAATCAGCAAAATGACCTAAACCACAGCATGTTGCATTTATAAAAGGAACCATCAAGGCTTCTAAATGCTCATGAATCCCAATTGAATTTATAGTCAAACAAGATTGCAGCAAATTGCAGTGCTTCACCAATCGCTATTTGGTCACAAAATAATGTTGATTAGTTCAAGGATCAGTGGGTAGAGGTTTCATTTTTAATTGTAAAAGTTCTGGGTTCAACTCCCACTCCATAACAAAAAAGTACCAAGGCCAAGGATGAAGTCAAAAACCGAGGAAATGCTGCACTGCCAGCGGTGCTGGATGAGATGTTAAACCAAGGCCCGTTTGAGAGCTCATGTGCATGTTAAAGATATCCTGGCATTTTTTTTTTGAACAGCAAAGAATTTCCTTCAGTGCCCGCACCAATGTTTATCACTCAACTAAAATCACTTGAAAAAAAAACGATCATCACCACAAGGTTAATGTTGGAGCTTACAATGCATCAATTGGCTATTGGATTTCCTACAACACATCAGTGATTACATTCCAAAAATATTTAATAGAGTGCAAAGCAATTTGGGATAGCCTAAAATTATGATAGCTGCTATGTAAATTTGCAGGAGCCACATACTTTTTGGGAACGAAAACTAGAACAATGGAAGCTCTGGACAATGTCTGGAGTGCAGAGAACTTACCATGTAACTTGCACAGACTTCAAGGTCAGGAATGTTATGCTCAGCTTTTGTTTACAAAAGGTTGTGAGAGCTTTGGAAAAGCAGAGCTGTTTAGAGGGGAGAGGTTGTCCCGTACTGGTAAGGTCACTGGACTAATAATACAGAGAGCCAGGCTAATGTTCTGATGTCACAGGCTTCAATCACACCATGGCCGCAAGTGGAAACTGAATTCAATAAAAAAAACTGGAATAAAAAAAGCTAGTCTAATGGTGACCATGATCAATTATCATAAAAACCCATCAGACTCACAAATGTCTTTTAGCAAAAGAAGTCTGCTGTCTTTATCTAAAATGAAACAAAGAACTGCAGATGCTGAAGGTCTGAAACAGATACAGAAACTGCTGACCAAACTCAGCAGATCTGGCAGCACCTGCTGGGGGTTAACATTTCGAGTCTGGTGTCTCTTCATCGGAACCTCTGCCAAAACTGCTGAGTTTCATCATCAATTTCGGTTTTTGTTGTTATCTTTACCTGTTCTGGCCTACATGTGACTCCAGACCCACATCAATATGGTTGACTCTTAATTGACCTTTGAGCAATTCAGTATGGGCAATAAATGCTGGTCTAGCCAAGGATGCCTACATCCCACAATTTCTTTTTAAAAACGATGGATTTGTCACTTTTGCGAGATGAAACAGTGGAACGAACCTTCAGCTGAAGATTGCCTAGCAACAGCTTTTGAACTGACCATTTCTGCTTTACCAAAGACTATGGAGTGGTGCAGTTGAAAAGAGACCCCAAAAAGCTTGCAGCTCTCTCTCTCTCAGAAAGGAAAATACGTTTAGAGTTATGGAGAGGTTTGCAAAGAAACCATGCTCTCTTGCCCTGCTTTCCCTCTGAGTAAAAAACACACACATACTCTGAACTGAACTGTGAACTCAAAGACCTGAGATTAAGTGACTAGCTACTTGAACCAAGATTGCCCATCGCCCTGTGATTGACAGCAACGTGATCTCAAAGGCAGAGACTGAAAGAATTGAGAGAAAGTTACCTCATTGCACCCTTGTCATCTGGACTTTTAATAGCCAAGATTTTCTTTTTGCCTGTTGTTATTTCCATCTATATTTCTCTGCAGAGCTACATGACCCATCTTGTCTTAACTGTCTGTGATCGTGTGTGTTTTTAGGTTTAAAGGTAATATAGTTTAAGTTCGATAGTTACAGTGAATAAATTGTTTTGCCGGTGGTTAAAGATTATGTTTAGTTCAAATAAACATGCTTATGTATTTATTGATGAAATCTGGTGGCAATTTTGTTTTGCCTCAGCTAACAGTAAAAAATAAAGCCACTTAACTACTTTGGTGATTCAATTGGATATTCACATTTTTGGGTCATCACATTCATATGTTGGACATGGACATTTGGGTGAAATAACGGAGCCTCATTATGAGTGCACTTCTTCTATCAGAGTTGTAACAAATACAGGTCTTTTCTTCAATTCGCTGCAGTAGGCTGCTAGCTTCATCAAGCTGTTTACCTAAATGACAGTGACTGCAGGAGTACAAGTCCACTTACTGCAAGGGAAGAGGTCTGTAAACTAGCATTCTTAATGCGTGGTATTAAAGCATTCTTCATGGATGGATAATCTACCAAGTTTGCAAACGTGGGAATTATGTTGAGACAGAGTTCCTAAAAGACAAAGAAAATAGCTGAGCACATATTCACAATCATCACGGCAATCACTATTTCATTTTAACGGATGACTGGAATTTAACAAGTATAAAAACAGTTTATCCTCATGAGCCCAAATACAGTCAAATAAATGAAGCAATCCTGAATTCTGCAGTATGTCTATGCCTCAGACTCTTCCTGAAGCACAGCCTGGTCATTTAAGTAACACTGTATCTCTCAATTACACCCCTGCCTGCGAGGGATATGAAACAGGCACCCACATTTGCCTTCTCAGGTGCATTTTGAAAATTCCACAGTTGCTGCTGCACAGGAACTGAAGGGGCTACCTAAGATTTCTTGGTCAATACGTATCCCTTAATTAACAATACTGAAATCAAATTATCTGGTGATCATCACGAGGCTGTTCATGGGAGTTGAAAACTGACTGCCAAATTTCCATACATTACAGAAGTGACAATACTTCAAAAGTTCTTTGCTGGTTCTGAAGTATTTTGGAACATCCTGAGGGAATGCAAAGTGCTGTTTTAAAAGTAATTTCTACTGCGGTTTACTCGATCAAAGTATAACAGAACATTGTCAAAACTTGTGGACTCAGCTTTTTTGCAAGAGAATTCTACATCCAAGCCACCTCTGATGAAATGACACTTTTTCTCCCAACCTCCCTCGACTCTTCATTATAAATTTCTTGCATCTTCTTAATATGTCGTGGGTCACTAGAAACGAATTTTTACAATGTATACCAGAAGAACGCTTCATAGAGGACAATGAATAACAAACCTGGAGAACAGACTGCCAGATTGTGCAATGAAAATCAATTCATTCAATGCCTTCAAGCCAAATTGTTGCTAGACTGCGAAGCAATCGCCTCATACAAAAGGAAGGCACTGCACATTGTTAATCAGGACCAGATTGACCCTCTGGATCACTTGAGGGAAGGGAAGAGGAAGCTTCCAAATTTTGGATTGAGTACTTTATCCAGCCTCTTCCAGGAAATGCCACAGCTTCTTGTGAAATGGCAGGTCATACAGTCAGGGAGATACTAATACTTACATATCAGAAATTGAGTTGAACAGAATGAAAGAACAAGTGGGTCTTCTTTATATGTGCCATTAGTAACAGATTCATACAATTCTGAAGATCTCCATGACTTAACTGAGGGAGCTCTATTGAAAAATCACAAATCTTCAAGTTTCTCATCAAAACTTTAACCTCTCATTCCTGGCAAACTACACCTATGTTGTATTTATCCAGTGCTTTTACATATTTGCTGAACCGTAGCCTAATAAACATTAGATCCTTTTTTTTAAGCATTCTATCCCTTTAAACAAGGTAACGTCTACCTTTAATTAGCAGACTGCCTGGTTGCATTTTGACTGGATATTCAGTGTGGATTTACTGCAAATTATAAGTGTAGGTTAAAATAATACTATGTGTTGTATTCATTAGGAATTGGATGCTTGAAAAGGGCAATAGAAGCAGGTTTGATAGCAATCTTTAAAAGAAAATCCGAGATATGCTTGAAAAGTAAGCTTCTACAGGCTCTAGCAGAGGAACCGGTGTAGTTAGCTTTAAATGCTAGCACTGGCATGATTAAATGGGATTTACAATTCAGGTTTTTAAGTAAGACATTATTTATACACATTAAATGGTAATTCTGGCAGCAAAGAACTTGGTGCCAGGATGCCCGAGATCACTCCATGCTCCTCAATAAGGCTATACCTGAATCTGAATTGACGGTGCTTCTAAGGCCCTGTAAATCATGGGTAAAACTGTGTTCTTGATATCGTCTGCAGGAGTTTTAGTCAACAGCAAATCCATCTTTTGCAAGAAGATCAGCAAAACCTATAGCAACCATGAAAATATGTTAAGAAAAAAAGCAATGTCAAGTGATTAGCTTTCTGCTTCAACACACAGTAAAGTGCAAGAAAATAAAGAAAAGCAGAAATCTTGTTTAAAATGCAACAGCCAACAGTGCCTCTTGCTTTTATTTTGAAAAATATATACTTAACGATGTACATCAAACTCACCATGTTGCTAGCCTGAAGCATGAAAAGCAAAAGGATAATTTACTAACTTGGAACTTGCAACATATAGGAAACAGCATCACACAATGTAGATAAGCATAACATATACCACATAAAAACAATCCATAACAGCTGAAATTCCACACAGACCAAAACACAACAAGTCTTCACATAAAGCAATATCACAATCAACATGCAGTTGCAAAGTCACAGGCAATTAACAGCATAAACTGAACAGGTGTCATGCGCAAAACCAAATGAAGCCTCTCCATGTACACCCATCAATCATTAAGTTAGAACGATTGTGGGAAAACTGGCTACAATTACTCTTGATTATTCAGCTCGCAGATATTGTTAAACTGCTCAAGTACATGAAAGAAAGTACTCCTGTTACTCAAAGCTTTGTGGTTTCCCCTGATCTTGATTTCTCATACCTGAATGGGTTCCTGGAGCCGGAAAACCGGAACAAGGTCTGGGAGAATCAGCCTGACATATTCTTCTTTGGTACACTCTTCAACAATGAGAAGGACATTGGGTAGGACAAAGGGCACCATATCTGGATTCACAAATTCAGACGTCAAGCTTGGCAGAATGCGTTGTATTACAACCCGCTGGAATCAAGAAGGAACAGGATGATGATTAATACATGTGATACTGCATTAGAATGCAGTGAAACTCATTGAATCAATGGGACAGATTGATAAATATGTCCCTAACACAAATTCTAGTTGGTCTTCTCTGTAAATTATACAAAGAACCAAATTAACTGGTTACTAATAGAGAGGGTGAACTTTTGCAGAGATGAAGTGGAGGAACCAGAGTTGGGAATGGTGACAATTTCCCACAATTGTGCTGCATGTCGGACTGTGACAACAGTTCTGCCTTCAAGCTATTTTGAGTGTGTGTGTACCAGGGGACCAATAAATGCTGGCCTAGCCAGTGATGCCATGTTCAATGGGTGAATTAAAAAAAAGATAAGGACAGGTGACAAGTGCACAACCCTGAGGAGACACAACATTTGTGAACATGGGCTCTGGGTCAATCCCAGAAACTAATACCAGCTGGGTCCTGTTGTGAAGGAAATGATTGACTCAGAGGAAGAGAACATCAAGGTCCATGAAAATTCTTCATGGATGCCTCCACCATCATTGTGCAACCTACATTACAGCACCGAACCCTAGCATTGGTACTGCTGGTCTGTGGATGTTTAGAGGGCCTCCTATAGGCCCCGCAATCTGGAAAGTCCACCTGGCGTCCTTAATGGGCAGGAATTCCTGGAGGCAGTCCCACTGCTGGTTTTTCCAGGTTACCAAAATGCATTTCACATGGATGGTGGGATCGGAAACAGGAATGAAAATCCAACCACCGTCTCTGTGCACATATTTCTCAGTGGCTTTAAAATATTCAAGTTTTAAGGATCACTTACCAAACCGTAAGATAGTCACCTCACTAATAATGCAGTTTCTTTAATCTAGCACATGATTGGTGTCCCAGCTTTTCATCTTTGCATATCACTGCTATCATGTAGCAGGGTTCTGATTCAGGGATGCCTGAGACAAAATGGAACCAGGCAACAGATAATGGTTACATGTTCATTAATTGGCAGAGAAGGTTCAATGGAGTGAATGGCCTACTTCTACTCTTATATCTTATTGCCTTAGGGTTTTATAATCCCAGTCTTCCTAGTCTTTTTTCATCTGAAGTCCTTCACTGGTGTCATTCTTGTCTATCTCTTGTGCACCTTGTCTGAGGAATTCACATATCTCCAGTGGGATACAACAGTCCAGCTGAAGTCCAAAATACGTAATTTCCAAAGGTTTAGCATAACTTGTTTGGTTTTGTGCCCTATGCCTTATTTACAAAGCCCAGGATTCTGTTTGTTTTCTTTCTTAACGTGATCAATTTGTCCTGTAATACTTAAATATTTGACATTGTCAAGTTGTTACTCAATCTGCCTCTGTCAGGGGTTTCTCTCTTTTTTTTTCCCCACTTGCCCTATAAATAGTCTTTCCATTCAACCTTGCATTCACCTCAGAAATCTGCATGTTCTAATTTTACTTCGAATTCCAAATGTTTTTTGGTTTTAAAACATGTTTATTTGTGGCATTATCAAATCAAATATGAATAGCAGAACATGATACAATGTGCAGTCACACCCCCATGGTTCTCAGCCTCCCGTTCTGAGTGTGCATTTCAATGATAACCATTTCAAGTCATACTTATGACTAACATACCTTTGGAAGCTTTGCCAAGATTTTTGGCAGACCTTTGTAAAACTGTGATTTCTGGAGGTTGTCTCGTTGAAAGAGTGAATCAAAATACTGCAGAGTCATGGCACCTACATCATCAAAAAATGGAATCTGGAAAAAGCAGATATTTCATCAGAAAGGAAATTGTGTACAACTTCCCAACATGGAGGGGGCAGTACCAATATCACACTGCACTGTTGGGCAAATCAGCGCTGGAACTCGTGTAGCAGGCTACAAAATTATTTTCTCAAGGGCTCCTTGCTTATTCTCATTGACTCCTTTATTGGGTGACACAGTCAAATAGTAACATTACCTTCAGTATCTGTGGCGATGCACCAGGCATTTGAACACTCTCAGAGGCAGAATTAGAAATATTCATCATCATTAATAATTAACAACTGATCATTAAACTTAAAGCCCACAACACACAAGGAAAGCATTGATTCTCTCAATACAGTATTTACTTTAGTACAAAACAACAGCCACTAAGTGAGTAACCACATTTTTTTCAAAGTAACTGATACTCTTCTACCATCAAAAAAACCCATCATTCTAAACACGGCTTCCAAGTTTGGTGAGGTCACAGCTAATGCATTTCCATCACAATTCACGAAGCTCCAAGATCTGAACCAGTCAGTTACTACCCATTGTACCCCTTTTTGTGACTGTTCTTTTTTGTATGTAGACGAGCTC
This sequence comes from Ginglymostoma cirratum, assembly GCA_024137785.1. NCBI lineage: Eukaryota > Metazoa > Chordata > Chondrichthyes > Orectolobiformes > Ginglymostomatidae > Ginglymostoma > Ginglymostoma cirratum. The sequence continues at coordinate 89,997 of JAHRHZ010000021.1, read as the reverse complement.
CCTGGCCCCCATGCAGCCCCACTCTCTGTCCCCACCAGGCCTTGGAGCTCCCTTCTGTCTCTCACCTCTAAAAGCCTAACTCTCTTTTCCACACACTAGTTTCCTCACACAGCCACTTGCTCAAACCCACTTCACAGGCTCCTTTGTCTTCCCCACTGCCTTTGCAGCACTCTACATGCCCCCAGCATCCTGTGTCCTCCCTGTCTTCCCACACTTGCCTTGCAACCTCTCTTGCCTCCCCCTTGCCACCTTGTGGCCTCCAGTCTCCCCTTACCTACTTATAGGTGCCAATTTCCCACATTCCCATTACAGAACTCCTATCTCCCCTCAGCCCTCTTGGATGTACTCCCATTTCTTGCAGCCTCCCTGCTTATCCCCACTATCTTGCTCCTATGCTACAGTCTCTCCCCGGCACACTCACCCTCCTTGCCATTTCTTTGATTTAACTTATGTGGATGGCTTTTTTCCAATCAGACCGGCATCTGGGTGAATTTTCCAACAACCTTTAGGGATTTTCAGTGCACAAATTCACCCATGTATTTTGAGCACTGTTATGTCGTGCATCTAAAATAAGCCACGTTGTACTTCAAAGAACAACAGAAGTATTCTCCCAAGTGCTCTGATCAACATTCATATCTTAACTAAACATTATCAACCCGACACTTGCTCAACCATCCTACTGCTGTTTGTGGGAGTGTGCTACCTACCCACATCAATCACTACACTTTTGAAAGTAGATCCACAGTTAAAAATACGCCAACTTCTGCACTGGGGAGAGATATGCAACTGATTGGTAACATGTGGAAGAATTATAATTAAAAGTCATGGGCTGTCTTTTTTGTTTACCTTACTTAGCTGGTCAGCATCTGGTCTGACAGTGGGAGTTACATTCAGCAATAATTTCACGTGCTCCCGAACCTCTTCAGGAACCTTTTGCAGTATGTTGGGGCCTAAACGGGTGAGCTGCAGAATTGAAAAGACGTTAATAACTTAAACCTCAAATCAAGCAATAATTGTATTTACACAATACCTCTGTTGGAAAAAAAATCCCACTGCGGCTCACAAAGAGGTGAGAAAAAGGCTCGGTTCAATAGTTAGGATTTGTTGACATATTTCAAAGGACAATTGAGGATGGGTCACAGAGCATTCTTTAACCTCCAAATTCAGGCCAGGCCAGCTGGGAAATGGAATCCAAGTGACTGAGAAAGGAGGAGATGGAGATCTAATTTAAAATGAGACACAGATTGATAGATTATGAAGGAATATGGAGCAACGGTGAGTAAATGGATTTAATGCACATCAGTTGTGATCTCACTGAATGGGTGAATAGGTTCAAATGGCAGAGTGCCTGCTTCCTGTTGTTTTGAAAGAAGATGGGTCAAGGACATATCTCTCTGGGGCTGCAAAGGAAAAAGTGTAGCAGCAGGAGGAGTACCCACTGCTAAAGACACTTCTAAAATAATTCAACACCAAACGAGGACAATCCCATAAACTAGATAATGGAGAAGCATGGTTTCTGTCAGATAGATAGAGGAGAATGAGGAAGGACAGTGCATTAATATCGCACTCACGAAGGACGCTATTTGTCAATGAATAGGGTAGTTCAGCAATGTGGCAGGAGAGAGATTCAAAGCACCGGGTTGTGAGAAATATGTGCATAGATTTCAAGGAGAAAGGAGAGGTGGAGATAGATCTGTATTTGCAAAAACACTGGAATTTTTTTGATGACTGTGGTTTTGACAGGAGTCATGGGTGGTTGGAGAACACCAATTGAAATGTGGGAGCCATTTACAAATATTAGTTAAAGGAGCAAGAGATGAGTCTGACAATGTGAAACTAGAGCAATGGTCGTGGTTACAGTGAGAACGGGTGCTTCCTGTGAGGAAGAGTTTGGCAGTTCACTAGGGAAAAGGGAAGTTTGCAGGACATTACCTGATCTAGTTGTCTGCTGAAACTCTTGAAAATATCCTGCTTGTTGACCTCGAAGATAGGCTTCCCATCATTAAACACAGCAAACATGACAGCTCCTAACGAGTACATATCACTGGCCAGATCACAACTCACTGACAGGATATATTCTGGAGCAACATATTCAGGGTTCGGGAGGCACAAAGGAGGAAGATTTGGGTCCCATTCCTTGCAACTAAATGTAAGCTGTAAAGAGCACAAGCAAAATATTCAATGATTCAATTAAATACAAGTCAAACCATTTCTTCAAAACAAAGTCATTTATTAAAACCTGTTGTTTCTTTTAAATCTAGCAATGTCTCAATATTAAAATTATCCTTGGGTACGAATCTCTCCAAGCTCAGCCCTTCCGATCTCTGTAATCTGCTCCAGTCCTACAAGACTTTAAGAGCTTTTTCTTTCTTATTGTGGTGCATTCCTGATTTTCTTTGCCTCACTACTGGCAGCCGCACCCTTCTGTTGCCCAGACCCTAAGCTCTGGAGATTCCTTCCTAAGCATTTTCACTTGACCTTACTCCTCCAAGTCAACCTTCCAAAACTAAGTCCTTAAAAAGTATGATGTAAATACAATTCATCTAACAAGGAAAATTAACTGACAGTTATTTTAGACCAGAAGATTATAAAAAGATTACCTAAAAAAAATCTGATCAGGAGTAGGCTCTTGGCCCTCAAGACTGCTCCACAATTCAATAGGATCATGACTGATTCGACATTCCTCACGTCCACTTTCCTGCCCTTTCCCTCTAACCTTTGATTGCCCAACTGACCAAAAAACTATTTATCTCAGCCTCAAATATACACAAGGAGCCTGTCCCCACAACTCTCTTTGGCAAGGTGTTCCAAAGACTCACAGCTCTCTGAGAGAAGAAATTCCTTCTCATCTCAGTATTGAATTGGCGCACCTTTATTCTTAGACTATGCCCTCTGGTCCTAGACTCTCCCATGTGGGGAAACATCCTCTCAGCATTTACCCTGTGAAGTCTCTTAAGAATCCTATTTGTTTCAATAAGATCACCTCTCATCATTCTCAGTCTTTTCATTGGGAGTCCGAACCAATTTAGCTTTTGCTCATAAGACAATCCTTCTTACCAGGGATCATCCTAATCAACCTTCTCTGAACTACTTCCAATAAAATGGGATAACAGGGTGAACTGGAGGAACGCAGCAGACCAGGCAGCATCAGACAAGCAGGAAAGTTGACGTTTCGGGTCAGGACCTTTGTTCAGAAATGGGAGGAGGGGAAGGCAGCTCAGAAATAGAGAGAGGAGGGGTGGGGCTGGGGAAGGCAGATGGGATGGTGATAGGGTGAGTGCAGGTAGGGAGTGGTGGGGATTAGTCAGTGAGGTGGGAGGAGCAGATAGGTGGGAAAGAAGATGGACAGGACAAGGAGGCTGGGATGAGAGGGAGGGTTGGTCTTGGGAAGAGGCCGGGGGTGGGGAGATTTTGAAACTGGTAAAGTCCACATTTAGGCCATTGGGTTGTCGGCTCCCGAGGCGGAATATGAGATGCTGCTCCTCCAGTTTCCGGGTGGCGCCATTGTGACACTGGAGGAGGCCCAGGATGGACATGTCACCCAGGGAGTGGGAGGGGGGAGCTGAAATGGCTCACAACTGGAAGCTCTTGTCGCTTGTCGTGAACAGAGTGCAGGTGCTCTACAAAGCAGTCTCCAAGCTTCCACTTGGTCTCACCAATGTACAGGAGGCCACATCGGGAGCAGCGGATGTAATAGACCACATTGATAGATATGCAAGTGAAACTCAATCTAATGTGGAAGGTGGTTCACCTGCACATCCATCAATGGGGTCTACTGCATCCAATGCTCCTGATGTGGCCTCCTGTACATCGGTGAGACCAAGCGGAGGATTGGAGACCACTGTGCAGAGCAGCTGTGCTCTGTTCACAACAAACAACAACACTTACCAGTTGCGAACCATTTCCACTCCCTCTCCCCTCCCTGGGTGACATGTCCATCCTGGGCCTCCTCCAGTGTCACAATGACACCAATCGCAAACTAGAGGAGCAGCACCTCATATTCTGCCTCGGGAGCCGACAGCCCAATGGCCTAAATGTGGATTTTACCAGTTTCAAAATCTCCCCATGCCCGGCCTCAGCCCACGACCAACCCTCCCTCTCATCCCTGCCTCCTTGACCTGACACAACCTGTCCATCTTCTCTCCCACGTATCCGCTCCTCCCACCACTCCCAACCTGCACTCACCAATCACTATCCCCACTACCTTCCCCAGCCCCACCCCTCCTCTCTCTATTTATTTCTGAGCTTCCTTCCCTCTCACCCCATTTCTGAACAAGGGTCCTGACCCGAAACGTCAACTTTCCTGCACCTCTGATGCTGCCTGGCCTGCTGTGTTCCTCCAGTTCACACTGTGTTATCTCTGACTCCAGCATCTGCAGTTCTTACTATCCCTTCCAATAAAATGGTACCTTTCCTTTCAAACGGGGGCCAAAATTGCTCACAGTACTACCCTTATTGTTTTGTTGCTTTCCAAGCAGTGGTGATAGTTTTGCCTTGTTTTTCTCATCATTTAAAAGCACTCTCCCTTCCAGTTAAACTGAGAACAAAAAAATTAAATGCAGCATTATACTGCAGATCACTGAACATTCCGGTGGCAGTTAAGAGGCAGGAGGGCTGTATCAAGTACTGAGCACCAATTTGATAATCCAGCTCCAGTATTTGCTCACCTGATTTGTGCTGTACAAGGATGTGGCCATTTTCACACAAAGAAGGAAATGCAACAAGACCGGGTAGTTCTTGCAGCATGAGATCAAAGATGTTTGCAGCACAGAAGAAGCCAGTTGGATCACCTTAACACTGCCAGTTCTTTGTGAGAGCCATTAGAGTCTTAGAGATGTACAGTACAGAAACAGACCCTTTGCTCCAACCTGTCCATGCCGACCAGATATCCTAAATTAAACTCGTCTCATTTGCCGGCATTTGGGCTATATCCCTCTAAACCCTTCCTGTTAATGTACCCATCCGGGTGCTTTTTAAATGTTGTAATTGTATCAGCCGCCACCACTTCTTCCAGCAGTTAATTCCATACATGCACAACCCTCTGCGTGAAAACGGTGCCCCTCAGGTTCTTTTCAAATCATTCCCCTCTCACCTTAAACCTATTCCCTCTACTTTTAGACTCCCCTACCCTGGGGAAATGACCTGACTATTCAACCTACCCATGCCCTTCATTATTTTATGAACCTCAATAAGGTCACCCCTCAGCCTCTGACGCTCCAGGGAAAACAGACCCAGTCTATTCAACCTCTTCTTATGGCTCAAACCCTCCAACCCTGGCAATATCCTTGTAAATCTTTTCTGAACACTGCCAAATTTCACAACATCTTTCGTAAAGAATTACACACAGTATTCCAAAAGTGGCCTAACCAATGGCCTGTACAGCCGAAACATGACTGCCCAACTCATTTTGAAAACAAATATTGTTCTACCCCTCCTCACAGCCCTATAAGTCCTTTGCTTCAGAAATTTATCAAGTCTTCACTTCCAGATGCTTTATTTATTGCCTGTACCTAAACATTCCACACCCACCTGCAGAACTATGTCTTTCTACTTAGTAACAACTGTAAATCCATCATTCATCACTGACACCCTACATTGAAAAAATAGTTCTAGCTTTACTGATCCCACCAAAATCTACTATGCCACTTCGACAATTTCTATTAAATTTCCTCTTACCCTTTCTTCTCCAGTGGAAATAGCCCCAGTGCCTCATAACTAGGGTTTATCATTCCTGCATTGATCATAAAGTTCAAAGACAAGGGGGTAAATAACATTAATTAGAACTTCCACTTTGTACACATTGTTCCTGATCAATTGTCTCTGAAGTATCACCATTTTGTGACATTTTTTCCACACCCCACTCATCAGCCAAAATGACATGTCCACTAACTACAGTGCTGCCCTTTCACAGCCCTTTGAAGAGGGATGGGCATGGGTGGGAGGCTCAATTGTTTAACTCAGTTCAGATTTTGTCAGAAATAAAACACAGATGCTGTCACAAGCAAAGTCACAGAGATAAAGCATGTACAAGATTTGCTTGCAAGTCACTGGCATAGACACAGGAGCCCACTGTTCAATCACACTCCATCAGGGTGAGAGGGTGGTGAAGGAGAACAAAACAGCAACCTGTCAGGTTTCCATTACAAGAATTTAGGTCTACTTTGGGACAAGGTAAGGGACCCAAAAAGATCACAAGAATGCACACAGCCAAATACAAGGGAAAAATTCAGAGACGAAAGACCATACCAATGACTATACCGGCGAGTAATTACTGTTAAGAAATATGTCCATGAAATGCAATATTGTTTACAATGTCCATTTCCGTGCTAAAATTAAGCCATTCACCAAGCTTCCAATCAAATGGCACAGCAAGCATTTGAATCATAAAACAAAGATTTTGTCCAGTCACATTTTATATTTTAAAAGCTCTTGGTGAAGAAACTAAATGCTGTTCCTCACTTCGAGACCAGGAAGAGCAAGGTACAAACTGGAAAAAGACAAACTTAGAACTAATGTAATAGAGAACATTTCACAGAATGGTTAACATTTCGAATGATCTCTGGGTAGAGGACATTCTACAGGACATTCTTTCAAATATCATTTTACAAAACCTAGTGACTGCAGCTATGTTTATAGAAATAGCATCGCATCCACTCACATAACACACCAGTAATACAGGAATGCCACAATCAATAGGTGAATGAAAGACCCGAGTCCATCGAGGTCACCTTCGACCATCCTGGTTATCATTTGATACAAATAGAGCTGATGACTATGCAGGAAAATTTATCTCCATCAATTTCACAAAAGTACGAGAGGACAGTAGGTGTCGTTCGATGCGTTGTGTCTGCACTCACGTTTCAAATGAGCATTGCAATTCCCCCATACCACTGATTTCCCCAATACCCTCTTGAATGTCTCAATTTAACCTGCCTCCACCACACTTCCAGGCTGTGAATTCCATACCTACCTACTCACTCCATAAAAAAAGCTTTCCTCATATCGCATTTATTCCTTCTGCAAATCACTTTCAATCTATGCCTTCTTGTTCTTTTTACAAGCGAGAACAGTTTCTTCCTATTTATCCAACCTAGCCAGATCCAGCCTTCTTCCCTCCAATGAGAAAAGTCCCAATTTCAAGCTATCCTCATAACTGTTGCTCATCCCAATTTGTCTCCAATCCTTCTCTATCAATATGTCTACAATTGACCCTGACATGAAAGTGTGGAGAAGTGGAAAGTATAGGCCCAAAGTTACCTGTTCCTCCAAAGCACGCTACACACACCATGTGCAATGTATCATTTAAGTCTGTTGCGCTGCATGAAGGAACAGAGAAAAGTGCCTCGTCTTGTTATGATGTTGTAGATTTCAGGTTCCTCTCTTTGAGGGTGGGACTATTTAGAACTCTTCCATTTCTGAAGTAGCGCTTGCCAGCCTACAGCAGAACCTAGACAACATGCAGGCCTGGGTTGGTAACTGACAGACAAATGTCATACCAAATGGTGTCCATTTCTAACAAGAAGTTCAACATCTATTAACCTTGAACAACATTCACACATCATCAACGATCATCTGTAAGATGCCACTGATGACCAGTAGCTGGCATCGCTTCTCCAAAGGCATTTAGAGATGGCCTTACCATTGGGAATACCGCATCCAGTGAATGAAATAAAATCAAACAGGTAGACTGGGTCAGACAGGCCAATATTGTAACCACAAGAACAAAACAGAAGCTGAAATCTAGACTAAGTAGCTTACCAAAGCGCCATCCGACCAGATCCAAGGCTTAAGTTGCGAATATGATAGCAAAAAACATCTCATCACTGAAATGGACATAGCTCAACAATTTGTTTGATTGATCAGGGTCCCATGCTGAGGGTGCAATATCCACAGTCTCTACCACTAATACATCATTGCTGTAGTGTGTACTACTTGCAGCATCAAGTGCACCAGCTCAGCAAAGTTACTCTCTCAGCTCTGCAATCGCTACATCAAGTAATCCAAGAACAGCAAAAGTGCTACATTGGCCTTCTCCACCCTAATCTGGAAATCTATTACTGCTTCTTAATTTGTCCATGTTGAATTAAAGTACACAGATTCCATCTACTATCAATTCAGAAAACAACAAAGCACCTATTTGATGTAAACGCAAGGTAAAATCTCCACAGTCCCAGAGGACTGTAGGGTTGGTGTAATTACAGAAAGGTTGAACTACCACCAGTTATCTGAGGGTCACCATGCCCCAGGCAAGGTTGAGGAGGTGGGATCTTCTTGGCGACTTCAGTCAGTACAAGAATTGAACCCATTAGATTGCTGTCATTCAATCACAAACCAGCCAACTGAGCAAATTTACTTATTGCTTGCACTGGCCCGTTACAATTACTTTCAAAGTCCAGCTCTAGACCATCCACACACCTCAGTTAGATCTGAAAATTATACAGCGCATTCAACAAGATGAAAAACCCAAGGTGAGTGACTGAGTAAAAAAACAAACCCCAAAGATATTCGGAAAGGTACAAGCGATGGAGTCCAGTGGTCACAACACTTGTCCAGCAACTCAGAGATCAGGAAATCAATCCCACAAGTACAAAAGATATGAGTCAGAAGAATGGCCAAACTATCACAGAAATCTAAGTAGTTCATTTCTATCTTGGGGAAGAAAAACTGCCATGTTTTGTGATTTGCCTGATACGGGACAAAGACCACACAATGCTAGGCTAACTTCAACTCTGTAGGGTTGCTTCCAGCACTTTCTTGGGGGTTGGACAATAAACGTGACATTGTCATGTCTCTCATATTACAAGAACTGGTGTTCATAAAAACGCTACATCACCATCTCACAACTTGAAAATATTTCTCTTTTGCAAAAAAAAGGGACAAACCTTAAAATAAATTCACAAATGAATAGTATTAAAAAGCAAAAAGAACTATTTAAATTACATTCTTCAAAAATCATTCAAGATTTTGCAGGCAGTTCTCGTTCTCGAAGGTGTTTGTGTTTTGAGTATGTTTTTCTAATTCAGGAAATAACAGACTTTCTTTTTGATAATGTCTTGTAAAATTATAAATCGGAAAAAAGCAGCCAGCTGATTAACTCCATTGTCCTTACCTCCTGCTCTGAGGGATTAGATGAAGAGATGCAAAAGTCAAAACCCATGATTTTCCAGGCACCACTTTTATTCAAAATGATATTCTCTGGTGTCAGGTTACCATGAATCATTTTCACACTACTGTGTAGAAAGGACAAGGCTTCGCAAACCTGTAGATTAAAGAAGGATGACATTACTGTATTCCACTGCGCAGTGTTAGAATAATGCCTTAATTAAACTAAGCTTGTGCACCATGCCATTTATTACATTAAGGGCTGGTAGATTGGAAATACAGCAATAAGATAGTTCAAAAAAGAGCAAATCTGTAGACACACGCTTCCTGACATTATAACCAGGTGATTTTTTTGGTGAGGACTTACAAGACGAATATCAGAAAAAATATGACGCAGAAGTCTTAGCATATTGACATCAAGCAGCTGTTGGAAATTGGTATCCCTTTTAAACCTGCCTTCACTTAGCATTCCTATTTATTATTTCCTGCGTGTCATGAGACCTCATTTAACCGTGTTACTGTAGTAACTAGCCTTCTATCAGCATAAACAAAAGAGTTAGCAGGCACCACACTCCCCTATTATGACTGCAATGCTTGTGAAAATAAGGTTTGTTCTTTCAACCGGAGGCTGGTAAGGGGACAACAATCATCTGACATCATGAGTATTGGTTCCATGGTCATTTGCCGAAAGGTTTCAGACAATTCATTGATACAGTGTAAGCTATCAGCCCCTAGAAACTGGGTATATCAACTAGTTCTCAGGGGCAGAGATCAGTGCTCATTAGGGAGTCCTCAAAGAGCTGTTTCTCAAGATGGAAGATGGACGAGAAGAAGAGGAGGACCACCCAGGGAAGAGTTCCTAACACATTAGCAAGAGAGCAGAACGCTGCCTTCACAACTTTAACAAGACCAACACATTCCACGCTTCAAGCCTATCAATGGTATCAATTAACCATCCCAAATGTCATGGTCTTGTACTTTATCTGATTATATGATGCCTCATAAGGTGCTGCTTCTGAACAAATTCAATAAACTATCAGAAAATTGCAACAAATTGCTGCCAACTGTGATCACAAAACCCCAAAATCAACAAGGCTGCCACAGTGCACTGGACCATAAATGTGGAGAATCAAATAAATTTTGAGAAAGAATCTGCATTTCCTAAATCACATTCCCTGATCTTACAACATCCCAGCCAATTAGTTAGTTTCAACTGCAGGCATTGCTGTTTTCCAGATGAATTACACAGCCAATTTGCTCGTACCAAGAACCCAAATACTGCAATTGGATAAATGAACAACTTACAAAAGCAAGCCACTGCAGATACTAGAAATCTGAAATAAAAACACAACAAGCTGCAAATACCTCACAATTAACGTCCCTCCTTGCAGTTCCCATACTGCTACAGGGAGATGCAAAGGCAAACCTGGAGTTTTTGTTTTAAATTGTAACTGTTCTGACAGAATACATAAATACTTGTTTTGTGCATCATAAAATATTTCAGAAATGTCCCAAAACATCACAGATAATGCATTATTTTGAAGCATAGTCGTTGTTATGTGAGTGAATGCATTTCTGACAATACACCTTGTAAGATATTTTCAAACCAACCTGTTCAAAGATGTAAAACAAAGAACTGTGGGGATGCTGGAAATTTGAAGTAAAAACAGAAATTGCTGGAGAAACTCAGCAGATCTGGCAGCATCTGTGGAGAGAGAAACAGAGTTATAGGCTCTGAAGAAAAGTCCACAGGCCCCAAATATTAATGCAAATTCTGTTTTTGTTCAGAGATGTCACACACATTTCTGAGGCAGGTGAGGCTTGAACCCAGGCCTGCTGATCCAGAGGCAAGGGCACTATCACTGCACCACAACAGCTTACTTGTACACCAACAAACTGTAAATGCAAAAATATATTTCAGGTGGTGCTGACAGAGGATATTAAGTATAACATTCTGCTCTACTCTGGATAGGGGCAGCCATGGCTCATTGGATAACACTCCTGACTCTGCGCCAGTGAGCTGACACACCAGGCACTACTGAAACACAACTGAAAAATGGCAAACTGAGACCCTGTCGAAAAGGTTCCCACAGCATTATTTTGAAGAGGAGCAGGGAGTTCTGCTCATGTGTTGTCTAATATTAATTCAACCAATATCACTAAAACAGCATTGCCTGGTTACTTCTGGTTCTGGGTTGGGGTGGGGGTGAGGGAGGGGCTGGTTGCAGTACTTAAATTAGCTTCAGCGTTTCCTACTTCACAATAGTGCCTGCAAGTC
>JAHRHZ010000021.1:23099-73617 GCA_024137785.1 Ginglymostoma cirratum | reverse complement strand
AAGAAGGGTCTAGGCCCAAAACGTCAGCTTTCCTGCACCTCTGATGCTGCTTGGCCTGCTGTGTTCATCCAGCCTGACACCTTGTTATCTCAGATTCTCCAACATCTGCAGTTCCTCCTATCTCTAATGATCATTGTTAAATGGCTGACCTGGAAATGGGAAGGGAAAGAGAAGTAAGGAGATGAACATCATATTTTAGTCTCTGGATATTGTATAGTGAAACATCTTGCATTTTTATAAAACTATAGGACTCCATCAAGCAGTACTGTTGTGAACTGGAAATTGGCCAGTTAAAGCACTGAATGAGACAGACATGCAGTAAATGCAGCAATTACTGCACCAATCTGACTATTGAACAAATATACTGGCAATTTACCTGCAACAAACCATATTTGATTTCCACATCATAAAGCTGGTATCCTTTAATTTCTGCAGGTGTAGGGCATGGAAGATGGTCGTAGCAACCTAGGACATTGGCTAAACTTGCAAAGACAGGCTCTGTGCAAAAGGCTAAAGAGTCTCTGTAAAAAATAGATGAGGTAGTTAATCCAAAAAAGAAACTCTATTTTAAGAAACACGTTAACGTTCACTGCTGGTCGTGAAAACTAAGTAATATCAAAATTCCATTACCTGGACTCCTCTAATGGATGCTGAACTGTCAGTAGGCGTGGATGTCTCAGCCTGGTGAGCTGCTGCACACCTTTTTTCAGTGAATCGATGATGTGATCCTTTTCAAACTTTTGATATTTCTCAATTAACTTTTTGTCAAAAACAAATACAGCCACCTCCTGAAAAACAAAAAGACAATGAAGAAACTAGGATCAATGTTTGAGAATTGAAATGTTGTATATATACCTTCATTTATCATTGATTGCACAAGCATATTCTGTTGTCCTGAATTGAGATTTTTCCAACTTAACTCTCCAAATTCTCTGCACTCCTGCATCCAAAATTTCTTTCAGTGTTGGCTATGCCCTCAGCAACCAGGGCCTTATGCTCCCAAACCTGCTCCCTAAAACCTCTCCTTGAAGACGTGCCTTAAAACCAAGCTTTGCGTCATGTGCCCAAATATATCTGATTACGTTGCTCAAAGTCTGATTCTGTCTGAAAATTTTGTTCCTGTCAAGTGCTTCAGGGCGGTTTACCATGTCAAAGCACTCCATCAAACACAATGTCTTACTTCTGCAGTATCAAGGAGGAATCTGACACCATACATTTCCATTTTGTTCAAAGAAATTTCGCAAGGAGAATCTCCCCGACACCTCTGCCATGTACTGGTTTAGAACTCTGTTGATGTGTTAATACATGACACACAGACTTTTGACATGACTGCTGGTTTATGTCCTAAGGACAGTAGCTGTGTAACAGAAATGAAAAAGCCAGAATGCAACTCATACCAAAGCTGGTCATGCTTGGAGCACAATTAAAGGCAACATCCGGAGGCACTAATTAATTCCTAGGGTACTGTATAATGCTGATGATTAAGTTATCTACAGGCAGTCTCAATGAAATAGTTTGAATTAAAAACAAAAGTGACCCGTATGTCCTTCCAAATGTACATTGGGAAAAGAGAAAAGGCTAAGAAATTCAATAGAAGACACTGTAGAAGGATGAAATCAAATAAAAACAACTAAGCTACAAGCATACAATTTTAAGGGCAATAAAAATGATAGCAATGAATTCACACTGGACTTATTGTCAAAGTTAGGTCACAGCAGGAGTACAGTGGGAGCTTCGGAACATCTCACTGTAGAAAGAATCCAGGGGTCATAGAAAGCACAAAGCAAAGTAGCACTGGAACAATACCAGAAAAGTGAGGTTATATTTAAAAAGTGCACTCTATATGCAGTGTGCCTCTCAAGCCCCTAAAGTATTCTATAGCCAATAAGATATCTTTATAACCTGTAGTCGCTCATGTAAAGTGGGAAACAGGGCAACAAATTTGCTCTCAGCCAGTTTCCACAAACAACATGTGCTAATGATAGATCATCTCCTTTTTGAAGAAAGTTGATGCATAAATATCGGCTGCTCAAGGGAGGGTCTCTGCTCTTCTTTGAAACAGTGCTGTGGGGTCTTTTATGCTGACCTCAGAAAGAAGTCACAGACCTCAACTTAAGTGTCATCTGTGAGACAGCATCTCCACTTAAAGCAGTATTAAGACCACACACTCGATCTTATTTACTGAACTCGAGGGACCAGAAGCCACAACTGCCTGACTTACAGGAAAGTGCTGAACATTAAGCCATATAGCATGTACAATGGATGGTCTACACAATACCAGATTTCATACTATGGTTCAAGTCAAATTTCTGTCTGGGAATCTTCAGCCATGATCAGTAAATAAATGCCCAAGTTTGAATAATTTTCATCATAGTAGATAGCACCCTATTTCATAGAATCCACATGTTAACAGCCAAGTACAAGTCAATTAGTGCCAGTGATACACCTACACGCCACCTAAGGTAAGTTCTCTCAACGGGCCACAGTGAGCACCAAGACAGCAATGGCTCGCAGCAACAGTTTTCTTGCTTCAGAGTCAGAGGCTGCCAATTCAAGACCTAATCCAGAGAATCAAAAATAATTTAACTTAATTCCAGGGTAGTACTGAAGGACAAGTTTGCTATGGAGGGGGGGTTTAGCGCTGAGGGAGCACTGCACTGTCAGAAGCGCAGAACTAAAGAAGTGCTGTACTGTCCAAGTGTCTTTGAAAAAGAAATTAAATCTGTCCCAGCATTCTAACAGAAAAACAAAATACTGTGGGCACTGGAAATCTGAAATATCAACAGAAAATGCTGAAAATACTCAGCAACTTACCATCTGATAGGAGTTCAATAGTACTTAACATTAACTGTGCTGTTTTCTTCATAGATGCTGTCAAACATGCAGAGTATTTTCAGCATTTCCTGCTTTCATTCCTGTATTCTGAGATGGACTTAACCACATGGCTCAAATTCGAGGATGAGATAGGGAGCCGTCTCCAATTTCCTCTACCAACATCCCAAAAAATCAAATCATCTGATCTTTGTCACATTATTGCTTCCCAATTTGCTGTGTGCATCGCCAATTTCCTTTATTACAGTATACTTCAAAAACATTTGATTGGCTGCAAAATGTTTTGGAGTGTCCTGCAGTCATGACAGTTGCTACATTAATGCAAGTTCTTTTTTCTCTGGCCCACAGCTCATGAGATGCCTCACTTCCTCATCAAATGTGACAATCCAGCATCTTAACCATCCAGTCAACTGACTGGGTCTTTATGTTTACAAAGTATTCTTTCATAAAATACCTTCATAAAGTCAAAATATTCAACCAATACTGCATAGATGGTCATTTAATGAAGATCATTTCCACTGACACCAATTCAAAAATCCAAATGTTGTTGCTATGGTGCATAATAACTAGGCCTATTAAATATTAACTGTCACGAATTAACAGTTTTTCATGTGTCAAGGATATTTGCCAAACTTGACCCTTCGACTGGAATTTGTTTTCGACTTTGTAAAAGAAGGCACAACATTTCTTTAAGTTCAAAGAAACCAATTCTGAAGAAGGGTCACTGAACCTGAAACGTTACCTCTGCTTTGTTGTCACAGATGCTGCCTGCTGAGTATTTCCTGCAATTTCTGCTTTTATTCCTTCTAAGGTTATCTGGAGAAGGTTGGATGTGATCATTATCAGAGCAAATGGGCAGCCCATTTTACGCCTCTCCCCTTTTAGATTTTCATTTCAAGTCTGTCACTGAGATGTAAAACAGGAGTAGCAATTTGCTACTGCTCACATCACAGACTGTGCTAAGTGGAGTCTACCCAGATAACTCTTCAGGCAATCCAGATTGACATCACATGGAAGTAAAATATTTCTGATGTTGGATATCAGATTCAAAGAGGCAAAATGGTGCTGGAAATACTCAGAATACCTGGCACCACCTCTGGAGAAAGAAACGGAGCTATGGTTTCAAGTTTGCCGGCTTTCAACAGAAAATTGTGATGCAAGGTCAAAGACTTGGAACATTCAGTCCATTTGCCAGTGAACAGATGCTACCAAACTTGCTGAATATTGTCTGCATTTTCTGCTTTTATTTCCTCCTTTAAAAGTAGGTAACTTGTAAGATAGCAAAACAGAAATTTCCTTTCAATTAAGAAATCCTTGTGGCTAACATGAATTAACCTTCACAATTCAAATACGTTTAAGAAGTTCTTCGAGTATGTATTACCTGTTTGGTTGACTTTTTCACACCATGAAAGACCTTCCAGGTCATTCCTGGCCCAGCACTTGCCATGTGCCGCCCAACTTCAAACTCCCTTGTGACAGGGTTACCCATGACTGCGCTGGTAACATCTGCTGTTACCTTAGTAACAGTACTCTTCAGTTTATTTAGCATTGACTCCATTGTTTCGGATGAACAGTTTACCTGCAGAGTAAGGTCAAGAACAAGAAATCAGCAAAAGGAAAAACAAACCTCCAAATAATTTCTTTGTTGTAGAGGTGTGGTTGCCATCAAAAGTATCAGTTTTGATTCAAATCACTGATCACTACCGAGGGAGTTCTGAGTAACATCTGGTAAGCTTCCTTCAAGAATTATTTTTACAGGTTATTAGGTCACATCCATAGGAAAGGTTTGACCACATGGAAGTGGCAGGTTCCCTCTCCATAAGTAATAGGGGTCACTGTGCTTACAGGTCAGAAGGTTGAGAGGAGGTCTGATACAGGTGTTTGGAATTGAGAGGAGTAGCGACAGATTGATAGAAAGTTCCCAGTGGCAGGAAAGTTGAGAACAGAAGGCACTGATTGAAAGTGACTATCAAAAGGTTTCAAACTTTTTAATTGGACAAATACCTCTGTTACATGTAAAAGATCCCATTAAACCACAGAAGAGTTCTGCTTTGTTCAATGGTGAATGTTCATTCCTCAACTTCACAAAACAAAACTTTTTTAAATGACATTGTTGTTTGTGGAGCTTGTGTGTGAGATTGAATGCCATGTAACAGCGACTACATTTCAAAAGTACGACATTAGTTGAGCAGTGTCCTGAACTTAACAAAAAGATGACATATAAACACAAGTTCTACCCTTCTTTAAAAAGCCAGAGTGAATCTACAACAGCACGTGGACCGCATCAGTTCAAGAAGGCAGCTCATCACTATCTTCTCAAGGGCAACTTGAAAGAGGCAATAACTGCTGGCCCAGCGAGTGAAACACGCATCCCATCAATGAACCATAGAAAAGCCTGGCCACAACCTATGGAACGCCTTTAAAAACTTGAGACATGCAAATAGAGGTAATATTCAAAGAGATTAAAAAATTGTGCAATTTTTCTAATCCTTAAATGTGATCAACCCAAAAATCAGAAGCCAGCCCATTCCACTAGCTTACCTCATTTCAGGAATGACAGTTCCATTGTCCTAGCACAGGAACAGTGGTGTGGAGTGCTGGAATAGTCATATCTGTCATAAAGGGCTTTAAATTTGCAGGATTTCTAAGCCACAGTGTCATCTACAATACATGTGGCCATTCGGTTTGAGCCCAGTTCCGTAGACTGGATTGTTCTATTGAAAGCAATCACTCCCCTGCTTCTATCCCCACTGCTGTCTAAGTTCATTTCCCTCAAACGTCCATGCAGTTTTCTTCTGAAATCATTAATCATTTCTGCTTCCATCAACCTTGTGGACTAATAGTTCTAGGCCACTACTGCTCGCTATGTAAAAATATCACCACTGTCTCCTCTATCTCTGTTAAAAAAATTGTCCTACACCTTGTTCCTTCAATGAATGGGAAGAGCTTCTCTGTGTCTACCTTATCTAAACCTGTTATAATTTTTAGACCACATCAAATCACCCACAATTTCCTTTGTTCCGTGGAGAACAACTTGAGCTTCTGTAACAAAAACCTTGAAAATAAAGTCTCCATTCCATGCATCCATTTTGGTAAATCACTTCTGCAACTTCTCAACAACCCATCCAAAAGTATTGTGACCAGCACTGAAAGCATTTTTTGTAGTTGTGCTTTCCAAAGGTTCAGCATAATGTAAGTCATGCCATGAGCCACACCTTTATCTTAAAACCATAACATGCTACAAAACCAGTAAAGAATTTCAATTGAATCTGCAATTCAATGTTTCAGAGATCGTAGGAACTGCAGATAGTGGAGAATCTGAGATAACAAGTTGTAGAGCTGGATGAACACAGCAGGCCAAGCAGCATCAGAGGAGCAGGAAAGCTTGACGTTTCGGGCCTAGAACCTTCTTCAGAAATTCCCGAAACGTCAGCCTTCCTGCTTCTCTGATGCTGCTTCGCCTGCTGTGTTCACCCAGCTCTACACCTTGTTATCTGCAATTCAATCTGTTTGGTTTACACTGATCACAGTTTTAATCAAGTGCATTGTATTGTTTTTTTTAAAAAATGTTCAGTACCAGAAAGATAAACAATCTGTAACAAATAAAAAGTAGAACACTGTTTCAATATGAATATCAATTTCCAAGCTTCTCCAACTGTCATTAATGCTCATATAGTGTTGGCACCTCCACATTTGAGGAAACCAATTGCAGATTAGGCAAGGGCTTTTCTGGACAGCTCTATTTTGTCAGGAGCTGTTGTACTTATTTCAATCGACTTGTCCATACAAGTTATGACATACCTGCAGGGCAGGGAGAATTGAACCTTTTGACCCTGAGCGAGGGGCATTATCACTGGGCCGCAAGACCCTCCACAACTGTTACAGAGCTTGGCACAGAAACAAGTCATTCAGTTCAGCTGGTGAATGCCTCAATTTATGTTCCATTGGTGCCTCCCTCTTCAGCTAATCCAATCAGCAAATCATTCTATATCTTCTCATTGCATATGTTTATAAGTAACATTCACACAACACAAATGCCATGCAATGACCTTTTCCATCAAAACAGTCAAACCACCTCTCCTTGACATTCAATAGCAATATCACTTTTGAACCCAACATTATCAACATCCTTGGCATTGCCATTCACCAGAAATTGAACTGAACTAGCTATATAAACACTTTGGCTACAAAAGTAGGTCAAAGGCTAAGAATTCTGTAGTGTGGATCTCAC
Source organism: Ginglymostoma cirratum (assembly GCA_024137785.1). Taxonomy (NCBI): domain Eukaryota; kingdom Metazoa; phylum Chordata; class Chondrichthyes; order Orectolobiformes; family Ginglymostomatidae; genus Ginglymostoma; species Ginglymostoma cirratum. Next base: position 66,554 of record JAHRHZ010000021.1, on the reverse strand, counting down.
CTCCTATCTCCACATAGCCTGTCTACTATCTATACAGCATAAGTCAGGAGTGTGATGGAATATTCCCCACTTGCATGTATGAGCACAGTTCCAACAACACAAAATGACTGACACCATCAAAGAAAAAGCAACTACTTGACTGGCACCCTTTCCATCACCTTCAACATTCATTCTTGTCACCAATGATGCTCAACGGCAGCAGTGTGTATCTTCTAGAAGATGCACTGCACTAACTAACCGAGACACCTCCAACAAACCTACGACTTCCGCCACCTTCAATTACAAGGTCAGCAGACCCATTGGAACATCACCCCCTACACATTCCCCCATTCTCATTTGGAAATACATAATCATCCCTCCAGTGTTAGTGGGTCAAAATCCTGGTACTTGCTCCCTAACAGCATCACAGGTGTCCTAACAACTCAAGCGCCACAGTGGCTCTGGAAGGCAGCTCAGCATCATCTTCACCAGGGCGATTAGGGATGAATAGTAAATGCTGACCTTGCCAGTGATACCCAGATCCCGTGAACGAATTTTTAAAAAACTATCACCTTAAATGCACTGTTGTTACTTGGTATAACCACACCCTATAAGACCAAATTCCACAGTCTGATCAGTGTCATCAGCTGTCTCACATTTTAACAGTAATTGTTGCTCAGGGTCACCAGATTCTATGACTCTTCACATGACTTAACAGGATAAATCTTGGCTCTCAGATCTCTGGTCACATACAGCGCATCCCATGAGGCAATAGGATCTTAGGTGCACAATTTGTCTCCTTTTCTTATCTATCACTGCTGTGTCTCATCACTACGAAATTGTGACTGAAAATACGATACATCTTGATGGTCAAGTTGCTGCCATTTGAATGAATGGCCACTTAATGTCAATGCGACTGCACTTCAGAATGCCTTAAAGAGTTTCCTTTGTCCTCCGCTGGAAAATTATGCACTTGAGGATTGAGAAAACACGACCTGGCAGGAGACACATTTGGCCTCCAGACACGAGAGTCCGACTGAATCCGAACAACGTGGTAGAGACACTGCTAATGGAATTTCTCTAAGCACTTTGAATCTACTGATACACAGTCTAGGTCTCACTACAGTTCAGGAGCATGCTGATGATAACTGCTCTTCACACAAGGATTCTGTTGACTTGCAGATGGTTCTGTGTCAAAATATTTGTGGCGTGAAGATGGCTGAACTTGTACAGCTGCTACAGTCAGATCCTCTCGTCAATGGTGGCCTTTTGAGAGAGATTTCATGGTATGGGAAATGCTCAACCTATCCCAGAGTCTCTCCTTCAACAGAGAGAGAAAAAGAATATTGACTGACCAAGTAGAGTTTTGTTTTGGCAATATTCGAGGACAGACCAAGTTTCTTATGTGCAGAATTGAAGAGATTGAGGGAGAATTGCAGTTTTTGGGCAGAGCGGGCATGGATATGACAAAGACAATTAAGATGAAAGAATGTTCCATTTAGATTGCATTTAATACTGATATTAAAGTGCAGTTCATCTTTGAGAGCCATTGTCATGTATATTGCAAAAAACATGGCAGCTTTATTGCACAGGCTTGACCCCTGATGGATTCTGAAGGAGTCTATCTCAGATCTCCACTCAAAACAGTCGCAATCAGATCAGCATGAAGGTATGGCAGGATTATGAAGATGTTACTTGGACATCCAAATCTTTGGAACATAATTCAGAGAACCTTGGAATTTACTTATTCAAATACGTTTATCAGATCAATGAAAAAAATGAAAAGCTCCTGCACTGTTCCTGCATTTTTCCTGAACTTGTCTAAAACAAAGGCCAAATCAAGGTGCTTCTCGAAGGTCTAAACTCACAAAATTTACTCATTGAATCATCAGAGACTTGCTTTGGAGAATAATTGTTCGGTCGGGGCATTTTGATGCATGGAAGGTCCCTTATTACATTTAAGCTGCAGATGCACCCAGCAATTTAGAGACCAGTGTGTTAGACAGACTCCTAAAAATATATAATTTCATCACCAAATAATTATTCTCCAGTCCCAGTTTTTGATTAATCAATAATTACATTTTGTGGCATCCATTCCCAAAACAGGAATCAAATTCACTATATCCCCATAACCTAACATTGCCATGTATATTGTTTTTGGACGACTTTTCCATGCAAGTTTCATCCAGACTGTTAATGCATTGCCTTTCGTAACAGCTTCATTGTGAGGGAGGTTAAAGCAACAACGAAACAAAGCAAAATACTGCAAATACTGAAAATACTAAATAAAAACAAAATTGTGGCAAACACTCAGAATGAATGAAAGATCTTTCTGACCTGGGCATTGACTCCAGTTCTCTCCAAAACAAAAGACAAAGGATCCATATTTGTTTAATTTGCTCACAGGTTGTCTGGAGACAACTGAAACAAACATCCATTCCTTGACATGCTAGCAAGAAGTCAGCCAAGTCTCTAGTGCAAATTTACCTTCACTAGTTGTCAACATTGGGATTCCTACAGCAGCGTGCACAATAGTTAACCCAGACCACCTGGGCCAGAGTTAGGGATACCACCACTGCACCACAAGACTCTTGCACCATGAGACTAGCCTTATTGTCAAATTTCTAAACACAATTTATTGATCGTGCAAGCTTGAAGTAAGGCACATCAAAGCTGTCCTCTGGATTGACAGCTGCACCGATTCAATCATCTCATGAATGGATTCACACCCCCTCTTTTGGCCCTAAAACGTTCCCAGTGTACTTCCAAGTACCCTGGGCAAACAAGATGTGTCCAAGATTTGAGCAACAGCTGAAGATACCACTTCACACTGCTAATATGCAGCAGTAACACAAGTGCTATTCTTCATTAATAGGATGCAATCATCAAACAGGACATTCTGCCTATTGCAAAAATGAGTAATGTGGCAGAGGAATTTCAGCACAACTGTGAAGCTAGGTATGCACACCATATGCTCTAATGACAGATGGATCATATCAATCAGCACATCACTTTGGCCTGTTGGACACAGGCTAATTGCTGACCATAGTCAACCAGGCCATGATTGCAAACTCAGAATCCAATGTTAGAAATAATTCTTCAATTGGGCAATCATGAAGCTACTCAGAATTACTTTATGAACCAATTCAAAATTATCAGCAATGTGGCTCACTAACGTATCCTGGAGTCTATATATATTCACATGCAGAGTGATGTCTTTTGCAAACAGACAGAACATGTTCAGGAATTGCTTCCATTCCAATTAAACAAAAGCTCTGAGTACATTTGTGCCCTGGTGCATGCCATGTTGCAATGCATCAACCAATCAGATTCCATTTTCCAACCAAATGGCATCCTTTTTCTCATGCAGTGTAATTTATTCCTATGAGATCTGACACTCTTGTGGTTCTGTCCTGATAAGAGCAAGATGAAAAACTTGAACAGAATTCCTCTCTTTTCAGCACTGTTCACAGATGAACAAAACGTAAGCCTCCCCTCTGCCCGAATTCACATCATTCGGAATTTAATCAACTGCCAATTCCAAGCTTTTAAATCACTTGATGGATTAAAATTAAGTTGTTAAAAAATTGTTGAAGAATAGCCTTGGTTTCCACTTTTTTGTGCAAATCCAGATATGATAACACAATCAAATCAATTCCACATCACATCGCAAATTAGGCAAATGAGACTTGCACAACAAAGGAAGATCTACATCCATGTCCGTCATCTTGCAGCACAGGTACAATTATAGGACTTCCTTAAATGAAGCTGTATCTGCCCACGTGCCAAATCTCTCCTGATTCCCTGACACTGTGATTCCATGTCGTACTCCAGCCCAAATCACAAAGGCCAACAACTAAAAAGAACTTTCATTTTACATCACACCTTTCATCACTTCTGGAAGTTTCAGTTGTTTACAATCAATGAAGTACATTTGAAATGTAGTCACCATTATAATATAGCCAATTTGTAATGGCAAGCTCCCACAAGTGATCGTCCTGAATTCTGTTTTAATGAGATTGCATAATAAGGTTGCACGTGAGATAAAACCAGGACAACACCCCAACAAATTTCCAAAATAGCACAATGGAAGGCACTGTTTTCATGACTCATCCAAAAACGCAGTACTTCTGAAGATGCAGCAATTCCTCAATACTGCACCAAAGTGCCAACTTGGACTATTGACTTGACTTCAGCTTGGGTTTTGAACCTATGACCTCTGAAGCTGAAATGAACACAGTGCCATCAAAGAGTCACAGCTAACAATCCCCAGTAATGCCCAATTCCAGATCTGAGAGGCCCATCACTGGTTACACTCACCAAATTTTCATTTCCTATCAAGTCTGAGGAATTGACCAGAGACTATTCTCTTACTTGAATCCCACACAGGGACCCCAATCATTAATACCATTCTCAAATTCCACACACAGATCCAAGATTAATTCCTAAATTTAGCAAGAGACCCAATCTCAATCTCTGACCCAAGCCCTCCAATCCCACTGTCTACCCCCTTCCCATGCCTTACCCAGACAAACTCTTCATTTCAGTCTGTTCTATTCCCACTCTAACTCCAATACCCCACTACATTATTAAACTCTGACATCGTATCCCACTCTCACGAACTGACACAATCCTCTTCCCACTCAGTAATCCCTGCTCCCACCACCACCACATCTTCATCCTCTGATCCCCAATCGCTCCATTCTTGCTTTCTGATCCCTGACCTCCCCCACCATTCTCGCTCCCTGATCCCCGGCCTCACCCCCCTCCCCATTCTCGCTCCCTGACCTATCCCTCCATTCTCACGCTCTGATCCCTGATACCTTCCCAATTCTCATACACTGACACATCTCCGTTACCCCTCAACCCCCGCCCGCAATTCCCAGTTTCATCCCCACCCAAGCCCTGTACTCCCTCTCTGTCGCAGGATCCTTTCGCCCCTCTCTGTATTTCCCCCTCCTCCCCCATTAGCCTAGGCCCGGCCTCTCACCGCCGCCTGTTAAAACCCGAATGAAGCTGGGGCGCCGATCACCTGAGCTTTGCTTCTACTGGATCGGCCTGTGTTCGAGGGGCCCTCCACCTGACGGCTCACTCCGTCCCAGGCGAGCTCACTCCGAGGGCGAGGGCGAGGGCGAGGACGGCGGCGGCAGCAACAGCAAGTGGAGGCGACCTTTTCGCCATCACAACACTCCCCCTTCCCCCACCCGCTACCTCACTTCCGCTTCCGCCCACTTCAGTCCCTCAAGGGGCGCGGCCACAGGTCAAGGGTGAGGTCAGGTGAGGTCCACGGGCACCAGGTGAGGTCAGAGCTCTTGCTCCAGAGAGAAATCATATCTGGACGGACAGTTCCATTCTCTTTCAAATCACAACATAGGATCTTTTCCATGCATGCTTGAATTGTCAAAGGACAGGTATAACGAAGCTCGGCCTCCACCATCAATATGCAACGTGAGCTCACAGATGTCCATACTAAGAGAATCATAATTATCCGGTCCAGAAGAGACTCTTCGGTCCATCAAGGTTGTACCACCCAAACTACACCAAATCAACACTTGTCACACTTTCCAGCACCAAGCCCAAAGGCTTGAATGTTCTGAAATTTTAAGTGCTCAGCCAAGTTCTTTTTAAAGAGTTCTTACGTTCGACTGCCCTCCCAGGCAGTGCAGACACTAGACCCCTACCATTTTTCCTCGGACCCCCTCTAAGCCTCCTGCTTCCCCCTTAAAAGTATGACCTTTTGTTACTGACCCTTCCACTAAGGGGAACAGCTGCTTTCTCTCCACCCCATCTAAGCCTCTCAATCTGAGGCACCTCTATCATCAGGTCCCTCTTATCAACGTCAATAAAATTACCTGAGCTTATCCAGCACCTCTTCACAGCTAAAGCGATCCATCCCAGGCCACATCCTGGTGAATCTTCCCTCCAGTGAAATCACATTCTTGCCACAGTGTTGTGTCAAGAACTGCCCATACTAAACTCAGCAATGACTTAACCAGAGTCCTGCACAGCTCCAATATGACATCCCTGCTCTTATAATCTATGCCTTGACTGATCAAAATGCCTTACCTACCCGATTAACCTGTCCTACCACCTTCAGGGATCTGTGGACACACACCTCAAAATCCCCTCTGAACTTTTTACAGTCCTACCATTCATTGAGTACTCCCTTGTCTTGTTACTTCTTCCAAAGTGCATCATTTCACACTTTTCATTGGCAGATCAATGGCAAATGACTTTAACAATCTTATTATTCATTAATATTCTCCCGTAACCTAAGACCTTCTTCCTCACGATTAACCACCGAGCCAATCTTTATGTCATCTGTAAACTTATTCATTATTCTCCCACACATTCTAATCCATACCAGATTTACAAGACAATAACGGCCCAGTAACATTCTCGGTGATATACCACTGCACACCGGCTTCCAGTCACACAAACAGCCTTCCACCATCACCCTGTATCCTATCACTAACCCAATTTTAGATCCAGGTTACCTTAGATCCCATGTGTTTTTATCTTCCTTATCAGTCTCCGATGTGGAACTTTGTCAAAGGCTTTGCTAACATCTATATAAACTACATTGACTGCACTACCATCATCTACACATTTGGTAACCACCTCAAAATTCACCCATATTTCTTCAGCATGACCCTTCCTCTGAAAAAACCATGCTGACTATCCATGATCAAACCTTCGTTTTCTAAATGGAGATTAGTTTTCTCCTTCAGAATTTTCTACAATAGTTTCCCGACCATTGATGTGGACTGACTGATGGACATTGGAGATAGATCATAGTTTATCTTTACCATCCTTTTTAAAAAGTGGAACCACATTAGTTGTCCTCCAGCACCTTCCCTGTGACCACAGAGAAATTAAAAATTTGGGTCAGGGCCGCAATGATTTCCTCCCTCGTCTTCCACAGCAGCCTGAGATACAATTGATCCAGACCTGGGGATCACTCCATTTTTAAGCCTGCCTCAACTTCCATTACCTCCTCACTCTCTACATTAAGCTGCTCAAGAACCTCAGTCTATCTTCCCAAATTCTGCACCAACATCCTCCATATCTGGATTTACTCATGAAAAGAAGTACTAATTTGACACATTTACAATGGTTCACTAACAGATTAACCCTCCATCCCTAATGGCCCTTTCACTTGTTATTCTCTTCCCCTTAATAAACTTGTAGAATACATTTGGATTCGACCTAATCTTTCCTACCCCCTCTTTGCTCTCCTAATTGCTTTCTTAAAATCCCCCTGCACATTCTATACTCCACTCGGGCCTCCACTGATTTGTTCCCTTTCTATGTATGTTACATGTCTCTCTTTTCCTTTCTATGCAGTGCTGAATATTCCTAGACATTCAGGTTTTCTGGGCTTGCTGCTCCTATGTTTCACCCTAAAGGGAACATGTTGTGCCTGTACTTAGCCTCATTCATTGACTAGATCACATAATTCCTACAATGTGGAAGCAGGCCATTCAGCTCATCAAGTCCACACTGACTGTCTGAACAGAATCGCACCAAATCCCTGAAACCTTGCATTTCCCATGGCCAATCCACCTAACCTGCACATCTTAGGACTGTGGGAGGAAACCAGAGCACCTGGGTTTTCAACTCCTCCCATTTCTGCTGTGGATTTACTCTTATATTGCTCTGCATAGTCTACTTTAGCCAGATCCTACCTCATTTCAATAAAGTCTGCCTTCCTCCAATCCCAAAAGATTTTCTGCAGACTATCTTTTTTCCTTTTCCATAATAAACTTAACACTTTTTGTGTAGTAGTGTCACTCAAATGCTCCCTCACTGCCAACACAAATGTGTCTGGCTTTGTTTCCCAGAATGAGATCCAACACCGCAGGACCATCGACATGATATAAAGAGCTCTCCTGAATAAATTTTTTGAAAAAACCCCTAAATCCATTTTCTGATTATCCCAATTAATGTCGGATAAATTTAAATATACTTACCCTATTCACTTCAATAAATTGTTGACATATCTGCTCAATTGCCCATGTTCTATTTTGGGGCCTACAAATCATTCAGACCAGTGTGACTGCCCCTTTTTTATTCCAAGGCTCTACGCATAAAGCCTCATCTGACAATCCTCTCAGGATATTATCCCTTCTTGCTGCAGTAACTGACTCTTTCCTTTACTTCTTATACTGTCCTGCCTAAAGATTCTATACACTGGAATATGAGTTGCAAGTCCCCCTCAGCCACATTTTGATGGCAACAATGTGGCAATTCCGAGTGTCAATCATGCCCTTAACTCAGTTGTCCTAACTCTAATCTGATGAGCATTAAAGTCCATTCAACCTTGCCTTATTTCCTCGAGTCTCAACTTATCTGAACTTTCTCCTTTACAGACAATTAATTTTCAAAAGTTATATTTAGAAGTTTGGAACAAGATGTGAATGAAGAGCTGTAGCTTTTTTTCCCCCCAAGAGACTAGTCTGGGTATTTGTTGGGGGGGGTGGCGGCGGCGGCACACAGGGGACAGGAGCATGTGAGGATGACACCTCTAGAGTCACAAGGTAATCAGCCCTTACATTTCTTATTCAGCTTTGCTTCCAGCAGTTAATTGCTGCAAGAACCTAGACCACCAAATGTCAGCAGCAGAGAAAATAAATCCCAAAGCCAAACACACCAAGTTAAACTAAATCAAGGGAAGTGATTTTAGCATGTTGTTTTGTACACAAAATCTGCCACACCTCATGTATATTTGCGCTGAAAAAAAGAAATGAAGACAAGGACTGAATAATCAATAAAACCAAACATGGGAAAGAAACGAAAGGAAGCAAAGTAATTAAAACAGAGCAACAGTAAAGGAAACCATAGTGGAGAAAAATAAAAACAGCACACAAGTCAAAAAGAAAATGAGGTAATCAGGATAAATTTCCACCTTTTTAAATCTGCATAATGCCATAAAGTGCAATGGACAAAAGACATGGAAGCCAAGCTGTGACATCTGTTCAAGAAAAACTCGGGAATAAAATACACGTTTCTGATTAATTCAGTTTTATTTATCCAAACTGGAAAAAAGGATGAGATATCAAATATAAAAAATCTGTTCCACGATTAAGCTTATTCAGTAATTTAGAATTTCCTACAGTAATATTAGTGTTAATTATTTATATCACATGCAGCTATCTAGAAGGCACTTGATGCTGATGAACTGGGCACATTTCAACTCTTTGCATTCTATCAGCATTTTGCAATCACACTCTCATCCCATTTGTTTGAAAATTTCATAGATATGGAGCTTAAATGAAGAGGAAAGGCCAAGAATCTAGAGCAAGTTAGACCATACAACCCAGGTGGCCAGCTTCAACCAAAGCCCACTAGATCGTTATAAGAACTCGCTTCATGGTTCACTGAAAATGTTTCTGGCCTTTCATTTCCCTGTACTGGCCAGAGATTCATTTGACAGGAGAGGGGCAATAATATGTTCACACCGCTGGCACAGAACCCCATAAGTTAACTGCCCAGCCAGAAATCAATGCAGCCACCAGATGAGCCTCCCAGATGGTAGTGCAAACGAAGAAGAGCAGCCTGATGTGTCTCAGCTCAGATATAAAAAAGGTGAACAATTGTTCCCACTGCAAAACCTAGGACACAACGCAACAGTAGCATAAAATGAAATGTTGCAACAAAAACAAACTGAGACTTTTAGTTGTTACATTTAGTGCAAATCAATGTAAATCATAACTGAATGGAGAAAATCATAAGCCAAGATTTTTGTCATCAAATAAAAATATTTTTGCTCTCGTGGTGCAGTAGTAGTGTCCCCACCCCTAGACGAGGCAGCTAGGGTTTAAGACCCACGTGCTCCAGAGATGCGTAATAACCTCTAAGTCAGATGATTAGAAGAATCACTTGTCGCAGGTGCCAAATGGCCTGCTCAACAAAATGCTTGCATTCATTCAAAACACTATCTTTTCGAAACAAACAGCAATAATCTCACTGATATTCTCCTCCTAAATGATATTTGAGTAGTGTTGAACAAACACTGAAGGATGTTGCTTCTGGAACTCCTGAAGCAGTCTGTTTCCCTCTTTGGCAGATATGTTGGAGTTTTGACTGATCTCTTGGACTAACTGCTTAAGTTGGTCCATGGTGGTCTTGCCTTTCTGCTCCTCAAACTCCTTCTGTGTTACATGCTGGCAGAATGTAAAACCTGGCACAAAATAAGCAATCAAATTATCAAGTAAAGTCTTTTGCAGGGAATAGACAATGTAACAATCATATCAAAAGTACTTACAGATATATTGGATCTGATCACACCTCTGACATTCTACCCATTTTGCTTTCGGTGAATGACTTTTGAAATGCCGTCACATTGTTATGTAGGCAAATGCAACAAGAAATTTGTACACACCAAAATTCAACATCATGAACCAGTCAAACTATTCTTTGTGAATAAGTTGAGGGAGGAATGCTAACACACAGTGGAGTTGATACACTATAGTCACAGCGCACGGAAACAGACCCTTCGGTCCGACCAGTCCATGCCAACTGTAATCCCAAATTGAACGAGTCCCACCTGCCTGCGCTTGGCCCATATACCTTCAAACATTTCTTATTCGTGTACTTATCCAAATGCCTTTTGAACATTCTAACTCTCCCCGCATCCACCATTTCATCTGGAAGTTCATTCCACACACATGAACCACTGTGGAAAAAAATTGCCCCTCATATCGTTTTTAAATCTTTCTCCTCTCACGTTAAAAATATACCCCTAGTCTTGAAATCTCGCACCCTAGGGAAAAGACACCTGCCATTCACCTTATCTCTACACCTCATGATTTTGTAAAACCTCAAAGGTCACCTCTCAACGTCCAATGCTCCAGTGAAAAGTCCCAGTTTATCCATCCTCTCCTTCCAACTCAAACCCCACCAACTGCCAGCAACATCCTGACAAATCTTTTCAGAACCTGGACAGGAGACTACATGCCTTGATAGAGCAGCCAGAACATGGAATGAAAAATGAATGCTAGGCCATTTAGGGATACTGAGGCAGCACTTCTTCACACAGCATTATTTCCTAAAACAGTCTGCCAAAATGAGGTAGATTTAACACTTAAAACCTATGAAATTGACAGTTTTGTTTTGGATGAAAAATACAAAAATTTATGGAACCAGGGTGGGTGAAGTAAGGTCAGCCATGATCTTCTTGAATAGAGCAGGGTCTGCCAAAATGGGAGTTGAGTTCAGAGACAGCAATGGCACGTGTAGTTCTGACTCCCTTGCAGTATTCTGTCCTTTGCTCCATCATAATCAACTGGAGAAAATCATAAGCCAAGATTTTTGTAGACAAAAATATTTTTGCCCTCTTTTAGCGCAGTTGGAGTGTCCCTACATCTTGTATGTCACCTCTGTGAGAACTGAGAATCTTAAAGCATTGAAATGAGGTCACAGCAGGTAAGAGGTTGGAAAGCACTGGAATAAAGGGCCTATACAGAGTAACTGAACAGCCTGCTCAAGTTCCTGTGCTCTATTTGTACCATGGGAACTTGAAAATTCACTTGAACTATCATAATAGGCAAATAGGTCTTTAAGGTAATCAACACTCTCAGGACTGTGCTGAAGTGTCAACTTATTTTTAGAACTTAGCAAAAAAAGCAAAAAAATGTCTTGCTCAACAGTTTAGCAGCAATTATTATAGTCACGAAGTTCAACTGACAATTAAAATAAATGCTGCAGTAGCTTCTCCAAGGCACTGAGTGGCACTGTAGACAACGCATTTGATGTTCCTCACAAATCATTCATTCCTCTTCTGCAAACGCTACACAGCAATTTGTATTCCTGTAGCAGCTCAACATAGAAGATTCCCAAAGCACCCCATCTGGGAGCAGCAACAAGAAACATGGACACTGAGTCTTTCCAAAAAAGTCATGAGAAATGATAATTTTGATTTAAAAAGGAATTTCAGAGAAAGCAATGAGAAATAAAGGAAACTTTTATAAAACTGCACAGAAATTGGTTGCAGCATTATTTCTTCCAAAGGGAAATTGTTGCTGATTTAAACCAGTTTCAAATATTTTCTGAATAATTTACCCAATTATTTTTGAAATACAAGTTTCTTTTGTACACCCTGCCCATAATGAAAATACCCATTCCAGAATATCAGGAAGACAACCAGTTCCTAAATCTGCACAGACACCAGCTACGATTGTCAGTCTTGGACTTTCACATCCACTTTGTGTTTCAGTTTCAGCCACCAGCTCTTCAAACAGGCAATTTCAAGTGATGCTCAGCATTTTATAGTCTGTATAGAAATTAGTTCAGATACAGGTTCAGTCCTACGAATGTTATGATATCAAGTTTGCAACAGTGACCTTTGGCAATACACATTTGTGATGTTTTGTCATGATCAGATTTTCTTTTGACTTTGGCACACAATTAAAGCTGGTACTGAGCAAGGGGTACTGTATTTTCTAAAGTCACCATTTTTCAGATAAGACATTAAACTGTGGGTTCCATCTACCAGTTCCAGTGGATGTAAAAAAAATTCTATAGCATCACTCAAGCAGTGTCCCTCAACCAACATCAATCGTCACCTGGTTATTCATCTCATTTGCTGTTTCTGTGATCTTGCTATGAACAAACTGACTGCTGCATTTGCCAATATACCAACAGTGACTACACTTCAAGATAATTAACTAATTGATTATGAAGTGCTTGGACCAAGAGGATGTCAGAAGTTCCAACATAAATGTACCTTCCAGTAAAGTAGGTTCAAACGGACTGTGTGGTAAGGCTGAGAGATTTGCAACAAACTTCAGCCGAAAGTGCCCAGTTGATGATCCATCACAACCTCCTCTGGAGGTCCTCAGCATCATAGATGCCAGTGTGATGATAGGTGTAAGACTTGTATGCAATCATCACCTTTTTGACCGTAAGACATAGGAACAGAAGTAGGCCATTCGGCCCACCTAATTTTCTTTTCCATGCAATGACATCATGACTAATCTGATAATCCTCAATTCCAATTACCTGTCTGTTCCTGAAAACTTTTGATTATTTTACTGATAAAGTATCTTTTATCCTCTAATTTTTTTTAATTTCAGAACTTGGATGCTAAATTGGTAGCACATGGGTCTGGTCTACTGTTTGAAGGGATTTAGTTTGTTTATATTGTAGGGTTTTTGACAGAAGGGAAAAACATGACACCATTAGCTTAGCACAAACTGGGATGAACAATTTTATAAACCTTGCGTTAAAACCTTCTGAAGTCAGTTTGAAAAAGCTCTGACTGATGTTAGATGCAAGAATAGTTTCCCAAAGAAAGAGCCATTGTTCAGAGCAATAAGAGAATAACTTACCTCAAGACAAGGATTTGCGTCAGTGAAAGTTACCAAACCAAGAATGTTGAATTAGAAATCTCCAATTTGATTCTTGAAAGTCGAGAAAGTCCTACTCTCACAACTGAGATCTTAAAGAAAAAGCTCACAGGACCAGAACTGTAAAAAAGCAGTTAAATCAACAGGCAGACTTGTGAGGGAAGGAAGTTTCTCTAGATTTTGATTAAATGGAAGTGTTGCTTCTGGGGAGGAGATGAGCTTTTTTCTGTTGTGCAACATTTTTAGACATTTTTCAAAAGATGTTAAATGCAGATAGCTTGTTTTTATTTCTCGTATAATAAACTTATTTTAGTGTTAAAACTAAACCTGTAGGCCCTGAATGCCTATGTTTCAGTGAAAGACTGCCACATCAAATGAAAACAAAATACAAAGTACCAGATTTTATTCTGAGGTTAACAGAGGATCAGGGACAAGGTCTAAACAAAATTAGCTCAAGTAAATTATCAATAATGGGTAAATTAATGGAACTGAAGAGCGCCAAATCCCCAAGACCTGATGACTTCCATCCGTGGGTGTTAAAGGAGGTAAGCACAGCACATTGCTGATTCTGAGTTCCCGGGATTCAGGAGTTTTACCTCTTGTCTGAAAATTTGTTCACATCACGCAATTTTTCATAAGGGCGACAGAGTGAAACCAGTGAACTACAGACCAGTGAGCCTTACATTTGTGTTGTTGGGAATATTGTTGGAGTCTATAATTGAGGTAAGGGTAACTGAAAACCTTGCCTTCAGTTAATCAGGGAGAACCAGCAAAGATTTATGAAGGGTAGGTCATGCCTGACAAACCTCAGTGTTTTTGAAGAGGTAACAGAGGCGGACAGAGGTAAGTCAATAGATGTCGTTTATATAGACTTCCAGAAGGTTTTTAATAAAGTACCACACAAGAAACTGTTAGCTAAGATGGAAGCCCATGGAATGGAGGGAAAATTATTAACGTGGACAAGAAATTGGTTGAGTGGCAAGAGAGAGAGTTGGAATAATGGGTAAGTACTCAAATTGGCAGGACGTGACTAGTGTTGTCCCGCAGGGATCTATATTAAGGTCTCAAATTATTCAGAATATTCATTAATGACTTAAATAATGGCACACAAAGTCAAATATCCAAATTTGCTGCCAATACAAAATTGGGTAGCACTGTAGATAGTGTTGACGACAGCATAAAATTACAACAGGATAATGATAGATTAGGTGAGTGGGCAAAGCTGTGGCAGATGGATTTTAACGTAAGGAAGTGCCAAGTTTTGGATTCTGCCAACCCAATCAATTCTGCCCTGCCGTCTACTCTTGATCATGGGCGAAACCATGGAGGTTGACACCAATGGGGCTATTCAACAGCACTTGCTGACCAATTGCCTAGTTACTGATGATCAGTTTGGGTTCCGCAAGATCCAAACAGCTCCTGATTTCACTCAGCCCTGATTCAAACATGGACAAAGAGCTGGATTCTGGACATAAGGTGAGGATGTCTGCCCTTGACGCCCAGGCCCATTTGACACAGTGAAGTAGCAGTGACCGCCTACACGATGCACTACAAATATTCATCCAGGCCCCTTAAACAGCACCTTCTAAATACAAGACCCATTTCCATGTAGAAGGACAAAGGCAACAGATACATTGGAACACTGCCACCTGCATGTTCCTCTCCAAGTCATTACCTTGGAAATATATCATGTTCTTTTACGTCATTAGGTCAAAATGCTCATCTTCCTAATAGCCTCACGGATATTCCTACAGCAATGGCTTACTGCAGTAGTTCAAGAAGGAAGCTCACCCGACCTTCTCCAGGACCATTAGAGATAGCTAATGAATGCTAACTCAGCCAATGATATCTACAGCACATGAAGGACCAAAATAAATCAATTTATTTCAGCCAATTAAAAACTGTGTTGCTCAGAGAACTTAAGGCAATTGAGGGAATCAAAGAATCATTCATGCTTTTAATAGGATGTGCCTGAAGTACCTGAGAAAGCAGTGGCATCCCCTCCTTCTTGAAGAAAAAGAAGCTTCTTCCTGACCATCCGAAGCAGAGAACCAGGGATCTAGGGAGTTGAAAAACACAACAGGAATAAAGCATTAAGTTGTTGCACTTGACTTTAATGCTGTTTAGGAGTTCATTGTGTCTGTCACATACATAAGATTTGGGTTAATTATTAAAAATAAAAAGTATAATTAAACCAGTTAGAAATCATCGACAAACCACACATTACTCAATTCTATTCTGAGTACAAGTGTCAGGTTAAGGGGCCAATTCATTCTGGTGAATTTGAGAGTGTATTTTTTTCTGATCAATTTGTAAACTTGGAGTAGAAAACAACTTAATTAACAAGAGTAACCTAGTGTTGCAATTTGAAACAAATATAGGAAAAGGGAGCAAGCATGAGTTCAAAATCACCGCAAAGCGGAGAACAACAAATAACACTGACACAACTACAGTAAATCCTCTGTATTCATGACATCACAAATTCACCTATGCACGCCAAAAAAGTAGTAAGAAAATTCAACATAACGTAAGAACGTAAGAACTAGGAGCAGGAGTAGGCCATCTGGCCCCTCGAGCCTGCCCCGCCATTTAATAAGATCATGGCTGATCTTTTTGAGAATCAGCTCCACTTACCCGCCCACTTACCATAACCCTTAATTCCTTTACTCTTCAAAAATTTAACCAGCCTTGCCTTAAAAACATTCAGCGAGGTAGCTTCAACCGCTTCACTGGGCAGGGAATTCCACAGACTCACAACCCTTTGGGTGAAGAAGTTCCTCCTGACCTCAGCCTTACATCTGCTTCCCTTTATTTTGAGGCGATACCCTCTAGTCCTAGTTTCACCTGCTAGAGGAAACAACCTCCCTGCCTCCACTTTATCTATTCCCTTCATAGTCTTATATGTTTCTATAAGATCTACCCTCATTCTTCTGAATTCCAATGAGTATAATCCCAGTCTACTCAGTCTGTCCTCATAATCCAACCCTCTCAACTCTGGAATCAACTGAGTGAATCTCCTCTGCAACCCCTCCAGTGCGAGTGTATCTCTTCTCAAGTAAGGAGACCAAAACTGCACACAGTACTCCAGGTGTGGCCTCACCAGGACCCTATACAGCTGCAGCATAACCTCCCTGTTTTTAAACTCCATCCCTCTAACAATGGCAGACAAAATTCCATTTGCCTTTTTAATTACCTGCTGCACCTGCAATCCTACTTTTGGCGATTCATGCACAAGGGGACACCCAAGTCCCTCTACACAGCAGCGTGCTGCAATTTTTTACCATTTAAAACATAGTCAATTTGGCTGTTATTCCTACCAAAATGGATGACCTCACACTTATCAACATTGTACTCCATCTGCCAGACCTTTGCCCACTCAGACTATCTATATCCCTCTGCAGACTTTCAGTGTCTTCTGCACACTTTGCTCTACCACTCACCTTAGTGTCATCTGCAAATTTTGACACACCACATTTAGTCCCCAACTCCAAATCATCTATGTAAATTGTAAACAAATGCAGTCCCAACATTGATCCCTGAGGCACACCACCAGCCACTGACCGCCAACCAGAAAACACCCATTTATCCCTACTCTTTGCTTTCTACTGGTCAACCAATCCTCTATCCATGCCAATACATTACCTGTAATACTGTGCAACTTTATCTAATGTAGCAGCCTTTGGTGTGGCACCTTGTCAAATGCCTTCTGGAAATCCAGATACACCACATCCACAGGTTCCTCATTGTCCACCATGCAAGTAGTGTCCTCAAAGAATTCCACCAAATTAGTTAAACATGACCTACCCTTCATGAACCCATGCTGGGTGTTCCCAATAGGACAATTTATATCCAGATGTCTTGCGATTTCTTCCTTAATGATAGATTCAAGCATTTTCCCCACTGCCGAAGTTAAGCTAACTGGCCTATAGTTACCTGCTTTTTGTCTACTTCCTTTTTAAACAGTGGCGTCACATTGGCTGTTTTCCAATCTGCGGGAACCACCCCAGAGTCCAGTGAATTTTGGTAAATAATTACTAGTGCATTTGCTATTTCCCCCATCACCTCTTAGTACCCTGAGATGCATTTCATCAGGGCCAGGAGGCTTGTCTACCTTTAGCCCCATTAGCTTGCCCAGCACTGCCTCCTTCGTGATAATGATAGTTTCTAGGTCCTCGCCTGCTATAACCTTCTTGCCATTAGTTTTCAGCTAATCATTTGTGTATTCCACTGTGAAGACCGACACGAAATAACTGTTTAATGTCTCGGCTATTTCCTCATTCCCAGTTATTAAATTGGCCTCCTCATCCTCCGAAGGACCAATGTTTACCTTCGCCACTCTTTTACAATTTACATATTTATAGAAACTTTTGCTGCCTGTTTTTATATTCTGAGCTAGTTTACTCTCAATCTATCTGACTTGTCTTTATAACTTTTTCTTTGGCTTTCTGTTGGCCTTTAAAGATTTCCCAGTCTACTACTTTCCCACTAATCTTTGCTTTTTTTGTTCATTTTTTTTTCAATCTGATACTTTCCTTTATTTCCTTCGACATCCATGGCTGTCTCTCTCTTTTCCTACAGTTCTTCCTTATCACTGGAATATACTTCTGCTGAGCACTGTGAAAAATCGTTTTGAAGTCCTCCACTGTTCCTCAATTGACCCACCATAAAGTTTTTGCTCCCATTCTACCTTAGCTAACTCCTCCCTCATTCCTTCATAGTCTCCTTTGTTGAAGCACAGGACATAGGTACTGGATTTAACATTCTCACGCTCCATCTGTATTTTAAATTCGACCATACTGTGATCGCTCCTTCCGAGAGGATCCCTAACTATGAGATCATTAATTATTCCTGTCTCATTACACAGGACGAGATCTAGGATAGCTTGCTCCCTTGTAGGTTCCATTACAAATTGTTCAAGGAAATTATCGCGGATGCATACCATGAACCCCTCCTCAAGGCTGCCATGACCGACCTGGTTTGACCAATTGATATGTATATTAAAATCCCCCATGATAATTGCTGTACCATTTTTACATGCATTAGCTATTTCTATGTTTATTGCCCGCCCCACCATGATGTCATTATTTGGTGGCCTGTAGAGCACACCTATCAGTGACTTCTTCTCCCTGCTATTCCTAATTTCCACCCAAATGGATTCAACGTTTTGTTTAGTAGAACCTACATCATCTCTCACCACTGCCCTGATATCATTCTTAAAAATCAGAGCAACACCACCTCTCTGTCCTTCCGAACAGTTTGATAACCCCAGATATTTAACTCCCAGTCATGACCATCCTGTAACAATGTCTTGTAATGGCCACTAAATCGTATCCATTTGCCATGATTTGCACCGTCAACTCATCCACCTTGTTTGGAATGCTCCGAGCATTCAGATAAAGTGCCCCTATGCCAGTTTTTGCACCTTCTTTTTGGGTCCTATTACCTCCATTACTAACAGCTCTTGCATTCTCCTTCCCTTTAACTTTTTCCTAATTTTCAATGGAGTTGAAGCTTCCTCGTCATCTGCTAACCTGCTGCTTTGCCTTATTCTCCCTCTACGCTCACTTCTCCCTTCCCCCCACCTACGAGTTTAAAGTCCTATTAACCACCCTATTTACCCTTTTCGCCAGAACACTGGACCCAGCCTTGCTCAGGTGGAGTCCATCCCAGTGGTATAGATCCCTCCAGTCCCAGAACTGATGCCAGTGTCCCGTGAAAAGGAAACCCTCTTTCCCACACAACTCTTTTAGCCACATGTTTACTTCCGGATCCTCGCCTCCCTTTGCCAATTTGCACGTGGCTCGGGCAGCAATCCAGAGATTATGACCCTTGAAGACCTGATTTTTTTTAGCAAAACATCCATTAGCAAAATATAGAAAAAAAACGCAATTTTTAAACTTATTTTTAACAAGCTCCACACTTGTGGATTTCATCACTGGAGGGGGTTTCTCAGGAATGGAATAACCCGCTGACTGAAAAGACTAAACCCTTGAAAACTGAACCTCAGTGAAGCAGTCAGTGAAACGCAGATACGTCTTCTCTTACACACCTCTTCGCTAATCTACACCTGATGGCTGCACTGAGGATTCACTGTTCCATCCAGGATCAGAAGCCCTGGCTGAAAGTGCACAAAAATGATTAGCATGAAATGATCTCCGTATGTCAGCAGCAATGTATTTAGCACTGCTGCTAATCAGATGATCTGACTGAATAGCTTCCATTTCCACAACGGTCAACAGCAGACAATTCTGGCTCATTCAAGACTAGGCTCAAACAGGCAATCCAAAAATTAAGAAATGGAGGGTTTGAGAGATGATCAGGAGGGACAGCCAGGAGTCAAGCAGCCTCCAAGTTGGAACATGGGTAGGACAGACATCACCCCCGGAGCTGGGGAGGACATAAACTTGGATCGGTTGAATTATCTTCGACATAAACCCAGAATTCCTTTTCCAGGAATAACAAATTGAAATTCTTGGGAGACACAGCAGGGGAAAATTTAGTTCCCTACAGACTGCCTCTTGCCTCAACCAAGTTAATGAGTTGTATTCACATGCTTCCTGGGGAGTGGAAGAACTATCCCAGAATTTTCAAGTGGGAATCAACAATCAGTACAGACATCATAGAGAGAGTGAAAATATCCAAGAATATTCCTTCCTTAATGGGTTGTGAATACTGTACCTTGAAGAGCTCAGTGCGGTTATCCATTAGGAACATGACCAGTTCTTCAGCCTGTACTTTTGTTAGAGATTTGCTTTGTACAATAGCTTTGGTAAATGTTTTCCTTATTACAGTTCTGTTGGGGTTCTACAAAATAGAATTCATCGTAAGTCAGAGCTGTAAGACGCAAGACCTAGGAGCAAGAGAGATGCTGGTCAAGCACTGGTACAGCCACATCTAGAGCACTGTGTACAATTCTGATGGTCAAACAGCAAGATCATCAAGACAAAGGTGGCAGGACACAGCTGAAAGGAAGAACAAACTGGAACCAATACCGGGACATACCAAACCTCTTTACAGCCAATGAAATGCATTTTAAATGTGGTCACTGTCAGTTTAAGAAAATCAGCAGCCAATTTGTGCACAGCAAACTCTCAAGCTGCAATCTGTTTATGCCTTAATTATTAAAAGATTTTCTTTTGAAGGTTAAACAGTGGTGAGAACAATGGGGTGGATTCTTGCTCTTTTTGGAACAACACGATGGGACCTTTTCTGACACCATAAATTAATACTAAGCTGCTGCCCCCAGCATGATACACATAGCACATGCTACTTCTCCAATCACTCACATTATGAAGTACATTAGGATGTACCAGTTGTTATGTACCAGAGTCTGATAGGAATGCCTGAGGCCAAATGGAACCAGGGAACAGGTGATTGTTTTATGTTAATTAAAGGTAATTATGGGGAACAAGTAATCAGTGAGATTGGAGTTGATGGTGTGCGATACACTTCTGGGTAGAAGCAGCAAAAACCACAAAAGTTTATACCTAGACTGTTTGGCCAACATTTTATATGTCTGATATGTATCAGTACTACATAGCAGAAGAATGCGACACAATAGCAACTTATGAATTATGCAATAAGAATCGCAGAAGGTCCTTCAATTTTTTTTGCCCTTTACACAGACATGTCAATCCTTCACCTTGTAAAATTTCCTGCCTTTAGTTCATGCTAACAGATGGTGATGAATAATTCATGATGAAAAATTAGGATGGACCATCCCTGACAGTGCAGCATCAAATTGTGACATTTAATACTGCGAACAATTGGAGCTATTAAGCAGGTTGGTTAGTGTGTTATTTTAAAGGCAACTTCTCATCGGTAACTAAAATTAAACAATTCCAAATGCGTACACTTGCCAACTCTCACATGATTTAAACAGAGTTTGACAACCTGATGCAAACTCTCCTCTTGGTAAGCATGCAGGTATACAGTCCCAAAGTAATAGAGGGTGAGTGCTGTGTGTCATAGGTGTCATCTTTTAGGTGAGACATTAAACAGAGGTCATGTCAACTCTCACAGGTGAATGTATTAAAAAAAGATCCTCTGAAGCTATTTAACTGAAAATGAGGGGGAGGGCGGTTGTTCTTCTTGGTTCCTTCATCAATATTTATTGCTCAACTAGCATCACAAAGTAATATTTCCAGACATTTATCTGGTTGTTTACGGACCCTTGCTATGTATAAATTGGCTGATGCATTTCCCACATTACCATAGATTACACTTCATGAAAACTGTTTAATTGGCTGTAAAAGTGTGTTTTGAGATCCCCAGGCATATCAAAGGTGCTATACAAATTATTTCTTCTTTTCAACCCAAGTTTCAGGTTGAGACTTTTGGGATTCAGCACAGAACTGATTGTTTCGGGCTATTCTGTGCGCGTAAAGAAAACTGTCTCTTTTATTTGGTTTCTGCACAGTCGAGGTCCTGACACAAGTCTCCCCTTGTTGTTAGACTTAGCTAAAAATAAAACGTACTGTCAAAAAGTGTATTATTTCTCCCAGCCTTTTGTTGAGAAATATTTGAAAACTGCTTTAGAAAATATTTTGAAGTCATATTCTTATCTACTTTGTGATCGATTAGTTTTAAAATACTGATAAACCTGTTTCTGCAGTATGCAGGCATCTGGGGTTGCAGCAACAGCCATGAAAGACAGCAATCTGTGCAGTTCCTCTCTCCAGTTAGGCTCCAACAACCGAACACCAAGTTGTGCAGCTTCCAAAGCTTGTTCAGTCTTACCATTTTCTACAGTTTTGTAAGGAAAAGTTTTAATTAGAGTGATTCTTTTTCATATGATGGAAGTGTCATACAAACATAAGAATCATGAGCAGGTCTCGGTCATTCAACACCTTGGGTTTGCTCTGCTGTTCAATATGAGGGGCAAAGGCGTTATCATTGGATTGTTAACCCAGAGACCCAGGTAATTGCTCTGGGGACCTGGGTTTGAATCCCATCATGGCAGATGATGGAATGTGAATTCAACAAAAATCTGGAATTAAAAATCTAATGATGACCATGAATCCATTATTGGTTGTCAGGAAAACCCATTTGGTTCATTAATGCCGAATAAAAACTGAAAGAACTGCCAATGCTGTAAATCCGGAACAAAACCAAAGTTGCTGGAAAAGTTCAGCAGCAACTGTGAAGGTAAAAACAGTTAACGTTTCAGATCCCGTGCGTTCTGAGGAAGGGTCACCAGACCCGAAATGTTAACTCTGTTTTCTCCTTCACAGATGCTGCCAGATCCGCCGAGTTTTTCCAGCAACTTTGGTTTTGTTTTAGGTCATGAATGCCCTTTAGGGAAGGAAACTGCCATCCTTACCTTGCCTACATGCGATTCCAGAGCAATTGATTGACTCTTAGAATGAGCAATAAATACTCGCTTAGCGAGTGGTGCCCTCAGCCCATGAATGAATAAAAAACATGGCTAATCTGATTGTAACCTCAAATCCACATTCCCACCTTCACCTGACAGCTCTTTTTTGTTAAGCAAAAAGGTGAAAGGTTATCTACCTTTGCCCTAAAAATATTAAAGGACTCTGCTTCTATAACCTTTTCAGGAAGAGTTCCAAAGACTCAATCTGCTGAGAGAAAAAAAAGTTATGCCTCATCTCTTTTTTAAATGGCTGATCCATGACTTTTAAACAGTGACCCCCTACTTCTGGCTTCTCTAAGTAGAACAAAAACCCTTTCCATATCTACCCTGCCAAAATGCCTCAGGATTCTTTCCTCATTGTACAATCTGCCTATTCCATGCATTTCTCCTCGGAATTGCTTCCAATGCATTTACATCCTTCATAAGATCAGGCAACCAATACTGTGCACAGTACTCCAAATGCAATCTCACCAGTGCTCTATGTCACCGAGGTGTAAACTTCTCACTTCTTTATTCAATTCCCTTTGTGATAAATTATAACATTCCATGGCTGATTTACTTGCTGTACCTGCATACAATGCATGTAAGCCTTTTGAGGTTCATGCACAAGGACACCCTTATTCCTCTGCATCTCGGAGTTCTGCAATGTCTCACTATTTAGATTTTTTTTAGTTCCACAAAGGATAATTTTACATCTTTGCTCATTCACTTAACCCATTGATATATTTTTGTGAGCTTTGTGTCCTTTTCACAACCAACCTTCCTACATTTGTCTTAACACAAATTGACAATCATAACTTCCGTCCCTTCATCCAAGTTGTTTATAAATTGCCAATAGTTGAGGGCCCAGAACTGAACCCTGTGGCATACCAGTCATTACATCTTGCTATTCTAAAAAACCTGTTTACACCTTCTGCTTGCTTCCTGACAGCCAGCCAATCTTCTTTTCAACGCCAAGATCCTATTCACTACACCATAACTTATATTTTCTGCAATAATCTTTGATGTGGCACCTTATCTTCCATCACTGTTAAGATGAAACTATGCAGTGTTAAGACTGCTTAATCTAAATATTGCATGTTACTATATTAGAACAGTGACTACACCTGAAGCTGAGGCACTGTGATTTCAAAGTTGTGAAAAGACTTTTCTTCAAAGAAAATTATTAAAATCATGTGATTACTTCCAGTTACTTCTCAGTTTTGGTTTGGTAACTTCCTAAAAACAAAACTCAAAATTAATCAGATAGTATGGCTTTTTTCCACTCCTCATTGTGGGTCATCAGGTGCTTTAAATTCATTCACCTTTGGCCACTGAAGGTTTGTATGATTATTAATCATGTAGGCTCTTGTTTCAGCCAATGCCTGGAAAAGGTATAGCAGTCTGGTGCAGGATCAGAGGATGCTGTCCTGTGATAGTGACAGACTGCTCATCAATCTCAGTGGATTCCCAGTTTCTGTGTAAACCCATACTTCCCCATCTGTTTGCTTCTCTGTCAGCCAAGGGGAAGAGTGGGTGAGGGGGAAACACACGTAAAACCTATTACGCCTCTAATTTCATCACTGACCAGCAAAATTAATACTATTTCTGTTCATTGATGGTGCCTGTTTTGCAAAGCCTCTTAACATTGGATGAAATTATTAAGCAGCTAAATAGACAAGTTAATCAGAGCTATTCAGCACAGACTACTAAAAGACAGGTAATGCAGTTGCCTCATTCCAGTGCTTCTCAAACACTTGTAACCCCCTCCATTCCATCAGGTTTCTCTTCTTTATGCAGGTTTGTCTCTACAAGTCAGGGTCAAGTCTTTCAAGCTCCAGACTGAGACTCCACAACTATTTGCAGACCCCAGCATTCCCAGATCTCATTAACACAAGTGTTCTCAAGTCCAGCACTCCCCTCCACATCCTCCCCAGTCTCGGCCTGTCAATCAGTCCACTTCCCAAGGTTGAACCCTCAGTCCTTGGCTTCTTTACTACCACTGGACCCCGAACCCCATCTAATCACAGGAAGCCGTCCTCCTTAAACTTCATCTTCCACTTTTCATTCAATCATTAATGCTGCTGTTTCATTTCCAACACCTCAATCTATCCTGGCTTCTTCCCATTTTCTTACAAAGACATAGAAAATATCAATGCATCAATAGGGAAAGATTGGTGAGAGCCCAACAGACACACTTTAAAGTATAACACACAAAAGGTAAGACAAAGGAGGAGTGACTAACAGAAAGCACAACACAACAATATTGGGGTAAGGGAAATAGTCATACAGATATAACTAAAAATGTGTGCAAAAGGAAAAAAAGCAGAGGTAGAAACAGCACAAAGATTTATTTAATAAAGACATTGTAACTAAGGTCTTTTTTCCTGTCTGTGACCAGTCAATAAACTAAAGTACTTGCATGTTGTCCACGGTATATACAACTTTCTTATTATTTTAAATGAACATATTCTCTGACTAACTGAAATTTGAAACATGTTATTAGCTAAGATTTACCATTCTCAAGCAATGAAAACCATGTTGTTCCATAATTTAGGGCCAAATCACCAACATTTGCATTCTTTATACAGCTCTGCAAAACAAATCCCTTACCGAGAAGTTCAACGATCCCTGCATATATGTCACGATATCGATCACAGAGAAGTGGCTCCTTGTTCTGACTGTAGTGCCTCACTATAGTTTCAAACAGCACTCTTTTGTACTTTTCTGCAGCCTCCCTGTCATTCGCGATCAGAGATAACAGTTCACTCGTGTGCATAATCACCTCATCTGGGAAATATTCCAGGCAATCGACTGCAACCGAGAACCACTCATCAGTACTGTGGATACAAACAAAAAACCAACACAGACTGAGGAAGCATACCTCACACATGGTTTGTTTTGACAGAGACACAATATATTCTGGTTCAGAAATTTCAGGGTTGGCCTTTTTTCTGGGGAGTTTGTGATTAGTTCAAAGAATAGTGTAACTTAGAAGGTAGCCTACCAGCCCATTAAGTCTGTGCCAGCTCATTTGAAGAACAATCCAGTTAGTTCTGGTTCCCTGCATTTTTCTCTCCTTGAAATATTTATTCAGTTCCCTTTTGAATGCTATGATTCAATCTGTGTTCCCCCCACTCCATCAGGCAGTGTATTCTAAATCCTAACTGTTTTATAGACAAAAGATTTTTCCTCATGGTACCTCTGGTTCTTCGGTCAATTATCTTAAATCTGTGTTCTCTAGTCATTGATCCTTCAGCCATTGGAAGTACAGTTTCACTGCCGACACTTGGATGATGTTACCTTGACCAAATCTGCTCTCAGTCTGAAAAACCTAAAGAACTGCAGACGCTGTAAATCAGAAACAAAAACAGAAGTTGCTGGAAAAGCTCAGCAAGTCGGGCAGCATCTGTGAAGAAAAAAAATCAGTTAATGTTTCGGGTCCGGTGACTACCATCAGTTCTGAGGAAGGGTCACCAGACCTGAAACGTTAACTCTGTTTTTACTTCACAGACGCTGCCAGACCTACTGAGCTTTTCCAGAAACTTCTCTTTTTGGTCCTACTCTCTGTCTTCTTTGCTCACAAGAGGACAATCCCAACTTGCCCTTTCTCACCTCATTCAGGTAACCCTCATTTCTGGAATCATGTGGGTGGAATTTGATTATGTTAGCACTCTACAACCAATTTGCATAAAATAGCTTCTACGAATCCCTGATGAAAACTGGTCCTCTTTGGTTTTCCCAAATTACTTGAAATTTGCATAAAGTAACAGATGCAAATGGCAGAGGGTGAGCAACGGAGTAGCTAGATGTGAAGAAAGCTCATTTGAAGATTATGCTTTTTCACGTAAGGTTTTGATTGCACAGTATGCAATGTCTCACACTGTTTCAAATGACCAACAAATTGAAAGAGATTCATCGATTTTCCATTAATCTCTGCACAATAAAAGTTTAAGGCTATTTCAAATCTCTTACTTATTATACTTAAATGCTACTCATTGTATCTCATTCAAAGAATTTGGAAAGTTATTTGCAAATACTAACTCGGGCAGATTTAGGCTCTTAGAAACCTCGCGATCCAGGAACGTGTTGGAGATAATAAGGTCAATTTTCTGATTGAACTGAACTAGTCGTCTTCGTTTTGCTTTCACTGGAGATTCCAGGATGTTGTCCAAGATGGGAAGGTGAATTAAATGTAGCAGCTGCAATAAAGTTGTTTGCTTCCAAACATCCTCTACAACTGTTGTGGAGCAAGTCAAACCCCATTGTTGAAAGCAAAAGAGAAGCATAGTAGAAACACTGTTAGTATTCACATGCTGAGTTATAAACAATCACACAGGCACAAACTGATGAGTCGATGCATGCAATTTGCATATTGAAATGCAAAACCCAAGCTGTGTTAATTTCTGCAGAGGGGAAAAAAGGACAGGACAGAGAAACCACAATTCTTAAGTCGATGAGTACAGTGACAAAAACTGTTATGCCTTCCAATATTACAATAGCAACCACATTCCAAACTTACTCTGCAGGTCAAGCAGCATCATAGGAGCAGGAAAACTTGACGTTTCGGGCCTAAACCCTTCATCAGAAATGGGGGAGGGGAAGAGGGTTCTGAAATAAATAGGGAGAGGGGGGTGGCAGATAGAGGATGGATAGAGGAGAGGATAGGTGGAGAGGAGGCAGACAAGTCGAAGAGGCGGGGATGGAGCCAGTAAAGGTGAGTGTAGGTAGGGGGGTAGGGAGGAGATAGGTCAGTCTAGGGAGGACGGACAGGTCAAGGGGGCGGGATGATGTTAGTAGATAGGAGATGGGGGTGTGGCTTGAGGTGAGAGGAAAAACAGGTGAGGGAGGTGGAGAGGAGCTGGGCTGGTTTTGGGATGAGGTTGGGGGAGGGGAGATTTTGAAGCTTGTGAAATCCACATTGATGCCATTGGGCTGCAGGGTTCCCAGGCTGAATATGATTTGCTGTTCCTGCAGCCTTCGGGTGGCATCACTGTGGCATTGCAGGAGGCCCAGGATGTACATGTCATCTGAGGAATGGGAGGGGGAGTTGAAATGGTTCGCGACTGGGAAGTGCAGTTGTTTGTTGCGAACTGAGCACAGGTGTTCTGCAAAGCGGTCCCCAAACCTCCGCTTGGTTTCCCCGATATAGAGGAAGCCACAACGGGTACAGCGGATGCAGTATACCACATTGGCAGATGTGCAGGTAAACCCCCCTACCTACACTCACCTTTACTGGCTCCATCCCCACCTCTTCGACTTGTCTGCCTCCTCTCCACCTATCCTCTCTTCTCTCCACCACCCCCTCTCTCCCTATTTATTTCAGAACCCTCTTCCCCTCCCCCATTTCTGATGAAGGGTTTCGGCCCGAAACGTCAAGTTTTCCTGCTCATATGATGCTGCTTGACCTGCTGTGTTCATCCAGCCCCATGCTTGTTATCTCGGATTCTCCAGCATCTGCAGTACCTTCTTGTCTCCAAACTTAGTCTGTTGGCTGTAAAGTGACAGACCATAACACCTAATGTCAAAGGGAGGCCATTTAAATGTACTGGGTGTTCATCCCATTTCAAAAATTTTGCATCAAGCAATGGTCAACAATTTGAACGGCATCATAAGCAGAACAGTTCTTTGGTCATCCCAGTTTGACTTTGATTGCAGGGATATCTGTAAATTCCTGATAAAAATGCCTCATTTCAGTCAAATCAGTAAGAGAACCACATATGAAACCAAAGTTATTGGGATGGTGGGTTAGACACCAGCTTTTTACCTGAAGGCTTGGGCTCAAATTTATGGAACGGGGTCTCCTCTGTTTGCTGGTCAAAATGGCCCGTTATGGATTGGGTTTGAGAGTTCTCAAGCAAGCATTAATCGGCAGTGTCAATAAGACACAAGCCAAACTAGTAACTAAAAATCGCTCCCAATTCTTCAAGTAATTGTGACACTCATCCAGATATTTGTTGTAGGAAACAGAACGAATGCAGTAGTGGAAAAGGGGTTAGTTCCCAGGGGGTAAGGACTAATGTTCTTGGGGCAGTGAAAGAATTTAACTCTGCATAGATGAAATAGAGATGATCCAAATACATTAACATCCCCCTCATCTTATAAGCACAAAAGAAAATACAATTAAAATTGGTGGCCAGTTACAATAATGGAGTCTCTCTCACAACTAAACTCTAGCCACATTTAAAGGACTTCCTTCCTCTTTTTCCCAAATTCTTGGATAAATAATCAAACAGCCACTGTGGAACTATGGAAATAAAGGTGTGGGAGAATGGAGATAAGGAACCCAAGATGAAGTGTATATTCCCAACGAAAATATGATACAGATCTATTGGAGCAGATGTAGCTGCATCTACGACATCACGTCAGTTCCTCATAACAGTTTACATGGACGGAAAACTCAGAAGGTGCAACACATTGGTTTCATTTCAGTGTGAGAAAAAGTCTTCACAGGAGTAACTCAACTAGTAAGAAACAGGAATAAAATTATTCACCAATAATCACTGACATATTTGGAGTTTCTGCTGTTCTTCTTTCAGTTTTACCAGAGATTAGGAATCTCAGTGATTCTCTTGCATGAATAACAAACTCAAATACCAGCTTTAGCAATGAAAACATCACAAAGAACTTCACTGAGGTGGAATAGAAAATAAACAAACATTGAGCCATGTATGGTTGGCTTTATCTAGCGATGACTTTGGCCACAAACGCAGCCAACTGTGTTGACTTAACTCAACTTAGGTCCATTTCTCAATCACTTGCTCCCTGATTATTGAATGGCAGTCGCAGAGACTGGTTTTCACACAACTCTCTTAAGGAGGAGTGACACAACTGGATTGCTTGCAAATGCAGGCCAAATGGAGCAAAGTCAGAATCTAACATAAAATGAAAGCTCTCAGTGCCGGCTGAAATCCATGTGAGTTGCTTACTCTAAAATGACAGTCGAAACTTGAGAGATTCCTAATATTAAAATTCATTTGAGATGTCAAGTACATAAAATTTACAGCTTATTCCATGCACAAAGAGATGGAATTAAATTAATGGCTAATTCTGATGCTGTGAATCTCTATCAGAAATGATATGGAATGTATAGACAGGGTTTAATTAAATTGCTTTTAACAAATCTAAACAAATTTGGATGAAACACAGTGACTGACATATACGGAAAAATGAAATGCATTTTGCATGTGTTGGCCTGCATAACCAAAAAGATATTGTAAAAAATGTTCACCTTTTTTGGTCAGATGATTGGTTAAGCTTTTTACTTTTAGGTTTGGCGGTAATGATGGATGGAGGTTGATAGTGTGAAAAAGCTCTTCAAATCTTTTATCACAAGGTTCCAAAGCAACAGGATTCGAAAAAGCAAGTTTGACTGGTCTATTTAAAAAAGGCAAAATAAGGAACAATTAGAATTTCATATCAGGCTTTTGGAAGTAATCATGAAATACTTTCCTGAGACTGGTGTTACAAAATTCAAACCATGGCAATTACAGTAAAATCAAATACTGCATGGCCCACAATCGAGAGATTGCAGGTATCAAATTTAAAACATACTGAATAGTTTGTTCTTTTTTGTTGGACAAGAGGTGTCACATTATATCCAGATCTAGGCCAAAGCAACAATAGCTGGGGAAGCTTTGGCAAATGAAAACTCGAATGAAAGACACAGATTCCAGCTCAATAACCTTATGTATGACAAGTGTTTGCAAAGAACATTTGGGGAAAATGGCCTGTTTGCACTGTACACTTGATCTGATTCCACAGTTATATCATCCTCCACAGTAATAGGTTCAACCACCTGGCCATGTCAAAGGAAAAAATATAATTGAATGACAGTTAACCTAAATTGTTCTCTCACTGTGTCAGGCAGAAAAGTACTGCTTTTAATACTTGTATATAAATAATGTGGATGTGAATATAGGAGGTATGGTTAGTAAGTTTATAGATGATGGTGTTATGGACAGTGAAGAAGGTTACCTCAGGGTACAATGGGACCTTGATCAGACTGGTTGAGGAGTGGACCGAAGGGTCCGTTTTCATGCTGTGCAACTCTATGACTCTAAGTGTCAGGAGTTGCCTTTCCATAGCCTTCGCTAAAGACTTAAAAAATTAACAGTTTTCAAGAGAAAGTTTGATATAGTTCTTAGAGCTAAAGAGATCGAAGGGTAGAAGACAGGAACAGGGGATTGAGTTGGTCAGCCATGATCACATTACATGAAGCAGCAAGCTCAAAAGACTGATTGGCCTCTTCCTGCTCCAATTTTTTATGCTTCTAAACAATAAGAAAGCTAATTCAAATTATGTACATTCAAATTGTATTTTGCCCTGGTACATAGGAGCTTTAAGCATAATGTGGAAATATAACATTTATATGGAACAATACAAGTTCTCCAGACCACAACAGACAAAAATCTCATGATTACTTTGAAACTGCTGGATGTGGCAGTGTTATGGTGATTTTTCTGGTATAGTAATACAAAGCAGCTAATTTCTAATCCTTCTTCTGACAGATTGAGTGTTCAAATTTAATTTCTTGCTGAGTCTAGAAATGAAAAATTGTATTGGTAAAGCTGAAACTGTCCAATTGCCACAAAACGCTATTTGATTCATTAAGATCTTCAAGGAATGAAACAATCACATATGTAGAGCTATGTCAGTCTGTCATCTCACACCAACCTGGTTGGCTGTTCTCTGAATGAGCCAAGCAAGCAACTTTATGTTGTGCTATACAATAAACATTGCCCATATCCAGAGAAGGGTTTTAAACTAAAAAAACTTACTTATGAAATTTCCTCTTCGGCACCAGACTCTGCATTTCTTGGTCTTTTCCAGCTCCTGGCAATGTGTAGCTGTCCACAAATTTATAGAGACTGTTGCTGCGATCCTCAAACATACTCTCCCGCTCTTTGCTAAAGAGTCTTGTACTGACAGGGTAGAACACTCTATGATCCATCAGAGCCTGGCAGAGGCGAGCTGCCTTCAAACGTGAAATATCACTGTTGCTGAAGTAAACGTTTTGCATGAGATAACTCAGCACCACATCAACAGCATCGGCACCAGTGAAACAGTCACTGTGCATTCTCCAATGCAGTCTTTGCTGCCTCAGGTCCACCTGAGTATGGAGGGCATGAATAATATTGTTCCAGAGCTGTGTTGCATGAAAAGGTTCTGAATGTCCTTAATAAACAAAAGGAATATCTTAAGAAAACTTCAATGTTTTTGTAAAAGCACCTGTATTTGGATCATGCTTCATCGCATCTCTCAGGATATCAAGTTTTCTCACATCCAGTGCACAACTTTGCACTATAATCTTATGCACCTGTTGCAGTCGGAATGTCACTACGCTAATAATCCAGTGATCTAGGCTAATGCTTGGGGATAGATGTTCAAATCCCACCAATGCAAGTGTTGGAAATTAAAATCAGTTCAGAAAACCTGAAAATCAAAGATGGTCTCAATAATGGCAATCATGACACTATCATTGATTGTCACAAAAACCCATTTGGTTCACAAGTGTCCTTCATAGATGGAAAATCTGCTCTCCTTACCTGGTCCAATCTACCTGCTAGCATCAAAAAACCCTCTTGGCAAATTAAAAGATCATTTCATGACTGGTGAAAGCTGACTGTATGGTCACAGCTTGCTTGGGAGAGTACGCCGATATCAATGCCCACTGTTTCCAGAGTCGCCACAAATATGAAAACCTAATTAAAATAGTAAATAATCCAATTTACCTGACCATCTGATTCGGGTTAAAAGAAACAGACCAGGTTTTAGTCATTAAAAAAAAAAGATTCATTGTAACCAAAGCAATTTCTGAACAAATGGATAAAAAAGGAAAAAATGAATTGCTAACTTATGACAAGACTGCTTAAACTTCATCCCATTTAAATTTCTGGAAACAGAATCAGAAAAGACAAATATTACAGGAGAAGAAAAAGGAATCATGGAAATAAAGACCTGTAACAGCAGTCCACATCATAAAACTACATGCATGGTTCTTGCAACCCTTCCAATTCTATGACAACAATGCTATCATCAGGCTTTGCTGGTTGATCGGCTAAACTCAGGGTTTTGGCTTTTCCTTTTAGGATGATTTCTTTGTGTCCCTGAATGTCATTTCCTGATCTTTCAACAGAGAATGAGAGAAATTTCAGAGAGGAGTTTGATGCAGCCAGCTTGAAATTTTTCTCTGCAGCTGGAGCCAGACCAATCGGAGGGTTATGAACGTATGAGCTCTCCTGAACCCACAACAGATGGTGCCAATTTGTCTGGACTGAGTGTCCCCAAAAAGTGGAAAAACATAAGTTGCTTAGGAACGCCAGCATAGATATCTAAAGGAGAAATTTTGTTTTACTCACGTGGAGTTTTTTAAAAGGTAACAGAAAGACAATAATGGTGAGGGTAATGTTGTTGACGTGGAGTGTGTGCACTTCCAGCAGGGATTCAATACAGTGCCACATTGCATTCGGCATCTTTGCATTATAACCTATGAATTGGCTGAAGCAATCAAATACCAAGATATTAGACAGATTAGTGATAGACATTCAGAGGTACTGATGTGAGGTTGAGGACAATTGAGACGATACTTCATCTTACCAGAGTATTAAGTGCAAATGGAATTCGCTCATTTTTTTTTTTTTTTACAGTTCATGCAGTTTGTTGAATGTATGTTAATACCAATAATCATATTGCTCTGGCTGACTGATTGTTAATGCAGATAAACAAGTTTGTAGTCTTGGACAAAAGATCTTTTTTGTTTCTGTCACTTGTAACCTCCTGTAAAGTACTGCTGCTAACAAGCTACAAAAATAATGGGCTTCTTTGATAGGCTGAACTGTATTTTACCTTGACTCAAAACATCTGAAAATCTACTTCACAATGTCAATATTGTACGCTGCAGTGACTGTAGCAGCATATGATTCATTATATAACTTTTTCCTTTTTTTTAAAAGTTTGGTTGTTTAATGAGGCAAGCAAGGTAAAGTTGTCATAGCCCCACAGGGCTGCGCTCTCATTAGTAAATGACCGATGGTGGTTTAACCTGAGGGGCACCACACGTCAGGTGAGGTCAAGAATTCTTCACGGAATTGAACCCACACTGCAAGCACCATGCTAAGTGAAAACCAACCACCCAGCCAACTGAACTCACTAACCTCCACTCATAAGTCAGGCACCATTTGCTAGCAATCCCATTTTTCGGTCCCTCCAAGTAACATAAAACAGCAAGACAAGATGACAAGGCATAAAGAAACACAATCATGTGTGATAAAGAAGTAAGCCATTCAGCCTATCAAATCTATTTTGTCTCCCTGCACGGCAATCTAGTTAGTTCCATTCCCCTTGATCCCTGTGATCCTCTGAAAAGGGTAAGAAAGCAGCAAAAATAAAGGAAAGCAAAGAGAAACTCCAAATTAAATTTTCACGTAATAGTAAATTGTTTGACAGGCACTTAAATAACAGAAGAAAAATTTGGTTAGGCTGAAGCAGCTGCCTTGCTTTCCTGCAGATATGTTTCTTGTATCTTTCCCACTAGTGGTTGGCTATCGTAAACATTACTCATAATTACTGGATGCAAATGATGTTAATTAATTTAGAAACTTGGGTTCTAAACTGGAAAGGACTATTTTACAGCCCTTTTAGAATTGTATTTAGATTTTGTTCAGTTTAAGAGGGCAGAGATGTAGGCTTTATCAGTTTCATCAAGCTTTTTAGAGGTTTCTCACTGAATTACCTAGTATCTCTCACCATAGCTGACCAAACTCAACTCATTAACTACGATCTATGATGCGCTTCTTATCCAATTCTAGCTCCATCTTAGGCACTGTTCCTGGAACAACTTGCCATTCACTGGATATCTGCTGCAAGAACAGCAACCCCAGTGCTCACACCATCTTTGAAAGGAGACTGCACCCAGAAAAACTTCTGCAATTTGGCATTGCTTCATTAACAATGTAATGGCACAGGAACCACAAAGCCATGATGCTCACAGCACATCGTCATCATGGGCGACACACATACAGCCCCATTCTCTCATTCTGGTCACTGTTTAACTACCACTCCACATAGTCTAGAAGTTGCAAGTTACATTTTGTCTAAACACCCTAAGTCACCTCTCCGGTCTCCCCAGTGCCGACTGTAAATCCACATGTTATCCTTGTCCAGTAGGGGAACATCACAAAGGCAAGCAATCAGACAGCTCCAAACATGAACTTTTATTTACAGTCACCATAAGCAAACAACCAAAATGAAAAGAAGCTACAGTTCATCCCCAAAATGCAATATAAATGTTGGTATGATGACCACTGCTGATTTTACATTCCATGAAGGTCTGCTGCATCCAGCTTTCATTTACTGGAATCAGGTATCAAACACCCTGTTGAAGTCAGTCACAGACAAGCACAGCTTCCTCCACCTCAACGTGCTTGGTGCCCTCCTCGGAAGACTGCTCCCACTCCCCCAATTCCTCATCCACACCATCATCTTGTCGCCTGTTCCAGTTGTGCACAGCAGAGCACAACAGAATGATGCATGCCCAGACTATTCGGGAATGGCCCCTACTGACTGATCCAACCAGGGGAACCACATCTTCAGTATCCCTCTTGTCTGCTCCACACTCAGCCCTGATTGAAGCTTTACCTGCATTGGACCTGCACTGCTTCATTTAGGAGGCTGCTCAATGGTTTCATGAACCATTGTTTCAATATGTAGCCTTCATCCTCCAATGTACCTGTCCACCAATAACCTAAAAGAGGCTTCTGAACTCTCAAAGACACTAGGTACACAAGAGTGGGCCAGGATGTAGGGGTTTCGGCTGCTGCCATGGTAGTGGCATTCACTCCAGGAAGTGGTTAGTGATCACAGATTACTTGGACATAAATGGAACAGAATCTTCACTATTGATGAATTCTGCATTGAGATACAGCCCTCTGAGTCCCACACATGCACAGTCGATGGCACTGGGCACCTGGGGTAAAGCAGTCCAAAACTAACCAGCATAGATTTAAGGCAAGAGGGGAAAGATTTAAAAAGGGTTAACTTTTTCACGCAGAGGGTGGTACATTTATGAAATGAGCTGCCAGAAGAAGAGGTGGAGGCATGTACAGTTACAACATTTAAAAGGCATCTGGATGGGTGTATGAATAAGAAGGATTTAGAGGGATCGAGGCCAAATGGGACGAGGTCAGATCGCAGTGTCCGTCAGCATACACAAATTGGACTGAAGGGTCTGTTTCAGTGCTATGTAACTCTAGAACGGACTTGTGAGCAAAGTTATAGGTTGTGGCACAAAAGGGACAATGACAATGTGGATACCAAATTGGCAGAGTGATAGGAAGCAGAGAGTAACAGTCAAAGGATATTTTTCAGGCTCCAGGAAGGTTTGTAGTGGAGTTTCCCAGGGGGTGGCACTGGGATCCTTTTATTTCTCAATACATATTAATGATCTAGATCTTGGTGTGCGGGGACAATTTCAAAGCTAATGATTATACAAAACTTGGAAGGATTATAACATTGTAAACTGTGAGGAAGACACTTGAGAATTCACAAGTTGGAGGGGTAAGCAGATAAAGTTCAATGCAGACAAGTGAGAGGTGATGTATTTTGGTTGGAAGAATGTGAACAGACAACATAAAATACAGGGGTACAATTCTTAGAACATACAGCAGAAGGACATGGAACATATCTGTTCTTTCCACCTGCCCTGATTGATGCACAAAGCATACAGTATCTTTGGCTTTATTAATACTATCAGAGAGTACAACAGCAAGGTGGTTTTGCGAAACACATGCAAGACTCTTGATAGACCTTTGCTCGAGTACTGTGCATAGCTCTGGGCAGCTCATTACAAAGAAAATGTGAGTACATCAAAGACAGCAGGAAATATTTACAAGGAGAGTTCCGGGGATGAGAAATTTCAGTTGTGGGGATGAGAAATTTCAGTTGTGAGGATAAATTGGAGAGGCTGGAACTGTTCTACTTGACAAGAGAGATGGCTTAGAGAAAATTCAAAAGAGTTTTCAAAGTCATAGGAACAGAAACTGTTCTTGCTCAAAAGGACAAAAATGAGGGGCACAGATTTAAAGTGATCTGCAAAGGCAGCAAAATTATCTGAAGAAACACTTTCACACAGCAAGTAGTTAGGTATGGATAGCATTGCCTCGAAGTACGGTGGAGGTAGGTTCAATTGAGGCATTCAAGAGGGCAACAGATGACCGTGAATAGAAATAATTTGCAAAAGTCACAGGAAAAGGCAAGAGAACAGCAAAAAGTCAGAATGGCTATTCAGACAGCTCATGTAGATATGAGCTGTCTGAATAGCCTCCTTCTGTTATGTCACACTTCGATAATTCTATGAAATGCCCAATCTTCAAAACAAATTAAATACAGAATGTATAGTGCACTACCAGCCTTTACAGTTCACACAAGCTACTTTCATTAAATATATATCTTCCAATGTTTCATGCAAAGAAATGTTTAAAGTTAAGACTCTTTAATAAATAGGTTTATCCCGGAAATTCCCAGCACCCATTTGAAAAGAAACTGCTATGCAGCAATACTTTGATGTGGGCAGTTAGTTCTTAAGAGAAATGATGGAAAACTGAAGTGAGCTTTAAAAATTCAGAAAATGAAACTGAAAAACCTAGACTGAATGATTTGACAGTGTAATTTGTTTCAAGTGGTTTGTCTAAGCTACATTCTGCGTAACCGTACGTTGATATACTTTCGTCTTCATTCTTTCTAGTAATTATTACTATAAAAAAAATTTTACACAATATACACATTCAAACCTCCTTATAATTCCCTCCAATTATTTTTCACCAAACACAGAATGTGATACTTTTTATAAGTGGGGTGCAGTGAACAGAATAAATTTCTGGGGATCATTGATCAAGCACAATCTATACTATTGGGGAAAAAAATTTCTTTAATTCAGTGAAATCTACCCTGGCGTTTTTTGCAACAAATTGGGGCAAAAACAAGAATCGAAATCCTAATTCATCTTTGAACAGTGATCTTGATGGAATTGGGAGAAAGTTCATAAGGAACCTAAGGATCAGCATGAATCTGTTGGGCCACAGAGTGGCCTGTTTTCTTGCTATAAATACTGTGTAGGGAGGAATGGAAGATTTGACAAAATCTGAACAATGTTGGTTTATTTTCTTTCAAGGATGACTGTCTGATCAGACTGATTGTCTAGAATACTGTCTGTTGGGTAGGAGCCAATCTGTTGGTGAATTGCTGATGCAATGGCGGGGACAAAGGTAAAAGGATTTAAATCGAGGTCATCACACAAAGTGAATATGGAGATTGAAAGAATCAGATACAATCAAGACTTCAAAACAAGGTCAAATTCTCACATCTTTCCAGACTATGAAAGAAAATGCTGGAAGGTGCTCAGGTATTATCTTCCATCAAGCATGGCAATCTACTGATGAGGGGGAGCATGGGATATTTATTAATCTTGTATTCCTGCAAAAAGACAAGTTGCACTGATTTAATGAAGCAAACCCAATCATATTTGCTTCTCTGTGGGCCAACTGCTGTGAAACAAAACTGCTTAACAATCAGAGGCATTGATAAAAGAGACAAATATCACATTTGAATCACTACTGTCACACAGGACTACACAAGTTAGGGATTTGGAGTTCTGACAGAAACCAAAACATTCAGACAATTTATTGAAGTCTGCAAAATTTCAAAAGTAGATTAGTAGCAATGCTTTACTGTTGCAGATTTAGAAGGGAGTGAAAAATGATCCTTAGTGTGGTTTATCCTCAACACATACTGAAGATCAACTGACTGAGGAAATGATGGGACGAAAATTTGGGGATCAATGGTGGTAAGACAGAATTGAAAGTTTGGACTCAGGATGTCACTGAATTGTCTCATTATCAAGGTAAGCATTTAGGATTTAAATGCTTTGTGCATTGTAAAACATTGATGCTTGACTAAGGTATTAAGCCATGACAGAGCTGTTGCTGTCAAAAAGAAAATTGGTTTGTTAAACATTTAAAACAAATGATACAGCAAAGTATTATATTTGCTGCACGACATCTAGAATTTAAGGACAGGAATACTTAGTCAGTTTTATTAGAGAGGCTTCAGTTTTATATTTCACTCAATATATTGCAATTTGACCTTACATTTTAAAGATTAATTTATACTACTATTATGAAACATAACACAAGGTAGAATGCTAAGAGTAGCACTATTGCTAAACATAGATGTTTCAGGTTAAGTTGAGCAACCATGCAGGAAACATGGCCAACAAAATTCAGCTCAAAGCTACTGAACTTGATGAACAGCAGAGTTACTGTCCTAAATGGGAAATGGAGGGACTGTGGAAAGCATGTTCCAAGAAGTGACTGTCCCTCATCGCCAACTGAGTGACAGAAGTTAAATACTTGAAGCTGGTGGCCATCATGCAAAGAGGATGAGCAGGATTCCACTAAGGTCACTTTGTTCTGAAATGAGCTTTCAAAAATGATTGTTCTGTAGGCAAGGACGTGAAGAGTATAGCATCAACACTGTCATGTTATACATAACGCAAAAAAATTAAGCTAGCCTCATTTTACTTGTACACAAAGAATCTAAAAATGGCTGTTCATTCACTTCACCCTCAACCCAGCCCTCACCTCCTTTTAACTGCTAACCCCTCACCCACACCTTCACACCCCATAAAGACCACTCTGACCCCTCAACACCCCCATGAGCTCACTGACTCCACACCCCCTCATACATTCACCCAACCCCCAATCCCACACCCGAACATCCACACCTCTTCTCTCAACTCCATTCCCATATTTTCATTCCTCTCACATACCCACACCACCAATTCCACTCACTCACGCATCCTCCCTCAGATTTCTCTCAGCAGCCCCAATCCCCTCACTTGCCTGATCCCCAACCTCTGCATTCCCTGCATCCTCACCTCCCCTAATTCCCACACACCTTCACTTCCCATCACCCACCTCCCATAGAGACATAGAGCATAAAACCAGACCCTTTAACATAGAACAGTACAGCACAGTACAGGCCTTTCGGCCCATGATGTGTGCCGACCTATTATTCTACTGAGATCAATTGAC
This sequence comes from Ginglymostoma cirratum, assembly GCA_024137785.1. Taxonomy (NCBI): domain Eukaryota; kingdom Metazoa; phylum Chordata; class Chondrichthyes; order Orectolobiformes; family Ginglymostomatidae; genus Ginglymostoma; species Ginglymostoma cirratum. The sequence goes on along the minus strand of JAHRHZ010000021.1, from coordinate 26,781 downwards.
CCTGCATACCCTACATTTTACTATCCTCCATGTGCCTATTCAAGAGTTGCTTAAAGGTCTCTGAAATATCTGATTCTACTACCACTGCAGGCAGTGCATTCCACACGCCCACCACTCTCTGTGTGAAGAACCTACCTTCCTCCAACCACCTTAAAATTATGCCCCCTCGTAATCGTCATTTCCGCCCTGGGAAAATGTCTCTGGCTATCCACTCTATCTATGCCTCTCATCATCTTGAACACCTCTATCAAGTCACCTCTCATCCTTCTTCGCTCCCATGAGAAAAGCCCTAACTCCCTCAACCTTTCCTCGTAAGGCCTGACCTCCATTCCAGGCAGCATCCTGGTAAATCTCCACTGTACTCTCTCTAAAGCTTCTACATCTTTCCTATAATGAGATGACCAGAACTGAACACAATATTCCAAGTTAACAAGGTGTAGAGCTGGATGAACACAGCAGGCCAAGCAGCATCATAGGAGCAGGAAAGCTTGACGTTTCGGACCTAGACCCTCCATCAGAAATGGGGGAGGGGAAGGGGGTTCTGAAATAAATAGGGAAAGAGGGGGAGGCGGATAGAAGATGGATAGAGAAGGTAGGTGGAGAGGAGACAGACAAGTCAAAGAGGTGGGGATGGAGCCAGTAAAAGTGAGCGTAGGTAGGGAGGAGATAGGTCAGTCCAGGGAGGATGGACAGGTCAAGGGGGCGGGATGAGGTTAGTAGGTAGGAAATGGGGGTGGGGCTTGAGGTGGGAGGAGGGGATAGGTGAGAGGAAAAACAGGTTAGGGAGGTGGAGATGAGCTGGGCTGGTTTTGGGATGCAGCAGGGGGAGGGGAGATATTGAAGCTTGTGAAATCCACATTGATACCATTGGGCTGCAGGGTTCTCAAGCGGAATATGAGGTGCTGTTCCTGCAGCCTTCAGGAGGCATCGTTGTGGCACTGCAGGAGGCCAGGATGGACATGTCATTGGAGGAATGGGAGGGGGAGTTGAAATGGTCCGCGACTGGAAGATGCAGTTGTTTATTGCGAACCAAACGTAGGTGTTCTGCAAAGCGGTCCCAACGCCTCCATTTGGTTTCCCCATTGGAGAGGAGGCCACAACGGGTACAGCGGATGCAGTATACCACATTAGCAGATGTGCAGGTGAACATCTGCTTGATGTGCAAAGTCTTCTTGGGGTCTGGGATGGGGGTGAGGGAGGAGGTGTGGGGGCAAGTGCAGCACTTCCTGTGGTTGCAGGGAAAAGTGCCGGGTGTGGTGAGGTTGGAGGGGAGTGTGGAGTGGACAAGGGAGTCACGGAGAGAGTGGTCCCTCCGGAAAGCAGACAAGGGTGGGAGGGAAAAATGTCTTTGGTGGTGGGGTCGGATTGCAGATGGTGGAAGTGTTGGAGGATGATGCGTTGGATCCAGAGGTTGGTGGGGTGGTACATGAAGACGAGGGGGATTGTTTTTTGCTTGTTATTGCGGGGACGGGGTGTGAGGGATGAGTTGCGGGAAATGCGGAGATGCGATCGAGGGCATTCTCGACCACTGCGGGGGAGGGGGGGGGGGAGTTGCGGTCCTTGAAGGACGAGGACATCTGAGATGTATGGGAGTGTGATGCCTCATCCTGGGAGCACATGTGGCGGAGGCAATGGAATTGGGAATAGGGGATGGCATTTTTGCAGGAAAGTGGGTGGGAGGAGGTGTATTCTAGGTAGCTGTGGGAGTCGGTGGGTTTGAAATGGATATCGGTTTCTAGGTGGTTACCCAAGATGGAGACAGAGGTGTCCAGGAAGGTGAGAGAGGTGTTCGAGATGGTCCAGGTGAACTTAAGGTTGGGGTGGAAGGTGTTGGTGAAGTGGATGAACTGTTCGAGCTCCTCGTGGGAGGACGAGGCGGCGCCGATACAGTCATCAATTTTGCCCAATGGTATCAATGTGGATTTCACAAGCTTCAAAATCTCCTCTTCCCCTACCGCATCCCAAAACCAGCCCAGCTCATCCCCGCCTACCTAACCTGTTCTTCCTCTCACCTATCCCCTCCTCCCCCTTCAAGCCGCACCCCCATTTCCTACCTACTAACCTCATCCCACCCCCTTGACCTGTCCATCCTCCCTGGACTGACGTATCTCCTCCCTACCTCCCCACCTACACTCACCTTTACTGGCTCCCTCCCCGTCTGTTTGACCTGTCTGTCTCCTCTCCACCCATCTTCTCCTCTATCCATCTTCTATCCACCTCCCCCTCTCTCCCTATTTATTTCAGAACCCCCTACCCCTCCCCCATTTCTGATGAAAGGTCTACGCCCGAAACGTCAAGCTTTCCTGCTCAGCCTATGTTCATCCAGCTCTACACCTTGTCATCTTGAATTCTCCAGCATCTGCAGTTCCTATTATCTCTTATGGAATATTCCAAGTGTGGTCCAGCCAAGGTTTAATAGAGCTGCAGTATAACCTCACGGCTCTTAAACTCAATTCCCCTGCCAATGAAAGCCAACACACCCTACACCTTCTTTACAAGCCCATCAACGTGAGGAGCTACTTTGAGGGATCTATAGGCGTAGACACCAAGATCCCTCTGTTCCTCCACACCGCCAAGAATCCTGCTATTAACCTTGTATTCTGCATTCAAATTCGACCTTCCAAAATGAATCACTTTAGTTCAACCAGTCCACACCAAACTAGGCCCGAAACGTCAAGTTTTCCTGCTCCTATGATGCTGCTTGACCTGCTGTGTTCATCCAGCCCCATGCTTGTTATCCCATAATCCTAAACTGCACTTAGTTCATATCACTCCAAACATTTCTTCATCATGTAGTTATCCTAATATCTTTTAAACATTGTAACTGTACTCGTATCCACCACTTCCCCTAGAAGTTTATTCCACACACAAACGACTGTTTAAAACAAAAACTGCTCCCCCATGTCTCTTTTTGAATCTTTCTCATCTCATTTTAAAAATACACCCCCTCATCTTGAAATCCCCCATCTTAGGGGGAAGACACCTGCCATTCAGCCTATCTATACCCCTTATGATTTTATAAACCTCTATAAGATCACCCCGCAACATCCTATGCTCCAGTGAAAAAAAAAAATCGCAGCCGCTCCGGAGAGCTCAAACCCTCCATTCCCTGCAACATCATGGTAAACTTTTTCTGATCCGTCTCCAGCTTAATAACATCCTTCCTTCAAAAGAGAGACCAGAACTGGTCACAGCACTCCAGAGGACCTCACCAAAGTCTCTTAGAGCTTCAACATGACATCCCAAAAGATCCGAGCAATGAAGGCAGGCATGCTACACACCTTCTTAACCACCCTGTCTACATGTGGTGCAAACTTCAAAGAATTATATACTTGAACCTCAAGGTCTCTGTTCTACAACACTAGCCAAGGCCCAATCATTGACTGTATAAGTCCTGCCCTTGTATGTTTTACCAAAATGCAATACCTCACATTTATCCAGATGAAATCTCATCGGCCACTCTTCAGCCCATTGGCCCAATTGAGCAAGATCTCTTTGTAATTTTGAATAATTACACCACTAATTTTGGTATCATCTGCAAACTTCCTAACCACGCCTCCTATATTCTCATCTAAATCATTTATATAAATGACAAACAACTATCCATAGTCCACACTATCCCCCTGCCATTGCCCTCACCCCGTCCAAACCCCACATTACCTCCCTCCCCCCGCGCCCGCGC
>JAHRHZ010000021.1:0-19690 GCA_024137785.1 Ginglymostoma cirratum | reverse complement strand
AAAAACTTTTTCTGATGAAGGGTTTAGGCCCGAAACGTCAAGTTTTCCTGCTCCTATGATGCTGCTTGACCTGCTGTGTTCATCCAGCCCCATGCTTGTTATCTCGGATTCTCCAGCATCTGCAGTACCTTTTATCTATGGTGATGATGGTGTCTAGGACATTGTCTGTAAGGTATGATTCCATCTGTGTAACTATGCCAGGCTGTTGTTTGACTAGTCTGTGAGACAGCTCTCCCAATTTTGGCACCAGCCCTCAGATGTTACTGAGGAGGACTTTGCAGGGTCGACAGAGCTGTTTCTGCCTTTGTCTTTTCCGGTGCCTCGGCCAATGCCAGGTAATCCATTCGGTTTCGTTTCTTTGAGACTTTGTAGCGATTGGTGGATTCTTAATTCCAGATTTTTTGTATTGAGTTCAAATTCCACCATTTGCCGTGGCAGGATTCAAACCTGGGTCCCCCAAATATTAACTGAGTTTTGGATTAAAAGTTTAGCGATAATACGCTTCCCCCATTGTGATTCTGTGAGCATGACTTTGTCCGGCTGTTGCTTGATGAGTCTGTGAGTCAGCTCTCCCAGTTTTGGCACTCGCCCCCAAATGTTAGTGAGGAGGACTTTGCAAGGTCGACAGGGCTGTTTTTGATGTTGTCATTTCCAATGCCTCGTTCGATGCCAGGTAGTCGTGTGATCCGTCAGGCTTCCTTTCTTTTTTGAGATTTTGTAGTGAATGATACAACTGAATGGCTTGCTAGGCCACTTCAGAGGGCAGCTGAGAGTCAACCACATTGCTGTGGGTCTGGAATTACATGTAGGTCCGACCAGGTAAGGATGGCAGTTTCCTTCCCTCAAGGACATTCATCATCCAGATTGGTTTTTCCAACAATCAACATTGGATTCATGGCTATAATTAGACCTTAATTCCAGATAGTGTTTTTTGATTTGAAACCCAGATCCCCAGTACATTACCTGGGTCTCTAGATTAACAGTCCAGCAATAATAACACGAGGCCGTAACCTCTGCCATTGCCTGGATGAGTGGACTGGATCGAGGGAGAAGCTGTTCCCACACATAAAAGATAAAAGAATGAGAGGGCATAGATTAAAAGTGACGTGCAAACGAAGTAAGGCAGATTTGAAAAATGCCTTTTTCCCCCAGCGAGTAGTTAGGGTCTGGAATGCACTGCCTGGAAATCTGGTGGAGGCAGGTTTGATTGAAACACTCAGGAGGGGCATTGGATGGTTATTTGGATCGAAATGGAATGCAAGTGTATGGGAAAATTCAGAACATTATCATTGAATCCCTACGGTGTGGGAGCAGGCTGTTCAGCCCATCAAGTCCACTCCAAAGAGCATCCCACCCAGACCTATCCTTGTAACCATGCATTTCTCATGGCTAATCCACCTAGCCTGGACATTTATGGATACTATGGGCAATTTAGCATGGCCAATCCTAACCTGCACATCTTTGTCCTGTGGGAGGAAACTGGCGCACCAGGACGAAACCCACAGACACGCAGGGAGAATGTTGCAAACTCCACACAGACAGTCACCCGAGGCTGGAATTGCACTCAGGTCCCTGGCACTGTGAGGCTAAGTAATAAAACCAGCAAGCAGGACAAGCCGAATAGCCTCCTTCTGCTCTGTAAAAATTCTGTGATTCTGTGGATGGGTGCAGCTCCAATATAACTCAAGAATCTTAACACCACGATGAAGCAACTTGCTTGATTGGTACCCCATCCACCAATTTCACCATTCATTCCCTCTGCCACCGATGCATAGTGGCAGTAGTGTGTATATCCTCGAGATGCATTGCACTAACTCCCGAAGCTCTTTCAGTAGCACTTCCCAAACCATGACCTGTACCACCAAAAAGGACAAAAGCAGTCAACATATGGGAACATCACCACCTAAAAGTTCTATCTCAGTCACATATCATCCTGATTTTGAACTATACAGATGTTCGTTCAGTGTTGCTTGATCAAAATTTTGTCACTTTCTCCCGAACAGTACTGGCAGAGCACATTAACTACAGCAGTTCAAGAAGTGGCTCACCACCACTTTCTTAAGGTAAATTGGGTATTGTCAGTGAATGTTGGCTTTGTCAGCAACTTATCCCGTAATAAGTAAATAAAAGAAAAATAGTAACCAGTGATCGTGGTGTGTATACTGCAGATTTTGTCCCTGTCCCCATGAGTGTCCTGTGAGGAATGAAGAGCCCGGTGAATTTTATTGTTTTTGGAATGTGATAGACTTCACGTCTGTAGTTTATGGCCTCATCTCCTTCCCTATCTTTTATTTCACAAGGGTTTATTCCACACACATGGTGAGTTGTGACACATTTACGAGCTCAACTTTGGCTCTAAGCCAGCCAAAGAATATGACTTCTCACAAGAGTTGAAGGTTATCAAGTGAAAATACAGTGCTTTCTGGAGTAATTAGCTGAGACGTTTATGGGTTAATCATTTTATCATTTTCAGCTTGGACTTTTCTTATGTTTCAACTATCTGGAACGTTCTAGCATTCCGTCATACAACTAGACTTCCATTTTGTTTGAGAAGTTTTCAATTTAAACTCCCCCTTACTCTCCAAGTTGTGTGGTGAGTATTTCCAAATGGAATCTTCAAGTGACTTTCTTCTGTTGGCATCGGAGGTTCTTCCACTCTAGCTATGAAGAGAAGGGTTTGTACTGTCTCAGCACCCCTGCCCTCACTGATCAATGCTGTGATTTTAAAATTCTCATCTTTGTGTTCAAATCCCCCCACAGCCTATCCATTCCGATCTCTGTCGCACCTTTAGCCCAAGATTGTTCGGGACCTTTGCAATGCTCCAATTCTTGACTCTGGGAAACTCCCAACTTCCTTTCCTTCGTCAGTGCAGACCATGTCTTTATCCTTTGTGCCCGAGGTCTCGAATTTGCTGCCCACACATTTAGTGCACTGCTTATATTGTACACGCCTTAAAACTTACTGCCTCAGATTATGGTCACCTGTCCAAGCTTCTCTTTTTCCTGTTTGTTTGATAGCTCGACTGTGAAGCAGCTTAGGCCATTTTACAATGTTAAAGGCACTATGTGAATGCAAAGTCTTCTTGTTGCTGAGTCAAATCCTGGAACTCCCCTCCTGACAGCACTGTGGGTCTACCTGTACCTCAGCAACTCAAGAAGGCAGCAGCTCATCACCATGTTTTCAAGCCAATAAATGCTGGCAAAACCAGCAACATCCACATTCCCAAGAATCAGTTTGAATAAAAAGGAAAGGGAAGGAGAGCCTTTCGGTAACTGAGAGGGAGTGAATGTGTTAAATGACTGGCAAACTGTTTCATAGAAAACAGGTATTATAATGTTATAACTACGATGTAGAATGAATTAAAGGAAAGCATTAGCAGGAAATATGGGTGAAAAGACATGGGGATGGTCTGCATATAAATTACCTGTAAATATATGAAAGAAATTAACATAGTGCTGAAACTGATGGACCTGGTTAAGAATCTCAGAACTGTTGTTGTCACTCTCTGTATTTTGCTACTTCACAAAAATATCACTGTTCAGCCCAGTAATACCATATCATTTCGATTTGTGTTTTGTTCTATTATACCCTTAGTCATGTTGCTCCATTTATCTTTCCTGTGACCTGATAGTCACATTGCATCAGTTGGTATGTTTGGAATATATGTAAAGGCAAAATTATCCATTTAACTCTCCATAGTACAGATCATAACCTGGCTGTCTGAGTCAATCCACACATTTATCAGTCATCTTCAGAAACCATCTATATTAATTATCTCCATTGCATTCCATTAGCACTTACCATTTTGTGAAGAAATGACTTTTCTCTGTTCCACACTGGCCCCCTTCTTTGATGATCTGAAAGTTTTGTAACTTTTCATCCATTGTGTGTATGAATTGAACAACCTTAGCTCACATTCTTTGACTTTCATCACAACCTCATACTTGTATTGCTAACTACTGCCCTGTAATATCTATCTTCAACGCACTGCACTGCACACTCTGACAGTGTCCAATACAGAACACAGTATTCTCAAAGTGTACAATAGAATCATAGAATCTCTACAGTGTGGAAGCAGGCCAATCAGCTCCTCGGGTCCACATCGACCCTCTGAAAAGTTTCTCACCCAGAGTGACCCTATCTCTGTAACCCTGCATTTCCCACGGCAAAACCACCTAACCTGCACATTTTTAGACTGTGGGAGGAAACTGGAGCACCCAGCAGAGTCCTATACAGACACAAGGAAAATGTGCAAACTCCACACAGTCACTCAAGGGCTGTGAGTGGAGCCCTGGGACCCTGGCACTGTGAGGCAGCAGTGCTAACCACTGAGCCACCATGCTGCCCTGCACTTAGTATTCTGACAGTATCCAATACCGTATTCAGTATTCTGACAGTGACAAATACTGCACACAGTCCTCTCAGAGTATCTATTACTGTATGCAGTACTTTTTTATATCAAAAATATACTTTATTCATAAAAAGTCTTCATATACACACATAGTTTCTAGAGCAGTTCGATTCTGTACTGTCTTTGCATATGTAGAACAAACAAACCAAAGGCATTTCTTATTTCTATATGGCTATATTTGCATGCAATTGAGGCACAGGGTGGGGGGGGTGGTCTGACAACTGAATGGACCCCCATTTAACTTTTGCAGAAAGACCTCAGATGGAGGTCTTCCCCCACTGCGCCTTGGCAGCAGCTGCCCCAAGCTTTAGTGGGTCCCTCAGCGTGGAGCCCTGGATCTTGGAATATGCCAGTCTGCAACACTCAGTCGAGATCAACATGGTCCAATATATTTTTTTTCATTTCAAAAACATATTATATTCATAAAAAATCTTTGTGTATGAATGTGTACATGTATGTGGTTGTTGACTTGCTCGCTGAGCTGGTAAGTTTGTTCGCAGACATTTTGTCACCCTGCTAGGTAACATCGTCAGTGCGCCTCCGGTGAAGCGTCAGTATTCTGTCCCGCTTGCCATTCCTGTGTCTTGGTTTGTTGGGGTGGGTGTCATCACCGGAATAGATGAGGATGAGATCATGGTCTCCTTCAATGTGACTACACTATTTACCTCCATAAACATTCCCTTGGCTAAAGAAACACTAGCCTCGCTACTAGACAGACCAGAGATACAGATATCCGATAACACCAACATCATCAGAAAGACGGCACCCTTAAACTACTGGATCTGGGCCTCACGACCCACTTCACCTTCAATGGCAAGATATACGAACAAATCAACGGAACACCCATGGGATCACCGATATCAGGATTGATAGCAGAAGCCGTAATGCAAAGACTGGAACAGACAGCACTTGTCACCTTCCAACCAAAAGTATGGATCCACTATGTGGATGACACCTTTGTGATTAACAGGCGCGCTAAACTGGAAGAAAACCATCTACTCACAAACTACATCCTCACCAGCATAAAATTCACCAGAGAAGAGGAGAACAACAACAGACTTCCCTTCCTGAATGTAACGGTCAAACATATGGCCGACAGTGAGCTCCAGATCAATGTACACAGGAAGGCCATCCATACAGATCAGGTACGCAACTACAATAGCAATCATCCCAATACCCACAAACGGAGCTGCATCAAAGCACTGTACAAGTGAACCACAACACACTGCAGCACCCTGGAGCTATGCAAAACTGAAGAAGAATACCTACACAATGTCTTTAGAAACAACGGTTACCTGAAAAGCATAGTCGACAATACCTACAGAACAGACCACAACAGGAAGACACAACACATCCAGAGACACTAGTCACCCTTCCATACATTAAGGACTTATCTGAAATGACCACCAGATTACTCCTTCCCCCATGAATCACACTGGCCCACAAACCAACAGCTACACAACGACAGCTACTGACGAGAATAAAGGATCCAACAACCACAATTAACAGAACCAACGTTATTTACAAGATATCATGCAAAGACTGCTAAAAAATTACATTGGATATTACAACTGGAAGGAAACTAGCCATCAAGATTCATGAACACCAACCAGCTACCAAGAGACATGACCAACTGTCACTCATTTCAATACACATGGACAAAGAAGGACACCAATTCAACTGGAACAGCGTAGCCATCCGAGGACAAGCCAAGCAAGGACACACACAAGAATTCCTGGAGGCCTGGAACTCAAACCAGAACTCCACTAACAAACATATAGAACTGTATCCCATACACTAAGAACTAAGAAACAAAAACCAAAAGAACTGCGGATGCTGTAAATCAGGAACAAAAGAAGTAGATCAGCAGGTCTGGCAGCATCTGTGAACAGAAAATCAGAGTCAGAACAATTCTGAGGAAGCGTTGCTGGACCCGAAACATTAACTCTGATTTTCCCTTCACAGATGCTGCCAGACCTGCTGAGCTTTTCCAGCAACTTCTCTTTTTGTCACTAAGAAATAAACCTGGAAGTGATGTCACCCACCCCAGCAAACTGAGACACATAAATAACAAGTGGGACAGAACGCTGACGCTTCGCCAGAGGTGCTCTGACGATGTTACCGAGCAGGGTATGAAATGTTTGCGAACAAACTTACCAGCTCGGTGAGCAAGTCAACAATCCAAGCTACAAATTTTCTCAAAAACATTGAATATATATACGTATATATACAGATAGTCACAAATGCATTTTGGTTCTGTATAGTAGCATATCAATGAAAAAAACATTGAAGTTTGACTCTCTCCAGAAAGCCAAAGGCATCTCTTAAACATACAAGACTGTATTTACATTTACATGCATTGAGGCACTAGGAGGGTCCAATAACTGAAAATATCCCCATTTACCTTCAGCAGGAAGACCTCAGACAGTGGTCTTTCCTCGCTGGGTCTGTGTCCAATATTGCACACAGTCGTCTGGCAGTGTTCAGTATAGAGCACAGTACTTTGACAGACTTTAATACAGAAGTCAGTATTCAGATAATGAATAGCACAGAACAGAGCACTCTGAAAGTGACCAATACGACACATTCCATTCTGATCAATACTGCATACCACAATAAGGACATACGATTGCCAAAAATTGGAACTTGGCATTTTACCCCTCGAGCCTGTTTCACTATTCATTTTGCATTTGGCCTGTCTGCTACCCCAATGTCACTTTTCTGCACTCAACCCATATCCCTTAATAATCAGCAGTCTACCAAACTCTATTTCACTATACCTCAATGTCAAAGCACTCAGTGGTCTCTGCTGTACAGGTTTCCAATGATTCACAACCCTCCGATTGATAAAGGGTCTCTTCATCTCAATTTGAAATCATCATGCCCCCACACTGAGACTGCGTTTTTGATTCCCCTGTCACAGGAATTCTTTTCCGAACATCTACTTGTCAAGCCCCTTAAAAGGTGATACTTTTCAATGAGATCACCTCTCATTCTTCTGAAGTCCAGTGAACACAGGCCTAGTCTATTCAGTCTTTCCTCTCATTCTGGAATCCACTGTGGTAAGCCTTTTTTTCTATCCATCGAGGGTATGTCCTTGCTTAAGGAAGGAAACCAAAGTTGGACACAGTTGTGGTCTGACCAAAGTCCTCAGTAATTGTTGTAAGACTCCTTTAATCTTCAACTTCACTCCATTTGGAATAAAAGTTAACATATGATTCATTTGCAATCTTGATCAGTATTTTGATAATGGCCAAAACTATTTGACAATTTTTCATATTACTGCACATAACATTCCAAGTGGGCGCTGACTATCATTCAAAGGAATTGAAGATGTTAGGCACAAAATATATCTACACTTGGACAGACACATATTAATATGGATACTTAGCATGGATTTGTTAAGAAAAGGTAACGTTTGATAAATTTGATTGAGTTTTTTGAGGAGGTACCCAGGACTGTTGATGAAGGTGTTGCATTTGATTGGTCTTCAGGGACTTTGGCGAGACTTTTGATAAGACCATTCATGGAAAATTGGTCAAAAATGTAGGAGCACCTGGCATCCAAGACAAACTGACAATTTGGGTCTAAAATTGGCTGAGAGGCAGAAGGGGAGGGTGATGTTGGGGGGACGTCTCAGTGAGCAGAAGTCTGTTTCCACTGGGGTTCTGTAGATCTCAGTACTGAGGCTCTTACTATTTGTGGTGAGTTGAACTTAAATATAGAGGTACAATAAAGAAGTTTGCAAATGTCGTGAAAATTGCTAAGGAGGTTAAAAAATAAGGATGATAGCTAGAAACTGCAGGAGAATAGCAAAGGAGTAGTTAGTTGGGCAGAGCAGTGGCAAATGGAATTGAACCTGGAATGTGTGAGGAAATACTCTTGGGGAGAGCACGAGATTACTCTGTAAATGATAGGACCCTGGAAAGTAATGAACTTCAGGGGGACCTTGGCATGCATATCCAAAGATTCTTGATGTTAACAGGGGTGGTGGATGAGGTGGTTAAGAAGGCACATGGGATACTTGTGTTTGTTGATCGAGGCATCAAATACAAGAGCAGGCAGCTTATACTGGAACGATATAAAATGCTGGTTAGGCTATAACTAATGTACTGAGTGCTGTTCTGGTAACCTTACTGTAAGAAGGATGTGATTGCACGAGAGAGGGTCCAGAGATGATTTACCAGGACGGCTGAAGGGTCTGAGCTATGAGGACAGGTTGGATAGGCTGGGGTTTGAGGGGAGACCTGTTAGAGGTGTATAAGATTATGAGGACCCGAAGCAGGCTGGATTGGAAGTCATTTTTTTTTCATTAGCAGTGAGATCAATAATCAAGGGGCATGGATTTAAAATAAGAGATAGAAATCTGAGGGGAGAGTTGAGGAAAAATCTTTCACTGAGCGTGATGGAATTATGGAGCTCACTGCAAGAAAGGATGTTTGAATCAAAAACTCTAGTAACATTTAAGCAGTATTTAGAAGTTCACTTGCATTGTCATAACCTCCAGGACAATGGACTAAGAACTAGAAAATGGGACAAATGTAGTCAGGTCTTTGTTGACAGTTGGAATCACGATGGGCCAAATGGCCTTCTTCTGTGCTGTGTCTATGAGCCTACAAGACGCCAAAAGGGAGCGAACAATCAATTCAAGGAACAGAAGGAGTGTGCTAAGACATATGCTCATATGATCATGTGTCTCAGAAGAAACGAGACCGTGGAGGAATTTATGATGAGGGTGAGGACATTTACTTTGTTTCTCTGAGGATCCCATTAGTTGCCTCTGAAATTACAACAGACACTGCAGAGAAGTCCCATAAAATTTCTGGACTGACATCACAGCCATCAAGATTCCAAAGTATTTAAAAAAATTGACCCTCCAAAACTCAATTGCATAGCACTGGAAGTACACCGAGTAACTAGCTTGTGACAGAGTCAATCTCTAACTCTGGTTCAACACCCAACATGTCATTTGTCTGAAATTTGTTGGTGTTCTAATGCAAAGACTTGTCCATGACCCTATGTTGCAAACTGGCACAATGCAAGGCTAGGACTTATTGCCTTCACCTTTGAGGATGTAAGGAGAATTTCAGTCATAGCTTTAAATGAAGAGGTAGTAAGGAGAGACGATCTTAGTGAATTACAATCCTCTTGCAAGGAGTGCTGAGCAAACTGATGAAGCTGTGGGCTGACAAATCATCAGATGGTGGTGGACTTTCTCCTGTGATCTTAAAAAAAGTGACTGAAGATGTAGTAGTTGTGTTGATGTTAATTTTCCAAAATTTGCTATATATTAAATTGGCAAGTTGCAAATATAAGTCATCCATTCATGAAGAGAGAAACTAGAAAAAGCAAGTTATTTGCCAGATGGAAAGGAACATGAGAAAATGTGAAGTTGTTCACTTTGGTGGGAAGAATTAAAAAAAGCAGAATATTGCTTAAAAAGGAGAACAACTGCAGAATTCCAAGGTGTAGCTGGATCTAAGTGTATGAGTCACTAAAAGTCAATATGCAAAAAAGGCAATTAATTAAGAAAGCTAATGGTTATTATTCTTTATAAGAAGATAAATTGAACATAAAAATGAAGATAAAAGCATATTACTGTGGATGCTGGAAATCAGAAATAAAAACAGAATGTGCTGGATAAACTCAGTGGGTTCTAGCAGAGGTTGTGGAAAGAGAAGCAGAGTTAATGTTTCAAGTCGTACTACTCATGAAGAAGGGTCACTGAACTCAAACATGTACTCTGTTTTGTTCTCCATAGATGCTGCTAGACCTGCTGAGTTTCTCCAGCACTTTCTGAATTTATTACATAAAAGTAGGGATGTTACGTTTCAGTTACGGAAGGCATTGGTGAGTCTACATCTGGTGTACTGTGGACAGTTTCAGTCTCTTTATTTAAATAAGGATGGAAATGCATAGGAAGTGGTTCAGAGAAGGTTTACTGAATTGAGATATGGAATGAAGAGATTTTCCTCTGGGGAAAAGTTGATAGATTGGACTTACTTCCACTGGAGTTTAGAAGAGCAAATGGTGACTCATTTGAAGTATATAAGATCTCTAACGATCTTGACAAACTGTTAGTGGAAATGACTTTTCCGCTTGTGGGTCAGTCTGGCAGTGTTTAAAAACTTGAGGTCTCCCTTTTAAGATGTGATGATGAGAATTTTCTTTTCTTTCAGAGTGTTGTGCAACTTTGCCTCAGAAAGCTGTTCTATAAATGGAACACAGTTTGTTTCTTTCCTTAGTTAGATCTTGACAGGGGGATCAGAAAGATGGACAAGCAAGAATGGGCGAACAGGTTTTTCCAGGTCTTGTGCTCTGGGTGGAAAGTTTCCCTCCCAAGTCTGGCAGAAGTTATTTTAAAAAATAGCTTCTGTCAAATGACATTCTTTTCATAACTGAATTCAACGGGGACTGCTTAGGAATACCTCTTGATTGCCATTTATCCAGTTTATTCATAAACCACTCAATCCCGAGATAGTTTTATTGTTATTCGAAGCCGAACCATGATAGATCATTCAAAAATGCTTTTAAAATGTATTCCTTCTGTTGGCTGTAAAGTAGACCTACATCTCAAAACCCTGTTCCAACAAATATAAATAAAGCACTGGCATCATATCACACTTTTCACAACCACCATACGTTCCAAAGCCCTTTATGGCCTAATGAACACTTTAAGTAAATTATGATTGTAATGCAGGAAAAGCAACAATAAATTTGTGCACAACAAGCCCCCACAATAGGCAATGTGATAAAAAAAACAGATAATTTGATTTTGTGAAATTGTTTGGGAGGTTACGACAGACTGGGTTAGCCCACCTTCTCCTTCTCAAAGCAGTGGGACCTTTTACCTGGACCAAGGGCAGGCAGAAGGGATTACTTTCATTTGGCGTCATGTTTGGCACAAAATCGTGGATCGAAGGGCCTGCTCCTGTGCTGTACTGTTCTCTGTTCTTTAAATCCACCTGAACAGAGGAACCTTGGCTTAACATCTCACCCAAAACACTGCAGTGCTCCGTCAAGATAGCGCCGCAGTGTATGTCTAGATTATTGTACTCATGCCCCGACACGGACTTGAGTGAGGTGAGAGTGTGTTCAAGTGGGTCACAGCTGATGTTTCAACCACACAATAACATGCAGTTTGAGAGCACTTATGATGTAGAAAGGTATCTGAACCAACATGCTTTACAATAATGTAATCAGAACATAATTGATGTTGAGTCGCATAAGTGGACACTAGGAAAAGTGACCAAGAAGATTGGTCAAAGGGGTAGATTTTAAGGAACATGTTGAAGGAGGAGAGGGACAGATGGGATTGGGGATGAATCCCAGAGTTTATGGCCCAGGGAGCCAAATCCACCAACAGTGGAGTGAGAAAAGTGCAGGAGCTGGAGGAGCACAGAGTTCTTGAAGGACTTTTAGATTTAGATTCTTTATTGTTGCATGTACTCAATTAGAGGAGTACAGTGAAAATTGTACAATATCACCACACAAAGGCATTGTCTTAGGTACAAGTACCTAGGTGCAGAATCATAAGAACAAGGCGGGAAAAAAGAACAAAGTTAAAAGAAACATTACAGTAATTGCTAGTATTAAGTAGAAAAATAAGAGGAAAAGCTAAAAGTCAAACATTACTGTCTTTTGTGAGCGCTTAGCTCTGCCGGGACTGCACTTCCTACAGGGTCTTGATCTCCTCCCCTTTGCCATGCTTTCCCTGCGCAGGCCATTCCAGGAATCCCTGCACTGGGCCTACTTCGTTGCCGCCAAAGTGACTGCAGCTCCAGTCAATCCACCCGGAGTGTCGATTCAGGCGACTGCATTGCCGTAGCTGACCAACGCTGACCGCAGAGGCTGCCCTGTTGTTGAAAGCTAGTGCCACTGCCACAGCCTCGAATCCTGCACTGGGCCCGCAAATGTCGAAGATACCTTGGTCCGGTGCTACCACTTACCATGGGATCCACAATCGCTCCGTGCTGGGCACGCTCCCTAACGGCCCACTCCCTCTGTGCTGGGCTCGCTCCCTCACGGCTCGCTCCCTCCGTGCTGGGCTCGCTCCCTCCACGCTGGGCCCGCACCCTCCACGCTGGGCCTGCTCCCTAACAGCTCGCTCTCTCCGTGCTAGTCTCACTCCCTCCATGCTGGGCTCACTCCCTAATGGCTTGCTCCCTCCATGCTGGGCACGGTCCCTAACGGCTCACTCCCTCCATGCTGAGCTCACTCCTGAACGGCTTGCTCCCTCCGTGCTGGGCTCGCTCCCTCCGTGCTGGGCTCGCTCCCTAACGGCTCGCTCCCTAACGGCTTGCTCCCTCCGTGCTGGGCTCGCTCCCTCCACGCTGGGCACGCTCCCTAACGGCTCGCTCCCTCCGTGCTGGGCTCGCTCCCTAACGGCTTGCTCCCTCCGTGCTGGGCTCACTCTCTCCATGCTGGTCTCACTCCCTCCGTGCTGGGCTCGCTCCCTAACGGCTCGCTTCCTCCGTGCTGGGCTCAGTCTCCCCAAGAAGCTGTGTCCTGCCTACGCCGTTGCACGTGCACGGGAGGCCAGGCCCTCTTTCGGCCGTGCTGAGGATGCCGAAATGCATTGTCTTCGGCCACCGCCAAACAACCATGAGGAAAGGCTGGATGCACTCCGCTGCTGTAGCGTCCCGGAACCTCCTTCCTCACCCGGAGCCTGAGCTAGGAGTTCAGTCGGCGCTTGGACCACCTCGACAGAAGCTACTGAGAACCCAAGCCCACCTCTGCCATCACTGCCATGAGACATGCTGCTGGGCAGGCTTGTCACTGCCAATGCCATCACCATAAGCTCTTCACTAAGAGGTGAGTAACATAAAATTAAAGAGAAAAATAAGTGAAGTAAGAAGAGAGAAAAATTAAAGAAACAAAAATAAAAGCAAAGCGGGTGAGCCCCGCACTCAGAAACCCTACTCTGCTGCCATCTTACCGGAAGAAGATTGTAAGGCTGCAATAGATTGCAGAAATAAGGAGGGGTAACACCATGGATGGCTTTGAACAATCAACTGCTTTCCTCAGGATGAGAAATAGTGATGAAAATTTGACATAGCCTTTCCATCTCACATGCAGCCGAAGCAAATAGCAGTTTAGCATATCTAATAGGATGCTTATTCAGTGTTAGAGGTGTATTATGAACAAAATATTAATGAGGCTTGAAGTGATACGTTCCCAACATTGACAGTAGTTCTCTGCACATGATCACTTTCTGTTAAAATGGAAGTTCCAAAGTACGGACTTAAGTTTCTTTGTATATAAAATTATATGTATATGTATCCTGTCTGTCTCCAAGTGTTGGTAATTATAATTCTCAAACTATTGATCACAAAATTTGAGTAACCTCAAATTGATGTCTTTATCTCAGTGTGTAATTGTACGACTAAATCCATATTCGCGTGTCTTATATTTTCATTACTTTCAGTGGAGTATGGAGATTTGGACTGATCCAGTAACACAGGGGCAACTTTATACATTTCTTCTGCCAGTTCAGCTCTTTAACCTCAGTTGCCTCTATGCCAAAACTAAATTGACCACCATAAATATACATTATCTACAATGTGTGGTTAACTATAATGTTGTAGCCTATGCTGCATCAGACTTATCAATTTATCGGTTTTGTGCATGGTAAAGTCAGCCTGAGAAAACAATACCATGTGGCTGGTGAGCCAAATATTCCACCTTCCATATCTATTGAATGAAAGACTGGAAAATATTGAGCCCTTTCTCAAAACTTGGGCCAGTTCCCTCACCATTGACAAGGAGATCAGCTGTGCTAACTCGGCCTTGTCTAAACTACAGCAGAAAGTGTTTGACAATAAAGATTTTCGCAAATGAACAAAAGTACTACTTCACAGAGACATTGTACTGCAGTGAGATTCAGATTGTGTATCAGCGACACATTAGCACGCTGGAGAAATTCCCCCAGAGAAGCATCCTCTGGATTCAAAGGGAGGACTGTCAAACAAACTCTGGTGTCCTTGTTGAAGCTGCCTGGATGGACAAAAGCTACCTGTCCTTCCCGTGTCCTGTTTTCTCAGCACACAAAAAGAAAATTCTTCTAAGACAGTCTTATTCAAGTAAGACATTCTACAATTCCAGCTTCTTCTCACCTTAGAGGCATGTCATGAAGTTCCCCAGAGAAGGAGCCAGAAAGGAGGCTGTAGCAGCAGTTGGAGAGAAAAAACCAATAAATGAAGTAAGGCCTATATTTATGTCATACTTCTTACATCCTCAAGAATGGTCTCAATGCATTTTGCAGTCAATTGAATAAATTTTATATATTTTTAGCATTTGCTCACATTGTCCTTAGAATATTTTACATTATTTTGCACAATTTTCTTTTCTGAAATTTATGTCAGAACTAAGATATTTTTATCTGGAGGTTGTTGGTGGGGGGGGGTGTGACCTTATAGGGGTTAATAATATCGTTAGGGGTATAGATAAAGGGAATACCCAGGGTCTTTTCCCCAGGGTGGGGGAGTTCAAAACTCGGGGCCATATTTTTAAGGTGAGAGGAGAAAGTTTTAAAAAGGACATGAGGGAAACTTTTTTGCACAGAGGGTGATTGTACATGGAATGAACTGCCAGAGGAAGTGGTGGATGCAGATACAGTTACAACGTTTAAAAGTCATTTGGATAGGTTCATGAATGGGAAAGGTTGGGCGGGAAATTAGCCAAATGCAGGCATGTGGGACTAGTTTAGTTTAGGAACACAGTGCCGTGTGACTTTGACTCTATGAGTAATTTTGAAATATTATCAATTACCAGGGATAAGTCCATTACTTGTCTTCAAAGACGACCTCTGATTAATGTTTTATCCTACAATGCATTGGGAGTGCAGCACTCTCCTAATACTGCATCATAATGTCCATAAGACCATAAACTTCAGTGCAGAATTCGGTCATTCAGCCCATCAAGTCTACTCTGCCATTTGATTATGGCTGATGTGTTTCTCAACCCCATTCTTCTGCCTTCTTCCCTAACTGTTCACCCCCTTACCTATCAAGAACTCATCAATCTCTGTCTTAAATACAGTCAATGAATTGGTCTCCACAGCCTTCTGAGAGAACAAGTTCCACAGATTCACCACCCTCTGGCTGAAGAAATTCCTCCTCATCTCAGTTCTAAAGGGTCATCTCTTCACTCTGAGGCTGTGCCCTGGGTTCCTAATCTCTCTTATTAGGAAACATCTTCTCCATGTCCAGTCTATCCAGGCCTCTCAGTATTCCAAATTCAGAAGCTGTGGCAGTATCTGTGGAGAGAAAGCAGATTCTGAAGAAGGGTCACTGGATCCCCAATGTTAACTCGGCTTTCTCTCTATGGATGCTGCCTGACTTGCAGAGTTTTTCCAGCAATTCCTGTTTTTGTTCCAGTTTTCCAGTATCTGCAGTTCTTTGGGTTTTTTTTTGTATGTGCTCAATTCCAGGATTGTGCTATGTTTGGACAACCTCTTACTCAAGGGCAAGAGATTTCCATTCAGCCATGCCTTGATTCCAACAGTAAAACTGACAGAGGAGAAATCTGTATATCTGAACCTTGCATATATTTAATGATGCAACCTCTACACCCCTGCCTGGTAATGAATATAATAGATTTTCCATCCTCTGAGAGAATAAATTCCTCATCATCTCTTTCTTAAATGGGTGACTCTTTATACCAAGATTACAAAGTTTCTTTTTGGCAGCAACCATACTATAATAAATTCTGGCTACATATCTCACCTACACTATGTTGCAAACTGCACGTGGGCCATATATAGCCAAATTTTAAAAATTTAAATAGAAATCAACTCTTTTTTAATAGTTTTTTTTCCACTATGTACCAGTTTTTTTTAATATGTTCGGGCTTAGGCCTTTAATATTCTTAATTTCTGTTCAAGTCAGAAATTGCGCTGCTGTTGTGCATGCTCCAGGGTGTCAGTGAACACTGCCCTGAGATTATACCCTCTGGACCCTCCTCATGAGGGAAAATATCTTTTCAAATGTACCTGTCAAGTCCCATAAGAATCTTTCAACAAGGTCGCCTCTCATTCTTCGAAACTTCAATGAGCACAGGCCCAATTTATTGCTTTTCACAAGACACTGTCTCCATACACAGGATCAACTGAGTGTTCTCTGGAGTGCCTCCAATGCTGGTATATCTTTCCTTAGATCAAGGGCCCAAAACCGTTCACCACATTTCAGCAGTGGTCTGACTAGTGCCTTGTATAGTTTCAGGAAAGCCTCCCTACTCTAATCTGACATTCCTTTTGAAATAAACGCCAATATTCCACTTGGATGTTAGCTTTTTGAGATTTTTTCATGAGGATACCTTGAAATGTATCTTTTTGAAGTCTTTCTGTATTTCAATAAAATTCATCTCCTCTCTTCTTCCTGCCAAAGTGCAGAACCAAGTTTCTACCCACTTGCTTTACCTGTATTTCTCAGCAAACTATTGAGTCATTCTCACCATTTGCCTTCCCACCTATTTTTGTGTCATTTGCAAACTTGCTGACAGTTTCCTCACTAAAGTCATTAATATTGATTGTAAATAATTTCAGCCTCAGCACTGATCCCTGTGGCACTCCACTCATTACAGGGTGCAATCCTGAAAATGTGACATGTCCCCCTTATCCCAACACTCAATCTATGATTAGTTAGTTAATCTCTATTCATGCCACCTCTGGTATAGGTGGGATTTGAACTTAGGGACTTGAATCCATTCCCACCACCATTGAAGCTCAGTAGCAGCAGTGTGCATTATGTACAAGATGTACTGCAGAATTCGCCCAAGAAACGTGACAGTCGTCTTCCAAACCCCAGGACAACATCTATCGAGAAGGATGGGCAGAAGATACATGGGAACACCACCACCTACAAGCTCGCCTCCAAGCCACTCGCCATCCTGACTTGGAAATATATCAAAGTTCCTTCACTATTGCTGGGTCAAATCCTGGAATTCCCTATCTAAAAACAATGTGTGTCTACCTACAGCACATGGACGGCAGTGGTTCAAGAAAGCACCTCACCCACACTTTCTCAAGGTCAGCTAGTGATGGGGAATAAATGATGGCCAGCCAGCAACACACATGTCCCATGAATGGATAAAAAGAAAATGGACATACCTTGTGCCACAAAAGCCCCTCTATCCATACTAACATACTAAATGTAACACCATGGCTTGTTTCTTACAGAGTAGCCTAGTGTGTGGTATCTTATAAAATACCTTCCAAAAGATTGACACTTCAACTCCCTGTGAATAATAATCTGCTAGCTGCTAAGAAGGGCAAGCTATTCTATTTGGTATTGCAGACATTAAGTATTGTTGAAAAACTCACATTTTGTCAAAATGTTTGGTTTTGCATTCATCAGGACAATTTTCAATAAACACAAACGTAAAGAGGTAGGGCTTGTTTTAAATTGGACTAGAAGAGCATGTTGATTGCTTAGCAAGTCGACTCTGTCAGTCATACTTAATTGGCGCATTCTCCATGCAAAGCCTCCAACCATCAGAGTCCACTTGTCAACCAATCAACACTCTCTTCTCATCCAAGTAAAAACAGGTATTCTTGTTAAGTGTCCTGATGAATGCAAGACAGAAATACTTCACAGAAATTAGGAGCAAGAGTAGACCATTCAGCCCTTTGAACTTGCTCCACCATTCCATTTGATTGTGGCTGATCATGCAACTCAGTACCCTCTTCCTGCTTTCACCGCATATTCTTTGGTCTGCTCATCCCTTCGAACGACATCTGACTCCTTCTTGAAAACCTTCAAGGGTTTGGTCTCAAACACTTCCTGTGACAGAGAATTCCATAGGTTCAACAATGTCTGGGTGAAGGCATCTTTCTTTATCTCAGTCCTAAATAGCCTATCTTGTATCATTAGTGATCCCTGCTTCTGAATTTTCCCCCAACTACCCCTCCGCCTGTCATCGGGAACATCCTTTCTGCACTTACATTATCTAGTCCTGTTAGAACATTCTCATTCTTCTAAACTCCTGTGAATACAGTCCTCACCCATCTAGTATCTCTTCATTCGTCGGTCCTACCATCCTGAGAATAAAAACCGAAAGAACTGTGGATGCTGTAAATCAGGAACAAAAACAAAGTTGCTGGAAAAGCTCAGCAGGTCTGGCAGCATCTGTGAGGGAGAAAACAGAGTTAACGTTTTGGGTCCAGTGACCATTCCTCAGATCCCATGAATCAGACTAGTAAAACTTTAATGAAAGGCATTTTTTTTATCAACATTCCAAAATACGTTGAGAAATACATATACACACATCCATGAGCAGCTTTGGAGAACGTTTCCCACCCAGAAGGAGGATCCATCAAGCAAGAGAAATCCGCCTCACCACTGGGAAATATATGTCAATGGGCGGGGTCCGGTATGGGTAGGCGGGGTTATGCGGATGGAGTGGGCGGGGTTGACGGCGAAACGGGCGGGGTCTTGTGTGGGGTGGGCGGAGTCCGGAGCGACGGCGCGACCAGCAAACGGAGTGGGCGAGACCTGAAGGGCGGTGGGCGTGGTCAGGATGGGGTGGGCGGAGCCTGGAACGAAGAGCGCAGCGTCAGGACAGCGATGGGCGGAGTCTGGACGGGGGTGGGGTCAGAAGCGTGTGGGCGGCTGGGAGAGGCCGCGTCCTGACTGGGCGTGGTTTATGGTTCTCGCGGGATCATGCAGATGAGCGGCGCCATGGCTCCCAGGGCGATGGGATAGCGAGCGGGAGGAGGAGAAGGCCAAGGCCCACAAGCAGCCAAGAAGATGGCGGACGCCAAGCAGAAGCGGAACGAGCAGCTGAAGCGCTGGCTTGGATCAGAGACTGAGCTCGAGCCACCCGTCCTCAAAAAGAAGAAAACCAAGGTCAAGTTCGACGATGGGGCCGTGTTCCTGGCCGCCTGTTCGAGCGGGGACACAGACGAAGTGAGGAAGCTTCTGGACCGCGGCTCGGACATTAACTACGCCAATGTGGACGGACTGACCGCTTTGCACCAGGTGAGAGCACAGCCCCTGCGGCCGCTGCCTCGTCCTGCACCGGTAGCAGGCCCGGCGACCAAGGCCGCGGGCCTTTAGCAGCGCCCCATCATCTGGAGCTGCAGTCCCGGGGACCCGAGAGTGGACGCATTTGCCCCCACCTGCACTCCCCAACACACCCACCCACCACATTAACTCCTCCCCCACCACATTAACTCCCCCCTCCCCAACACACACCCCCCCACCACATTAACTCCCCCCTCCCCAACACACTCCCCCCCCAGCACATTCACTCCCCCCTCCCCAACACACACACACCCC